>CM032449.1:27649096-27680542 GCA_019049505.1 Pachyrhynchus sulphureomaculatus
CGGTATAATACCGTGATGTAATATTTCAAGAGAGATTATTCTACCCGGAGAAGCTTGGTTTTTCATGTCTCATTGCCTCCTTTCTTGTTTATTACCTAAAATAGTGGACGGCGCGTTGCGACAAGGAAAGAAGGGTTTCCCCACAAAAAAAAAAACCCAATTCTCTTAATGCACTTTAAAAGAGATAAACAGTATACAAAAGGAACCTTAAAAATAAATGGGTTACATCAATAAAAATATATGACTTAACATGTTAACTTTTTTAATTTGAAAGAAATGGAAATCGTGTCTTGAGATTTCCCTGATATACGGGGTACTGCCTCCAATTAAAATAGACTTGCTCTTAAAATTTTCTCATTATTGAATATTATAAAAGTGTTGTATCAAAACCTCGTATTCCGTACAACCTAAAAACCTCGTGACTTGTAAAATAATGTTTGGAGACTATCTGTATCTTTTCATGCTTTCGATGTCAAACTTTCGGACTGGCAAATAAAATTCGATCATTTTAGGCCCCAGTCTGTCTAATAGTATTGTTTTTAATATTGATTTAATCAACTACTGTGATGTCTTCTTCTATATCTATAATTTATAATATATTAAACGCAACGTCTCTCTGTCTGTCTGTCTCTTAGTATGCTCATCACTCGAGAACCACTTATCCGATCCGAATGGATTCTGTACCAGAAGAACTTTTCATCTTTTAAGGCCAACCATTCATCAAATTTTCACTTCTTCGTAAGAATATAAGTGTTGTTCTGAAAGTCCGTGCTGCAACGATCAAAATAAGTGGTCGTCTGAAGGGGCTAAGTCTGGTGATACGGCGGGTGTGGTAGAACGTCCCATCTGAAGTTTTCTAAATAGTTTTTAACACATTTTGCAACATGTGGCCGAGCATTGTCATGTTGAAAAATGACTTTTATCGTGTCTCTTTGAGCGTATTCTGGTCGTTTTTCCTTCAATGCTCGATTCAACTTTATCAATTTTTGTCGGTATCGATCGCCAGAAATCGTTTCACCAGGTTTTAGCAGTTCGTAATACACCGCTCCTCTTCTATCCCACCAAATACACAGCAAAGCTTTCTTTCCCTGTATATTGCGCACTGGTTGTGATGTTGAAGACTGGCCTAGGTCTACCCAAGTTTTTTGGATTGGAGCATGTTCACCATAAACTTCAACCAACAATCGATAACTTTCAGCAGCGGTTTCATTCAAGTGAAAGAAGGCTATTAAAATTCCCCGTAAAACGTCTTTTTCTGGTACGAAACACGACATATTCAAAGCCATGAAGAACTATGTTTTTCGCACAATGACAATTAATAACGAACTGGCTTTTGATGGTGTATGTTTACCTTCCAAAACGTCATAGATGTCACTAGGTTATACCAACAAGTGTATTAGTAACGCCATCTCTTAGCAAAATTGACATTATTAACCGAAAACACCTATTGAAATATGTTTTAAATGTTTTTTTTATCAGGTTAAATTAACCACTGATGAAAACTATGGCGCCTCCTTTCTGCAGGATAACTTCACAAAAAATAATCCAATCTGCAAAAATAAAAATTAATCTTGTTAAATAATGTAGTAGTTAAAAATTGTCGAAGGGTTTTTTTTTAAATAAAAAATTTACGGTGTTTCAAACTTTAGTATGCAATTTTCGACCAAAAAATTTATGTTTAATTATTTATAAGAAAAGTCTATGAGAAAAATTAAAAAGAATCTCTCGGCATTTTGTAGAAAAAGTAATTATTAAGATTTAAAAAAAGAAAAAGTTAAAAAATATTAAAAATTGACTAAATAATATTGCAAACAGTGCATTGAGACAGATAGCGGTCTCAATCCGACGCCAGGTCATATTTAATGCTGTAACTTTCTAATGAAATGAAATTTTCTTAATTTTTTTTTTCTTCTTCTTCTTAGAAGAACAGAGAATAAAAATTCGTAGACAAATCGAATTTGATCATGCCAGATGTATGTAACCCCTTAAAATTAATCAGCGTAGGGAACACTAATTGACCTTGACAGGTTATGAATGTGTGAAGTTTTTAAAAAGAGGTTTTATTTTGTGAAAAATTTTCGCTACGCCGGTCATCGATTTTCAATATGATGTGTTAGAAAGAGCTTACGCAATTAGACGTCTTGTGCTAAAAAGGTTTATATTCTCTTGAAGTCCTTTTTCCCCTTCCCAAACCCATTGTCCATTAACTCCACCCGTTTGCCGATCAACACCCTCCTTCTGTAAGCAGCTTCTGCTACATAGCTCCTTTTTTTCCTTAGAGAAATGCCCTTTGTATCTATATACCCTAGCACTTTGAATCTAGCTGCATCAGAGCTTTAAATTATCGCTAACAAGTCGTGATGGTCGATACTTATATGTTGCCAAAAATTTTAAAAAAGGAAAAGCCTGAAACTTTACAAACCTTTCCCAATAAAAAAGCTTTGTTTCTACGAGGGCGCTATTTTCTACATTTATAAGGGCGGAGAAAGGCTCTGCTCCGTTCGAAGCTACGACATAAAAGCTACTTTATTTCAAGTTTCACTGTTGGATCATTATACTTTATTATAGTGACAAAGTAAATATTTTTCAGACTTCTCGGAAATTATGTTTATACTACTGTGAGTAGAAAGGTTTTACAAATATAAAATAAAATATTTTTAAAATATGCTTTGAGATAACGAGTTCTTAAGAGTCTATGAATATTGACGCGCGTTCATATTCTCACGTTTTGATCATACGATCGCCAAGAGTCCAAGGGTAATAAATCAGAGTGAGACAGAAGGCTGAAATGCTTCAAAAACATAAGTTTCTATCTGATTTTAGTAACGTATTGCATTAAAAAAAAATTACTTGTTCGTGTTCGTCTTAGCTGTGGAATTTATAATAATAATAATAAAAAACAGTTTTATTCAAAGTATGCAGTATGTTAGACTCATAAAAAAAATGTTTAATTTTTGGAAGTGTCTAATGCACGGTCCATTGGACGTCGACATAATAAAAATTGCTGCACGGTCCACGTTTTGTGTGGAAATTTGTGGTATCCAGGAAGGGTGTTTGTAACAACTTGTTTTAAATAAATAAAGCCGCGTTACGGAAGTTTTACCATAAAACCAAACATTACCAGAATTTCCCACAAAAAAAGTGAACAGTGCAGCAATTTTTATTCAACGTATATTGGACCATGTAGTAGGAACTTCCTTAATTTTTAAGACAAACAGTTACTATCGTTTCTATCCCATTATTTTATTTTGGAATATACTTGCCAACTAATAAGTAGTTCTGTTCAAAGCTCTAATATTTGTGGAATTTTGATCAAATACTCTTCATATGAAGCCACCAAAATGCCTGGAAAACGTTTTTTTTAAATAGTCAAGCAAGAGATTTTGTGGTGAAATTAATAGTGTATTTTACATAGAAAGAGATAACAAGGGTCCTCTTATATCTCTTACTGTTGTACAAGAGGTAAATAAATCACATAGGTATATCTTTTTAATGTGTTTACAATGTTCTGGTTCCAGAAAGTCCCTGCTGCTTTATAGATTAGTACGAGAACTGCATCCATCATCAAAATTCGTGGTGATAAAAATGAATTGCTTTCAAAAAAACCGGGAAAATCACGAAACAAGCTAAGATCCATGATCTGAGTGAAAGTTCTAAAATGGCCGTTCGTAATACATTATATGATATGTATGCACAAAGTAGCTATTAATATCTATCGGTTTAAGTGAAATCGAAAGTAAATCATATTGTACTTTTAGAAAAACATGTTCTATTAACAACTTACGTAAAGAACTGCAACAAAAAGAGATAATTAATGTCAGTTATGGAACTCTTCTACTTCTGGATTTGGGTTTCAAATTTAAGAAAAATGGCAATAGACGAGCATTAATGGAGACACCAAGAATTTGTTCAATGAGGGCAGCTTTTCTTAGAAAAGTATATGAAAAACAAAAATGCACACGTTGCCCGTCAGTTTGTTTTTACAGACGAAACATGGATTTTTTCAAAAGGCAGTCAAAGGAAATCATGGTAGGATGACAACATTAAAAGTGTTCGTAAGCCTGGGTGATTTGATGGTCAAAGTTTTATTGTTTTACATTCTGGACACAGTGGAGGTTTTGTGGAAAATGCCAATTTACTGTTTGCTAGTAAGTCAAAGTCACTTAATTATCATGGAGAAATGAATAGTGAAATGTTTACGAAATGGGTCAGAATCCAGTTAATTACTAATTTAGAAGAACCATCTTTAATTATAATGGATAATGCTTCATACCATTCAGTTGAAGAAGAAAAACAGCCACCTTCAGCATGGAAAAAAAGAAGAAATTCTCGAGTGGTTACAGAAAAATAGTTTACCTCATAACAAACAGATGTTTAAGACAGAATTGTTAGATATTGCAAAAGCTCATAAAAAATCAAAGGAATATCAAATTGGTAAAATTTTTCAAAAGCATTGGCATGAAGTGTTGAGATTACCTCCTTATCACTGTCAATTTAATGCAATCGAGCTGATTTGGGCAAATGCAAACACATTTTATAACAAGCACTTATGGAGATAACCAAGTACTTCAGATGGAGATAACCAAGTATTTTAGGAGTGTATACCAGAGGTATGGCATGCCAGCGTACAACATACAGAAAACCTGATTCAACAGTGGTATGATCGTGCGGTAATAATCGAAGAGATTCCAGAAATCATTATTCGTGTTGGGAATGATGAAAGCGGGAGCGAAGAATCTACTTCTAGTGATTAGTGTCATTATTCAATTAATAATTTAAATATTGCTTATTGACACGTTCCAAGCCCCTTGGGCAACATTCATTGTAAATTTTACAGGACAAATATAAATTTATCTATCTATTAGTTTGATTTGATAAATCATATTAAAATTGGATTATGCAATTTATATCTCCTATTCATACTTTATACCCTCGTCATGAAATATTTTTCTGTTTTTAAAAGTAGTATATTTTAGTTCTCTATTTTAAAATTTTATTTAATGAGTTCTACACTGCAAGTTTTTACAGTGTTTATAATGCCTTATATGTAAATTTGATAAAGCTGTGTTAAGTGTGTATTGTAATTTCATTACAAACGTTACACAAACTTCAAATAACTAACAGATAACAACAGTAAACTTTTCATAAAGTAAATTTACTCACGAAATAATCTAAGAGCAACCTGAAAAATAAAAATAGGTGATATTAGACGTTGGATTTATGCAGAGAGGTAAATGTCCTTCACAAGTATTCTATTAGTATTAGGATGCTTAAGGTTAAGAACAGGGGGAGTGTTTGTACCTTCGTGGTCTTACATTCCCAGCTGACCTTCGGCATTTTCCAATTTAATGTGGCATTTTGTTTATTTAGTTTATGATGTTTTATTTTCTCTTTCATAATTGGAAATAAAGACCATATTTATTTATTTATTTATTTATTTATTTAAGTAAGAACTAGGGTGTTTTGCACATCATACACATTTAATATATCCTTAGTCTTCGTTAATTACCAAACCGGATGAAAAATTTTAAATTCTATTTTGACTTTTGAAATTGTCATTTAAAACTCAGACCACCGACACTGAATTAACAGCCAATTGAATCGTATTAATATCCTTGACGTCGCGTTGATCACATGACTGTAAAGATCCAATGATCACATCTTTACTAGGGAAACGGGGGTCACGTGTAGAGGCAGTTCTGCAATCCGGTGCCTCAGTTAAACCCACATAAAAATATCAGTCTTTCAATATGATTACGTGTAAAAATTTTTAAATTTTGTTTTAAAAATAATTCAATTAAAATTTTTTAGATTACTCAAAATAAAGATTTGTATATCTCAATTTAATGCATAGATATTTCTAAATTATTTTGACTTTTTATGTTAAGATTACCCAAGTTATTTCTAAACTTAATTATATTCAATAAATACTCAGGTTTCTCTGTTAAAATTATCTTATGTACGAGTATAAAACAAGTTAGATTAATTTCACGTCTAGTTTTATCAAATTATACTGAATAAATGTTGGTGGTTTATAATCATATTTCTTGAGCCCTGTCGAATATGTTATACAATTTTGTTGTAGAATTTGTAGATACTGCTGTAATGTCACAGTAATCTAGTCTACTCAAAATCATAGAATCTACAATTTTGGGCTTTGAATCAGTATTTAAATAATAGACAACTGGCAAACCACTGGTAAGTTTTTGAAATAAAGCCAATATATTTAAATTCAGCTAATAATATGTGATGATATAAAGAATCAAAGGCTTTAGCTAGATCAAAAAAAAAAATATGTTAGGAGTAAAATCTGCATCACAATTATCCGTTATATCATCTTCAAATTGGTCAACGTGAAGTTGTTGTGAAATTGGCCCTAAAACTTAATTAATTACTCGGTAAAATATTACATTGATTATTATATTTCACTACTTGTTTAAATTCGTTCCAAGATTTTATACATTATATATACATTGCCGGCCTCGGTAGCGTAGTAGGTTAAGAGCTTGCATATGAAACTGATTGTCGCTGGTTCGATTCCGGAAATCGGCTGGGCATGTGGGTGTATTTTTAGGTGGTAGTTAATGTAAAAATGCAATAACGCCTGTAATAGTATTACCACGTCGCACAGTGGAACCGAGGCGGCGAAAAGTCGATTTTATAAAAGTATGTGGAGAAGGATAATAAACACAAAAATTGGAAGAGAAATGTCTAAATTCAAAGAATCAAGTGTAATTTATTATGTTTACCTATCTGAATAGAGTATATTCCTTATATAGATCACTCAAATAAATTACCTCTGATAACATATTACATTCTTACGTTTTTATTTCATATGCTGCCCACAATTTTTTATGAACACTATGCTATATACATTTTTTAATTCAAAGTTTGATATAATAGCTGCATTAACACGTATTGGTTTTGTTTCTGATGCGAATATTTACGTGCCAAATTAAATGATGCCACAGAACCAAAAATCTTCATAAAATTGTATCTTTATTTAGGCGTAACTATTTATCTACATTTTCCTACAATCTAAAATTAATTTTTATTAGAAGATTAAATTGTTATTTATCATATCCAAATGGTTTTAAGTGCGATCAAGTGCGATTACGAGTACAATTAAATCATATATCCACGAACGTACAATTTGACTAGGTGAAAAAGGGATATATAATCTCATTTTCGCCACACTGTGAAAGGTTAAAGTTCTGTCAGTAGACGAAAAATTGCCTGCCTTTTAGGAGAGACAGTTCTAAATGCTAAATATAACTTGAAATATAGAGAAATTAAATTATATAAGGATAGATATAGTGCACTAGTTTTTTTATATATTAAGCCCTGAGAAAGAGTCATTCATATGCGGAAGGCGTGTATATAAATGTCTTAATTCACAATCAATATACGAGAGTTGTCTGAAAATAATGGTTTTGACGAATAACACCATCTTTATGTTGAAACTCAAAACTTTTCAGACTACTCTCGTAACATATTTGAATTATCGCCGAACTATATAATGCCTTTACGAACATATGTCGTCTAAGCATGAAACAAATGATTATTATGCAATCTTTCGATTGTTCTTTCCATCTAAGGAATTGCGTATCTGTTTTGTTACTATGGTACTCGTTTCAGTGACCGACTCACAATTATGCGTTTGGTTATAACGAACGGTTATCATTTCGAGCGCGTTGAAGCTTTAGGGTTAAAACAATTTGACGTTGATAGTCCTCTTACATTTGCAACTTCGCAGCATTATTAAACAATTAAAAATCACTCTGTATAATAAGGTAAGTAAAATATATTATTATAACTTTTATATATATTCATATATGATCATGAATAACAATCGAATAGTTTTAATCATTACTCATTATTTATTAAAAAGATAATGACAAATATAGAATAGGTCATTACCTTTTAATAAATAGTAAGCAATAGTTAAAACCTTTGGAAAGTTACTCACACAATATTATGACTTCGGGTTTATACTTATGTCAAGATCAAATTTATCAGAACTGCTCATGTGTTAATTTCTAGATTTTCCCAATTGGATACCCTTCAAAAGTTCCTTCCACCTTTCAAAACATGAAACGTTTTTCCATCGCCTATCAAAAGTTAGTCGCAGAATTATTCCGTTGTAACCGAAACCCTAATTATTTAAAATCATACATTAGTACATTTTTCCAAAGTCTTCCAGAGGATCACGTTGATAAGATTTTGCAGGAAATTGGAAAACAATTTATGCCACTGTTAAATTCAAGCTGTAAACTCTACTGGAAGTGGGTTATCAAATTGTTCGATTGGCAGACCAAGAAAAAATTTCGACGAATGCTCTAACCGTACAAAACGGCAGAAAGTAAGTGAATTACGCACTGCTTTTCCACAACAAATGATCGATACTGCTTCAACGAAAACACAGAATCAGAAAAATGGTTTTTACTGCTGACACTGCTCTGGCGTTAATAATGGATGCTCAGTTATCAAGACGACAGTATGAAACGATAAGAAGTGCGACTAAGAAAATTGGATTTGACATATTTCCATCATATAAAAATGTTCAAAAATCAAAAGAATGTATATGTAAAAAAATATTATTATAAAATATATTTTAATTATATTTAAATAAATATTATTTAAAAAATATTACGTATTTTTACATATTTAATTAATTATGATATTTCTATAATTTATACCTTTTGAAACCTTTACATTTTCTAAATTTGAAAACATACACGTCAATTTTCGAAAATTCCATCGCCATATTAAATCCGCCATTTTGAATTTTTGAAATCTGACAGCGTATTTGAATTCAGCGACCCTAAAAAACCTATAATAACATGCATGATATGAAGATCCGTCTGTTCCCCGAATTGCGTGACTGAAAAGGTTAAATATGTGTGTTCGTATTATGTGAATTTTACACAAATATATTATTTTTAATTATTATAATGCCACACAAATAGTTTATGTGATCATTCATTGCATATTTAAGAAGTAATATAATTTTTGCCGCGAATCGGTCAAATGGCTCCACTGTGCGTCGCATCCTCCTAAAAGTGCAGTGAAATACAAATGTGTATGTTTCGGCACCTGGGTAACGTTGCGGATATTATGACGCCTCCATCAATATATTTCATAAGAGATATAGTCAGAAAAAGACTAAAAATCCCTATAGTATCGAGTAGGAGGTAAATATATACATATATATATATATATATATATATATATATATATATATATATATATATATGTATATAATATATATATATATATATATATATATATATATATATATATATATATATATATATACATATATATATATATTTATATATATATTATATATATATATATATATAAATATATATATATATATATATATATATATATATATATATATATATATATATATATATATATATATATATATATATATATACGAGTATATATACATTGCCGGCTCGGTAGCGTAGTAGGTTAAGAGCTTGCATATGAAACTGATTGTCGCTGATTCGATTCCGGCAATCGGCTGGGGGTGTGGGTGTATTTTTAGGTAGTAGTTAATGCAAAAATGCAATAACGCCCGTAGTAGTACTACCACGTCGTTCATAAAAGTGCAGTGAAATACAAATGCGTATGTTTCGGCACCTGGGTAACGTTGCGGATATTATGACGCCTCCATCATTATATCTCATTAGAGATATAGTCAGAAAAAGACTAAAAATCCCTATACTATCCAGTAGGTGGTAAATATATACACATTACTATATCTTTCTTGTAGAAGAATTTGCCTTTGCCTTCAAAATAGGCCTCAGGTTCGACGATAACTTCTTAATTGGAGCCAAATCTCTTTCCCGCGAGCACCAATAACCTTATATAATACTCGCTATTGATGGTTTTTCACTTCTCAGCATTGTCGATGAAAATTATTTCATGCGCGTCCCAAAATACAGAAGCCATAACCTTCCCAGCCGACTGTTGTGTCTTTGGTCGCTTCGGTGGCTTTCACCGGCTGCTGTCCACTCAGCTGACTGCCGATTTGATTTCGGGGTGTAGTGGTGGATCCATGTTTCATATATTGTCACATATCGCATAAAAAATCCTTTCTATTGCGCCTAAATAGGTCCAAACAGCGCTCAGAATCAACAACACGTTGTTGTTTTTGGTCCACTGTGAGCAAACGCGGTACCCATTTCGAACAGAGCTTTCTTATGCCCAAGTGTTCATACAAATATATGATCAACACGTTTTTTTTGATATCCTTAGGGTGTTAGCTATCTTACGCAATTTCGCTTTACGGTCATCCAAAACAATTTTGTGGAGTTTTTTTATGTTTTCCGATGTAACTACTTCATTTGGGCGTCCAGAGCGTTCAGCATCATTTGTGTCTGTACGACCGCGTTTCAGTTCAGCATACCAGTAAATGATGAGTGATATTCCAGGCGTAGATTTCACGTAACACTTATCAAGCCATCGCTTTACTTGAACGGTATTTTTTCCCATCATAAAACAGTGTTTAATCAACACACGAAATTCGATTTTTTCCAGTGTTTCGAAAATATTAAAAGTAGCGTCAATAAAAACACCGTAAACTAATGATAGAAATGTCATGAAATTTTGACATGTATCGTTTGAAGATTGGTATTTCCTAAAAACCATATAAAAAATCCATAAAAGGGCGACATCTATGCTTCAGGCCAAAAACTTTATGAGCTTTTGGAGTTCTTATAACCATATATGTTTTCCAAATATTTGAAAAAAACATTTATTTAAAATTGAATAATTTAATATCTGTTAGTTTAACATTTCTGCAGTTATATTATTGGTACCGCAAGAATCTGTTTTAATATTAGATGGAACATCGACAATATCCAAGTTAGAAGTAGATTTTAAATTTAAACACGCATCGTCATTGATATTAGGATATCTACCATATAAATTCCTGGACAAAATTAACACAACAACCTGAAAATTAATTTATCTTTTTCTTATGTCAGTTTTAAAGTTTATCGAGTATTTGAATAGTAGGCTATGCATATTTTGTTTCGTTGTTCATGACAGAAATCAAAACAATTCGTTTAGATTTACAGTTTTAAAGAATTTTTTAGAAAATAAACAATTTTCTGTAATAATGCGATAGATTTTCTTTAAAAGTAAGCTTATAAATTGTTCCCTTTTTCAAAGTAATACGTTTTTGTGGTAGACTGTTTTATTTTTGATCCCGAAGAATTAAAAAAGTGAATCAAACAAGGAATTTAACTGAACACGAGGTAGTGCGAGCCTCAGTTTTATTGGACGAGGGATATTGTCAGAGTTATGTTGCCAATTTGTTAGGCAAACATCGTTCCACAATAAGTCGTATGGTAAGACGCTTGAATGAAGTAGGAACTTATTCTAGAAGGCTAGGGCAAGGGCGAAAACGATGCACTAGCGACCTAGATGAACGTTTTATAAGACAATATGCTTTAAGAAACAGGACTGTCACTAGTTCTATAATAAGAAACGAACTCGAAGCTGTTCACAGATGAAACTAGGGTTAGTTCTCAAACCTCCAGATGGTCATGTGCGAGTATGGCGAAGACCAGGAGAGAGGTTTGCTCCTTGCAATATCTCTGCAAGGATTTCATTCGGCGGTGGCTCTGTTATGTTCTGGGGTGGCATCTGCTTTGATGCTCGCACAGAGTTAGTTCCTGTCCGTACGAGATCCATGAATGCTGACTACTATCTTGAGAATATTGTAATAGAACATGTGATGCGTTTCGGTCATTTTGTGGGGCCCAATTTCCTGTTTATGCAAGACACCGGTCGACCTCACGTGTCTAGGGAGGTACTCGATTATCTTAATCAAGTTGATATACCAATTATGCAACGGCCACCAAAAAGCCCGGATCTGAATCCGATAGAACATGTATGGGATCACCTTAAGAAAAATGTGAAACGTCATATACCAGCACCTAGAAACCTGAGGGAACTTGAAAATGCAGTTATCACAGAATGGGAGCAAATTTCTCAAAATTTTATCCAAAATTTAATTAGAAGCATGCCTAGGCGCATAAACGCTGTCATCCGAAGTAGAGGAGGCAACACACGCTACTAATATCCAGTTACACCATTAATTTTGCTACTAGTGTCCCAGTTTATTTTTTCCATTATTACATAATTTCAACGATTTTGTTATTAGGTCTTAAGAATAATTTTAATTCGAATCTTATAGAGAAATTTGGAAGTTAATTCACTTTTAAAGTATCCGAATAAAGTTTTTTTCTAACTTTTAGTGTAACCAATGTTTCATAAAAGATTATTAAAATTAATTCATTATAGAGATTTGTATGATTTAATATATTGTTGCATTAATTTTGTCCAGGAGTGTATATATATATATATATATATATATATATATATATATATTATATATATATATATATATATATATATATATATTAGCCGGGCCCGCGGCTCCGCTTGCGTGGACTTGATTCACTACTATCGTCATTGCTTATTCCTTATGTTACCCAACGTAATAAAATATCTCCCATTATTTCTCCTTATCCCCAATATTTCTCCTTATTTTCCATTATCTCTACATAATTTCCATTATCTAGGCTTATCTCTGCTCATCTCCCATTATTTCTCCTTATCTCCTATTATTTCTCCTTATCTCTCCCATTATCTCACCTTATTTCCCATTATCTAGGCTTATCTCGACTTATCTCCCATTATTTCTCCTTATCTCCCATTATTTCTCCTTATCTCCCATTATCTCACCATAACTCCCATTATCTAGACTTATCTGTGCTTATCTCCCATTGTCTCTCCTTATCTCCCATTATTTATACTTATCTCCCATTATCTCACCTTATCTCCCATTATCGAGGCTTATCTCGACTTATCTCCCATTATTTCTCCTTATCTCCCATTATCTCACCTTATCTCCCATTATCTAGGTTTATATCGAATTATATAAAACATATATAAAAATTTATAAAAACACGTAAATCGGATAAGTGGTTCTCGAGTGATAAGCGCACTAACGGACAGACAGACAGACAGAGAGACGTTGCATTTTATATATATTGTATTCTTTGCTACATGATATTGTTCCATATTTAATGCTTTAGGGAGTGTATTGCAAGAGAACGCGCTAGCGGCAAACTTTTCTCCGACTTAATTCACTATTATCGTCACTGCTTATTCCTTATGTCACCTAATAAAATATATCCTATAACCTGGCCAGAGAACATACGTATGGTTAAAAAAAAGCACGTAAATCGGATAAGTAGTTCTCCAGTGATAAGCACACTAACGGACGGACAGACAGACAGACAGACAGACGGACAGAGAGACATTGCATTTTATATATATTATAGATATTCTCTGCTACATAATATTGTTCCATATTTAATGGTTTGGACTGTATATTGCAAGAGAACGCGCTGCCGGCAAACTTTGTCCGACTTCATTTACTATTATTATCACTGCTCATTCCTTATGCTACATATCGTAATAAAATATAGTCTATAACCTGGCCTGTATGTTTAAAAAAAAAAAAAGTACGAAAATCGGATAAGTGGTTCTCCAGTGATAAGCACACTAACGGACAGACAGACAGACAGACAGAGAGACGTTGCACTTTATATATATTATAGATTAATTAAATTTAAACTTAGAAAACTAATTTCTGTGGGGTTTCTTTGGAATTATTTAAATCCTGTGCAACTGGATATTCACCACTAGAATTAAATCATTTTAAATTGATACTATTTATAACAAAAAAAACTTATCTGCCTGAGCAATCTGAGAGAACCAAGGATAATTGCCCTCTAGATCTTCATGTCATGGAAATTAAAGGAGATACAGCAAATTGGTACCGTCTTTAGATATTCTAGTAATATGTTTTTAATACCTCCTAACAATCGGGTTAGTAAGACCACCATTATTACGGAACGCCGTAGGAACAAAGCGTGAACTTCTTAGTTTATGTCTTTGTACTTTGTACTGCATATTTTTCCTCCTCTTTGATTGCTATATTTGTTTCTGCAGGTGCTAAGAGCTCAGTAACAAAAATCTATTGTGTTGTTTTCAATTAATTGTGTCCGTCTGTTTGTCCATCTCACATATCCGATTTTCTTCGAAACTATTTGACATAGAAAGTTTAAAATTGGTAAAATACAGGAATTAATAGACCAGTCAGGGCCATTTAGTTTTGAAAGTTAAATTTTGACCAAAGAGGTTAGTTTTTGGAGGCAAAATCGGAAATGAAAAAAAATTGTCAGGTGATCAAGTAAGGTGTCAAATAAAAGCTTCAGAGTTCAAAAAAATATAAGATGTAATACTCGCTCAAATTTTTTTTCATAATATTTTTAAAAAAATCGCTGCCCCCCTTATCTCGAAAAATTTTGAAAAAATTCTGGAATATTCTCCATAAACTGTAGATTGAATGGAAATTATCACGAGTGCGTTGTCTTTGATAATTTATCTGGTATATAAAAAAAAACAATTTTTAAAGGTCATCAGTTTTCAACAAAGATAAGAAACAAACTTTGTTGGCAACTTATTTAGGGTGCGTTTTGTGAAGTTACTGTATACGTACCCTCCTAACATTTTATTTTATTTAAGAAGCAATCACCGCAGTACACTTATTGCGCAAGTCCGACTTGCACTTTACCGGTTTTTAATAATTATTGTTTTTGATTGTGTGTGCCGATACTTGTTGGAAATTCTTAATAAAATTATATAAAAACAACACTATGTTTTAATTTCCAATATATTTAAAATGACTTGACAATTCTTTCACCATACAATGATTTATTCAGAAGTAAATTAGAAAGAAAAATGTTTGCTAATAATATTGGTTATATAGTGCTTAAAACTATCCTTAATTATTTGTACATAAGATTATGTTAATCATTTTAATATATTATTTAATAATAAAGTTATTTCAAAGATGCAAATCTGTGGTATGAAGATTAAATAAAAGGGAATGGTTTAAGTCTACCTATTCGTTTAATAATAGATTGGAGTTTTTCCGTTTGTTAATTTCAAGACATTTAAGCATATTTAATTTTTTAGATTTATTTTCTACACGTAAGATTTTGAATGTATCATCAAAATTATAGGATTCGTTAATTATATGGGTTGCGTAAAGTGAATTATGCTTGTTTTTTAAATAACTATGTTTATGTTCTTTTATGCGAGTTTCAAAAGATCTACCAGTTTGTCTTACGTAGGTTTTACTACAAGATCCACAATCTAATAAATAAACTCCTGATTTTAAGGATTTATTATATTTGGTTTTATTCAAAATTATATTCCCTAAGGTATTACTGGTTTTAAATGCTATTTTATTGTTCTTTTTTGTTAAATGTTTTGAAATTGTTCTAGCTATTTTCCCTGTGTACGTGAGTGTGCTAAATTTTCCTTTTTTGTCATTAATGGTGGGATAAATTAGAAAGATTACTTGTTTAAACGATTTTTTATTCAAGATATTATTTCTAATGCTAGGGTCGCATCCATTATTAATTGCTATTTGTTCGATTATGTTGAATTCTTTGTTAAAATTAGTTTTAGTCATAGGAATATTTCACAATCTATGTATGAAAGAGTTTAAAGCTGCCATTTTGTGAGTATAAGGGTGGGATGAACTATTGTGTATGACTGTGTTAGTATGTGAAAGCTTGTGAAAAAATCGAGAAATCGTTTTTATTGTTCACTTTTGATATAGATATGTATAAGAAATTTATAAAGTTATTGGTTTCTAATCTAAGGTGAATTTAATGTTAGGATGCTGTAACATTTTAAATTGCCCGTCCCACGCTTGGGCGCAATTTTGTAACCTATTAACTCGCCCGCACTTTGAGGCGCAGTTCTTGCAACCCTTTTTAATTTCTGAGAATGAATTGAGTGAATAAAGATTTTAAAAGAAACTAAAGAAATTAAACAAACACTAGCTCAGTTTTCCTTGGTAGAGAAATATGGGTAAGAGATAATTGTTGTACGACTTTTTGGAATTATTTTCTGTTGTTAAAAAACTCTAGTTGTACTAATTTTTGGGCACCATTCATTTTAAAATAGAAAGGATCTAATTTCAGCTAAAAAAATGAAAAAATACTGAAGTATCATACAGTTGTTAAATAAAAGAATCAGTTTGGTACAACCCTTCTATCCTGAAAAGAAAGATAGGTGTTCAGTGAGACACTAGCTTTAATCAACAAAAAAGAAAAATTTATTCAATGATTTAAATTAAAAGTTCTAACTCTTACAGTTCAAGAATTACAAAAATTTTAGCTTAAGAGGTAGTTATTCCTAGATAGAGTTCTTAAATCAGACATTTTACTTCTAAAACTTTGCTACACCCGAACATCGAAAAGTCGTGATATTCACTTCACGATTTATCAGTTCAAATTGATGTTAAAACACTTATTTGCGGGAAATAGAACTATTGATGTATGTTCTGGTGACTTACGGTTTTCCTACGGGCTTCGAGGCCTTAAATTGAACATAAAACCGATTTCACTTATGCCATCACTCATTTTCAGTATGACTTCACGATGAGAAGAGCCTACTTCGGCTACTCCATGTAGATAAAAACACACAAAGCCCACTACGGCTTCACGTAAAAAAACTCGTGCTTAACTTGGCTCTCGAAAAAATCGTCAGAAGCCTCTGCTGCTGCTTGAAGGAAAAAAGGCCTACTCGGTAGCTCGGTCGAGAAAAACCATCTCGGCGGTTAGGTGGAAAAAGCCTTCTCGGCGGCTAGGTGGGAAAAGCCTTCTCGGCGGCTAGGTGGAAAAAGCCTTCTCGGCGGCTAGGTGGAAAAAGCCATGATCTGTGTTCTGCAGACCCTTAAATAAACCGTGAGAACTCTCTCTCTCAAAATCCGGCTTCCGATGTACAAACATTTGACCAATCGCGGCGTACCACGAATTTTAGGTCGGAAACCCGCACTGCACACTGTACCACTAGCGGCTAGAATTTTCTGCGAAATACACTGCTCGATACAAAGATGAAAAGAAGTACATTTTAAAGCCAAAAAATCAGTAACATTTCATACTCTTAAAATCTAGGAAAAAAATGAATGTTACAATGCAATGTAATTCAACGATAAATTTTATACATCTAAAGAAGGTGGGTAATCCTTGAAGCTCTTTACTATCGGAAATTTTCATGGATCATTTAGAACTAAAAATTCCTCAAAACGCGGTAAACAAAACTATTGTTTACTGGCATAGATATGTTGATGATATCATTTCCTGTTTCACGGGAACAGACAGACAACTAACAATCTTCCTTAACTTCCTAAATAGTTTGCATCCTAACATTAAATTCACTTTAGAATTAGAAACCAATAATTCTATAAATTTCTTAGACACATCTATATCAAAAGCGAACAATAAACAAAATTTCTCGATTTCTCACATACTTACACAGTCATACACAATAGTTCATCCCACCCTTATACTCACAAAATGGCTGCTTTTAACTCTTTCATACATAGATTGTGAAATATTCCTATGACTAAAACTAATTTTAACAAAGAATTCAACATAATCAAACAAATAGCAATTAATAATGGATATGACCCCAGCATTATAGATAATATCTTGATCGTTTAAACAAGCAATCTCTCTAATTTACCCCACCATTAATGAATGAAGGAAAATTTAGCACACTTACGTACACAGGGAAAATAACTAGAACAATTTCAAAACATTTAACAAAAAAGAACAATAAAATAGCATTTAAAACCAGTAATATCTTAGGGAATATAATTTTGAATAACAAAACCAAATCTAAGAAATCCTTAAAATTAGGAGTTTATTTATTAAATTGTGGATCTTGTACTAAAACCTACGTAGGACAAACTGGTAGATCTTTTGAAACTCACATTAAAGAACATAAACATAGTTATTTAAAAAACTAGAACAATTCACATTACGCAAGCCATATAATAAACTAATCCCATAATTTTGATGATACATTCAAAATCCTACATGTAGAAAATAAATCTAAAAAAATTAAATATGCTTGAATGTCTTGAAATTAGCAAACAGAAAAACTCCAATCTATTATGAAACGAACAGGTGGACTTAGTATTAGTTCTCTGAAATAGTACCACAGATTTGCATCTTTAAAATAACTTTGTCAGTAAATAATATAATAAAACGATTGACATAATCTTATGTAATTAAGGATAGTTTTAAGCACTATATAACCAATATTATTACCAAACATTTTTCTTTCTAATTCACTTCTGAAGAAGCCATTGTATAGTGAAACAATTGTCAAGTCATTTTAGATATATTGAAAATTAGAACATAGTGTTGTTTTTATATAAATTTTAAAAATTGTTGCTGTAATTAATTAGCTCAATGTATACATACCTGAACTAACTTCTGTCTACGATATTTAATGTAAGATTTTTCAAATAAAAGTTGATCCAATATGTTGTGTTTGAAAATTTTTCATTCCAGTAGTTTCAAAAATTTTATTTTTGTTGATTTTTCTTTTTGATACATATTTGTTTGTTATTAGATGTAAAAATTTAATATTCCATAATTTTATTCAATAGTGTTATGCGCCATTAATAAACTAATTGTAATTGCAACAGTAATACAACAGGATCACAGGTAATCCATCAAAGCAGTGTAATATATAAACCCACTAAATTCGGGCATAATACATTTTAATTATTACAGATAGTTATGTTTATTAAGAGCGCTTTGCATTATTAACCATAGTAAAAAGCGAATGACGGTTATTTACAATAGCAAGCGATAATATATCTTTTCATAAATGCACTAGCATTTAAATAAATTATATTTATATGAATAATTAGTTGAATTATATTGTGACAGTTAAACACCATGAAACGAAAGCTAAAATGATTATAATAAAAAAACCAAGTATAGTATAGTTTCGAAGCATTTTCAAGTTTTAAAGTGAATAAGATGTTAAAGTGTAAGTCTTAAAAATCCTTTATTAGTGAAGTATCTTAGTCCATTTAAATCGAACTGTTTCTCCTTCCTCTTAGAGTGTCGTCTCCCTTCGGAGATTGGCTATCTTCTTGGCT
Source organism: Pachyrhynchus sulphureomaculatus (assembly GCA_019049505.1). NCBI lineage: Eukaryota > Metazoa > Arthropoda > Insecta > Coleoptera > Curculionidae > Pachyrhynchus > Pachyrhynchus sulphureomaculatus. The sequence goes on from CM032449.1 coordinate 27,668,172, forward strand.
ATGGTAATTTTGGATACCACAGCTCTAAAGAGTTGTTTGGAAGTACAGGGTGAGTCAATGATAGAGTAAAGTTCATTATCTCATTTGTTTCAGGAATGACGAAAAAATGTTAAATAAAATAGTTTTGAGGGAATGTTAAGGTGCAGTTTAAAATTATTTTTTGAGTATACAGGGTACTTCAAAAAAACTGTGGCCGATATAACATATGTTTTTTTAAAATGGAACATCCTATTTTCTAATTTATTTTTAGATTATGCATAAAATTTTATAACTTTTTTATCAATAATGTTATATACCTAAACCTAGTAGTTTTCTAATATTTCATTTAAAAAAAAAAAAAATACTAGTTTTCAGTTTTGTAAAAAATTGCCAGTAGCGCCATTGTTTCTGAAGATGGAATACTCATAATTGATACGAGCGTTCTATAAAGATGAAAAAAAGATATATGTAAAGAAATTTGAGTTAGATGCTACAAGGTGTTCAAAACTATTTCGACTATTTTAAATTGAAAAATCTCAAATTTTTTAAATGGCACTCTCTGTATATTATTATTTTCTCTGATTGATTTTAAAATCCTACAACTTTTATTAAGTGTGTCATATACCTGTTTCTAAGGCCCCCCATACACTAGCAACTATTTAATTGAGGTGATTAAATAGTTTAGTTGCTCTTAGTTGCTTCAACTAATAATGGGCGTAGACTTGCAACTAAATAGTTGATCTTCACTGAGTTAAACAATGGATTTTATAGAGACCGCATGCATTTGTGCTTTGAAATTTAAGTAATCGACTTTGCGATGGGCAGTTTTGCAAATTGTTTGAAAGTTTACGAAAATATGAAACAAAGTTTTTTAATTATTTCCGCATTAGTTTCGATATAAACTTTTGGCGTTAGTTGGACGAAATATATTATACCAAGATACTGTATTAAGAAAGGCTGTTCCCCCAGAGGAAAGATTGGCTGTAACTTTAAGGTAAGAAAACAATATTTTCATTTTTAATCTAATTTCATTAGTAAATGACAAAAAAAGAAAAACGAAAAGAAAAAATTGTAAAATTGTTAACCTTTTTTTCAAATTATAGTATAAACAGGCGAAAGTTCTGAATGGTTATCTATTTGAAATTGCGATTTTTTCTGGATTAAAAGTTGAGAAAAGTGACCCAGTAGGCGAATGATGTGATCGTTGCAACTGTAATCCTTGGTTGGGAGATGGTATTGGGAGGTGCTGCACAGTTGTCGATGCTTGTACATTTTGATTTCTTTGACTGCTCTGATTCTCTAAACTACCAGGACATTCGAACACGTCTCATTACATTCATTATTTCTGTCCTGGCAATGAATTTCTGGTCCTCCGTAAATTTTTTGAAGGAAGGTACTAGTGATAATAAGAAATATTTATCTTCGTCAAGTTTCTTTATCGTCATCTTTTTTTTTCCCTCAAAATCTCTAGTAAAGAATCTTCGTGCTAGTTCTATTTCGAGGGGCCCTCTTTCGGCAATCTCTTTTTTTATCAATTCCGACTTTCACTGGTGTCTTTTCTGAATTGTCAACAACAAGACAACAAGTTTGAAGTTTTTTTTCGATTTTCAACTATGTCTTGTAAAATAACAGGTTATCAAAGTAGATATATTTGCGCCTTTTTGTGGTTCCAGAACCAGAGATTTTTTTTGAGAAAACGCAATTTCCAAACTGCATAGGAGCGGTCGATGGGAAACATATTAGAATAAAGAAGCCTAATCAAACGGGATGAATATTTAATAACTACAAATCATTTTTTTTCCACCGTCCTTTTAGCCATAGCATAGCAGACTCTAATTATAATTTTATTTATGTTGAAGTTGGAGCTTATGGAGCTTCAAGTGATTCAAACCTTTTCAAGAAATCACTATTTTCACGTAAACTTGTAAATAGTGAATTAATATATTCCCAAATGATGTAAATGGTAAGGTAATGCCATTCGTAATTATAGGGGACGAGGCATTTGGTGTATCGAAATTTGTATTACGGCCATATTCCGGTAGAAATCTATCAGTTAAAAAACGAATTTTCAATTATAGACTATTAAGAGCCCGTAGAATGATTGAATGCACATTTGGAATTTTAGCCAACAAATGGCGGATACTTCATAGAGCACTTGATACCTCACTTGATTTTAGTGAATCTATTATAAAAGCATGCTGCATTCTGCATAATTATGTTAGAAAACATGACGGGGTGCAGTTTGAAGATACTCTTTATGAATGCCCATTGGAATGTATTCCTTCTGTTGGAGTAACTAGCAACACTACAGGGATTTCAACTAGATATTATTTTTTAGATTATTTCACTTCACCTTATGGATCTGTTCCTTGGCAGTACGATAAAATTTGATTTAAGTTATTAGATAGGCATTTTTTATTCTGGTTTGTTGTAAAAAAAAAAAATGATAAATAAATATGCTATTACAACTTACCTTTTTCACTTTATCTTTATCTTCCAATTGGTTCCACTTTTCAATAAATTGTTGGGACAATTCCGTCCATAATTCCTTTTTTAAAATTTTATTCTTTAAGCTTTATGTTGTATAAAACTGGACGTTTTTCTACTTCCTCGATAAATAATTTAATATTGAATGACATATTTAAATTTGGACTACAACAAAAAAATTACTACTTCACAATTCACAAGAATGATAAGTACGGCCTGGCTCGCAAGTCGCAACCACCAACTATTTAATCGCCGGTGTGCGGTGACCTGTCTGATCCTGCATGATTCATTTCTACCGGCAACAGTTGAATCACCCACAAAATAGAACAGTTTGGATATTTTTAGTTGCTTCAACTTTTTAGTTGCTCGTGTGCGGTCTACCATAAGAAATAATGTGTTGTATTTGGGTAATTAAAAAGTTGCTTGAAAAAAGCTGCTAGTGTGCGGGGGGGGCTAATAGTTTTTGATTTATTTTGAATTTTTCAATTTTTACCCTTGTTTTTAATACACTTACGCTATAACATCATAGTTGCCAAGATAAAACAAAAATGTAGGCATTGTCAAATGTCTGTCATGTCTATTAAGCAAGTAAAAGTAGTTTAATTTGTTGTAGTAAGTGACGTATAAAGGTAATAGTTATGGCTTTTCCTAAAAATGAATTAATTGATATGGTTTATTTACTGGGCGAGGCGGGAAAAATTGTCTTTTGGCAGTAAGGCTTTACGGAGCGAAGTACCCTAATAGACGTATACTATCTAAAAAACCTTTTCAGTGCTTAATGGTACGGTTTGATGGTAGTGGCAGCGTTGAGTATACGAAACAGAAAGTAGTAAACCAGAATGCTACCAGCTACCCAGGTCAGTAGCCGTCAATTAGCTGACTTATCTTACCCATCCCAATCTACGACTAATTACACTACGAGAAAATACAAGTATCATCCCTTTCATATGGAACTACATCAAGACCGTGATTTTGAACGACGAGTAATCTTTTGTATCACCATGAATGGAGCAATAGAGGCCGATCCAAATTTTTTATCCAAAATAATGTTTTCTGATGAAGCTACTTTTCGCATTAATGGAGCAATTAACAGCCATAACATGCATTATTATTCAACAGTTAATCCATTTTGGGTCCGGGAAGTTCAAAACCAAAACCAATGGTCGCTTAATGTATGGTGTGGAATATTAAATTTTCGAATTATTGGTCCATATTTTTTCGCGAACCGCTTAACGGGCCTAGATATCTAAATTTTTTGCAACACGAATTACCCCAGCCTCTTGAAGAAGTTGATAACTTTGAAAGGGAACAAATGTGGATTCAACAAGACGGAACTCCTGCTCATTACCACCGGGAAGTTCGGGAATTTTTAAACTATCGTTACCCACAAAAATGGATCGGTAGGGACGGATTCATTCAGTGGCCCCCTCGATCATGTGACTTAACACCTTTAGACTTCTTTTTTGTGGGGCTACATTAAAGATCGTGTTTATGTGAATCCCCCTACAAACACCACTAGATATGGAATAGGACACGGGATGCGTGCAGGACAATAACGCCCTTTATGCTAAGGAAAGTGAAGGAAAATATAGTAAAACGACTAAACAAGTGTATTCAAGTAGACGGGCATATTTTTGAACATTTATTACGACATAATAATTAATCATTAGATAAGTTAAACTATATTAAAATTATTGTTAAATATTTGTTTATGTTTTCACAATAGCGTAAGTGTATTAAAAACAAGGGTAAAAATTAAAAAATTCAAAATAAATCGAAAACTATTAGAAATAGGTATATGACATACTTAATAAAAGTTGGAGAGTTTTGTAAAATCTATCAGAAAAAATAATAATATACAGGGTGTGCCATTTAAAAAATTTGAGATTTTTCAATTTAAAATAGTCGAAATGTATAAATTTATTTTGAAACACCTTGCAGCATCTAATTCAAATTTCTTTACATATATCTTTTTTTTTCATCTCTGTAGAACTCTCGTACCAATTATGAGTATTCCACCATCAGAAACAATGGCCCTACTGGCAATTTTTTACAAAACTGAAAACTAGTTTAAAAAAAAAAAATTGAAATATTAGAAGAACTACTAGGTTTAGGGATATAACATTATTAATAAAAAAGTTATAAAATTTTACGCAAATTTTAAAAATAAATTAGAAAATAAGATGTTGCATTTAAAGAACATTCCCGAAACAAATGAGAACTTTACTCTATCGTTGACTCACCCTGTACAGCCAAACCATTCTCTTAAGTTCTGCAACCACAACATGCGCCTTGTTCCTGCAGAACTTTTACCTTCTACCATTATAAGTTGTAAACTATTGTAACATTCTCGTCGCATTATTTTATTTTTTTGTTCAATTCTCTCTCCTTGTTCACTCATCTTAACACTTCTTCATTGCCGATTCTTTGTGTCCAGGATATTTTTATAATTCGCATAAATCCACATTTCAAATGATTCCAACTTCTTCATTGTGACCTTGTTGATAGTGCAGACCTCAAATCTTTATAATAGAATAGGAATCACGTATTATTTTGCCATTCGGAGTCGGAGTTGTCAATTCAAGTTATGGGTAATATAAAGTTGTCTCGTTTTTGAAGAATACGGTTCTGGCCTGTTGTATTCTACTGTTCATTTTTTGTGTCTGGTCATATGATATTTCGCGTTGATCCATGTTCCTAGATATTAGTATTTAGAGACCTTCTATCGGTGTTGACTCTATTTTGATATTTACGTGGACCAAAGGAGTTTTACTTATTATCATGTTGATTGCTGATTCTATTTATTTCTTGAAGAACTGTCTGAGGGTCCTCTACATTGTCTGCCACAACCAAGGTACCGTCGACGTATAGGATGTTGTTGAATCATTTTCCATTAATCTTAATGCCTGCCTCTTGGTTGGAGAGAACTTCTTTGAATATAGCATCCGAATAGTAGTCGAACAGAAACGGAGATAGGGTACATCCTTGTCTAACCGTCTTTTTATGTGTTCCGACGTCTTCTCTGTTATTTAGCAAAAGAATATCTGCTACGATGAACTAAACAGTTCTATATTGGAGAGCTCGTGTTAGTTCAGGTAAATATTAATTATAATTATTGTAAAGCAACTAAAAATAGACAGAAGTCCATATTCCAGCAGCTTACTAGCTGTTCTCTTGTCTGACAAATCCATCCTGAGACGCAATTCGCCGTATCACGGCTCGTCAGTCAGGCTAGGATTGACAAACAAGAGAACGGTATCAAGTGGTACTTATCCCAGAAGTTACGGAGCACGATGGTAGGATACAACAAATTGTATTAAGTACGCATACCTATTACTCCATCGAAAGCTGACACAGCAGCTTTCGAACAGACAGATTGGTTGACACAGTTAACGCTTTAAAAGCAGGCAGCGCTTTTTCGAGGGATCCTTCCTCAAGTATATATAATTATTGTAAAGCAACTGAAAATATACAGAAGTCCATATTCCAGCAGCTTACTAGCTGTTCTCTTGTCTGTCAAATCCATCCTGAGACGCGTTTCGCCAAAGAGCAGCAGAAAGAAAAGTGCTAGGTCGCTACGCGAGAAAGTAAAAAATCAAACCATCAGAAATAAAACAAGAGTGACAGATATAATAGATCATGCAACACGACTCAAATAGGACTATGCAGGACACATTGCTTGAACAAAGGACAACCGATGGAGTGGGAGAGTTATACAGTGGAGACTATGGTTAGGAACGAGATCGAGAGGAAGATCGGTCACACGATGGTATGACGTCATAAAAAAAGTAGCTGGACTACCATGGTTGAAAACAGCTCAAAACCGAACAAGATGGTGAGAACTAAGAAATGCCTACGCTCAATACTGGGCGCAAGAAGGCTAGAAGAAGAAGAGAAGATTCAATAAATAATCAGGTTTCTATTACGTTGGGAATGTGGAATCTTTGGCACAATGACACTACTCAGTATGTATCCTCACTACACCAAACATTATATTTTTGCCCTCGACGAGCATTTCCCTAACCGTGTTAGCTTCATTAGGAGCGATGATTGACTATGACTATGATGACTCGTCAATTTTCGCTTCTGATGAAACTAACATGGTTAGCGAAACGCGTGTCGAGCGCAACAAGTATTTGATATAGTCGTGATATATACTGAGTAGTCTCAGGTTTATATGTTACAATTATCTTATATATAAAATAAGTCTAAATGGAATATTCTGGAGCAAACAGATTACAAAGAAAAAGAAATTTAACATCTACGAATCACTAGTAAAAAGCAGCCTACTTTATGGATCAGAGACTTGGAGAATAACTGAACATATAAACGGAGGGCGGAAGCTGTAGAGATGGATGCTGCGAGACGGTCATTAAGAATATCAAAAATGGACAGCATTCGGAACGACAGTATTAAACAACAAATGGGAATAGAGGGTTCAATAGTGGAAGACATAGAGCAAAAACAACTAATTTGATTCGGATATTTTTTTTTTTTATGTGTCTAGCACACGTGCTGCAGGGAAGTCCCTGAAGCGCTACAGGAGCGACACGTGTGCGGAAAAAGCGATTCACGTTGTTCTTGAATCGCTGTAAATTGTAGTCGGTGGGAAAGACAGTCCTGGGTAAGCCATTCCAAAGGGATGATGTTCTCCATATAAAAGACTGCTTGAAAAGCGTTGTACGAGGAGTAACAAGCTGAACCTCATACGGATGTGAAGTATCAGCGCGACGTGTACTTCTAACATGCACCGCTCTGGGAGGAGTTAAACGGGCTACATACCTCGAACACTCTCCATGAAAATACTTGTAGAATAGACTCAAGTCGCCAAACCGTTCTTCGATGTTCCAGCGAATCAAGGCCGCCGCACAGTGGGGAAAAAAATCGTGTTTCAAAATTGTCTAGAGCCTTCAATTTTGGTTCGATTTGGAAGATTTTTTTTTAAATTGAAGCTTATTAAATTCCGAACAAAGTTGTCGGAGCCGATTTTTCAATTAAACTTTTGTTTCAAAATGGCGGACGTTGGTTTCTGATTATATTGCGACTGAGACACAGAAAACGCTTACAGTTTCAAACCAAGTTGTGCCACTGTTTAGCAATAGCAGCCACTTTTTTGCTACAACAGCAAACAATGTGGCTAGTGCAGCAAAATATTTAGCTGTCCCTATTTTAAACAAAACGTTTTAGCTGTTGTAGCCATTTTCTAGCTGTGTGAGCTGTCCTTTTCTGCGTGTATCGCTGTTTTTTTGTATCTGCTAGAAAATTGTCTACGATACTTAAAATTTACAGCAGCAATATTCTAGCAATAACTGCATGAAAATTTAAATCCCGCAACTAAACTTGAATAACTTGAATGATCTGACTGCCACAGTCTAAATGCCACAGAGAAACTTTCTTGCTCGATTCAATTTTGGCATCCGCCCTACTTGATTTGTCATTTTAAGTCATTTGTTATAACATATTTATAATTAACAACCTTAAAGAAATTATTTATGCAAATGTTATGGATATAAAATAATAATGGTACGATTATTCATATTTATAATACTTTTATTGTTCATGGCAGCCATTTTGGGTTCATTATTATTAATCTTGTAACTGTGATATTAGATATATTATCTGCGACATAAAAGAACATACATACACGCATTTTAGCACAACTTGGTTTGAAACTGTAAGCGTTTTCTGTGTCTCAGTCGCTATATAATCAGAAACCGCCATTTTGACGACGTCCGCCATTTTGAAACAAAAGTTTAATTGCAAAATCGGCTCTGACAACTTTGTTCGGAATTTAATAAGCTTCAATTTAAAAAAAAAATCGTCCAAATCGAACCAAAATTGAAGGCTCTAGACAATTTTGAAACACGATTTTTCGTTTTTTTCCCCACTGTGCGCCGGTCAGTTCCGGGTCTCCAGTCAGACGAACAGCCCTTCTCTGAACAGAATCCAACAAATGCAGTGTATATTTGGGAGCGGAGCCCCAAACATGGGGAGCAGTATTCCATAGTTGGTCGAATTTGAGATTTGTAAAGAATTAACAGTTGTTGTCGAGTGTAAAGCTTCCTGGTTCGAAATAATATTCCCAACTTTTGAGAAGCTCTCTTTGCAATGCCTGCACCATGTTCATGCCAGGACATATTTGCTCCCAATTTAACGCCCAACAAATTGAGTGACGATGCTAGGGGAATGGAGTGCCCTGACATAATTATGTCGGGTTCAGCAACGTTGCGCGGTTTAGGCGCCTCTCTGTCACTGATTGGTAGGATACTCGATGTCGAAAGCAGTTTATGGTCGAAGAAGAACCTAACGGCGGATTTACGGTGACCGTGTAAATCTCCGGATTGGTGGTTAAAAACAGATCAAGAAGACTGGCGAACTCCCCGTCTCGATCAGGGATCCGTGTTGGCTCGTCAATAAGCTGAGTTAAGCCATAGCTAATTGAGAATGATTCAGCTTCACGACCTTGTTCGTCGGTAGTATTTAAATATTTAAGCCAGTTGATGTTGTGAACATTAACGTCGCCCAGGATGGCAATTTCGGCATTTGGATAGTTAATTTGTAAATGATCAGTGGTGTCCGTCAGAGAAGCGAAAAGTGTTCCAAAGTTAGTAGCACTTGGTGGTCGATAGAGGATACAGATGAACCTTCTGGTTTGTTGAGTCATTATTTTTAACCACATAACATCAAAGTTTGGGGGCTCCAGAGCCTCTTCGCGTTGGCAGAAGAGGTTGCTTCCTAGTTCCGCCTTCCAAAGTTGCGCCTAAATCGGGAATAGAAGTCGTACCCAGGATAGAGATAGTTGACTGTGCTGAGCAAAAAACTTTGAATATGTTGTGGAATATTCTCCATGAAGTGGTAGATTGAATGAAAATTATCATGAGTGCGTTTTACCTTTGATAATTTATCTGGCATATATAAAAAAACATTAAAGGTCATCAGTTTTCAACGAAGATAGGAAATAAACTTTGTTGGAAACCTATTTAGGGTGCGTTTTGTGAAGTCACTGATCATTTTATACCTCCGTAACAAAATATTTTGTTTTAAAAGCAATCACCATACGGAACACTAATTGCGCAAGTCCGACTTATAGTTGACCAGTTTTTAATAATTATTATTGCTGTTATTAATTAGCTCAATGTATACATACCTGAACTAAACTACTATTACGTCATTTAAAGTTGAATGTTTCAAATAAATGTTGATCCAATATATTCTGTTTTTTGATAATTATGGTTTCAAAAATTTTATTTTTGTCGATTTTTCTTTTTGCTACATATTTTTCTATCACATTCGTTTGGCATTAGACGTAAAAATTTAATATTCCATAATTTTATCCAATAGCGATACGGGTCATTAATAAACTATTTGTTATTCTAACAATAATACAATCAGGATCACAGGCAGTCCATTAAAGAAGCGTATTACACAAACCCACTAAATAGTGGCATTATATTACATTTTAATTGTTACAAATAGTTACGTTTATTAAAAGCGCTTTGCATTATTAACCATAGTAAAAAGCGAATGGCGGTTATTTACAATAGCAAGCGATAATATATCTTTTTTTATAAATGCACTAGCAATTAAATAAATTATATTTATATGAATAATTAGTTGATTTATATTGTGACAGTGGAAAACACCTTGAAAAACGAAAAGCTAAAATGATTATAATAACAACCCAAGTGTAGTATAGTTTTCGAAGCAGTTTTCAAGTTTTTAAAGTGGAATACGATGTTAAAGTGGTAAGTCTTAAAATTCCTGTATCTTAATTGACATATCTTAGTCCATTTAAATCGAAACTGTGTTTTCTTCTTGTCAGGGCGTCCGTCTCCCTTCGGAGGTTGGCTATCATCCTGACTATTGTAACTTTTTTGATACCGGCGGCTCTAAAGAGTTGTCTGGACGTACAGCCAAACCATTCTCTTAAGTACTCAGCCAGCGTCCTCCTACATTTACATGTCTTATACCTTCTACGTTTCCTTCCAATAAAAAGTTGTAAAATTTTGTAACGTTCTCCTCGCATGCGTCGGACTAAAAGTATCCTACACGTAGTTTCTGGTTTTTTATTTCATTTGATCAAGTCTCTCTCCTTGTCCACTTCGTCCTTAAACACTTTCTTCGGTTGCTAATTCCGTGTGTCCAGGATAATTTTATTAATTTCATCCATATATCCATATTTCTTTCGTTGTAATTCTTGTTGGTTAGACCAGGCTCTCCAATCTATATAATAAAATAGTAATAATCATATTGAAACAATTTATTCAAAGTATGGCAATATACAGTGAAAAGAACCAAGTGCTTCTGACACAAAAAAAAGAGAAAAAAAAAAACTTAATTTAAACTGAAGCAAAATATATGTCCATCTGTCCTTTACAATTGCCCCTAGGCAGCAAACACACGAACTCATGCACAACCAAATAATAATAATAATGCACAACCAAATTATATGATGTACAAACCAATACAACTAACGAAAGAAAAAGAAAGAATGTTATGTCCGTTACAGAAAAGCCATGATTTTAAGATTAGAAAATTTACATTTTTAGGAAGAATCAAGCAAATTTCTTCAAGACTTTTCTATGAAATAATAAATGCTTTAGGTGCTTTTTGAAACATTGACTGATTTTAGCTTTCCAGAATGTCCCAGTAGGTTGGTTATAAGTTTTTAACTAAATTGAAAGTGGAAAGACCTTTCAAAATATGCCTGTTTTATGCAAGTGGGAGGCGTAAGTAAGCCCTGCTTTTTTATACTGATATTATGATACGTCAGTCTTGAAAGCAATTTTTTTAAAAAGATACGTAGGTGACTTTATGCATGATAAATCTTATGATACAAGGTACAACACTGAAAATAACGTTATGGACTTCAAGTCAATCCGTTTAGGCTTCCTTCATTTTATAAGTAATGGATTTCGTTTCCTTATCCCGTAGCTAAAAAAACCGTACACATATATTCTGAATTTTTTTTAATTCTTTTTGTAACTTCTGTCCATCAAGCAGGAGCCGTAAACAACATCACAGTTGGTTCAATATAGATAAAATTGATAGAATCGCAAAGCCTTCGTTTTAATTGAGTATTTAATTAAATGACTTGAGTTACAAAGCACCACCTAAGTAGACCCACAGCCCTCTTAATGCCAAACCCCGACTCGTGTTATTTAAATTTAAATTTAAATCCAAAATTAGTCAAGATTTTTAGCCTCAGCTTTACAGGTATCCTTTCGTTAGAATATTAACTTCAACTAGTGAAGTGAGTCTCTTTACAAAATTGGTCTACCGAACAACATTGCGACACATGTGTGGGATTTTAAGTTTTTAAATAATGTTTCCTCCGAAACTTATGTAGATACCTGCAAATCCACCTTTAACAGTAGCAACCGTCAAACACTTGTATTCTCAAACACAGAGTAAAAAACTGAGTATCGTTAGCGTACATCTGTCAGTTATTTTGAGAAATGACGGAAATAAATGGGTATAAATGCAGAATAGAATAGGGCCCAAAATTGATCCTTGCGGGACGCCTCTGGTCACCCTTTGGAGGTCCGAGAAAGATCCACTCAAGACAACTCTCTGACGACGATCTTTGAGATATTCTCCAATAAACTTAACAGCGTCTTTGTCCAGGCCTATAAACTTCAAGATATGAGTTAAGTGTGTGGTCGAGCATGTCAAATGCTTTTGAATAATCGAGCAAGATTAAAATAGTACATTTATTTCTATCGATCTCTCTAAATATATGGTCGGTTACATTAAGAAGTGCAGTAACACAACTTTTCTATATATTCTACTAGTTGTGATTTTTCAATATGTTCAAGAATTTTTGATAATACTGGAAGTATGCTTACAGGGCGTAAATTACTGTATGCTTAGGTAATGGTACAACATGCGCAGTTTTTCCAGGC
>CM032449.1:27680642-27707761 GCA_019049505.1 Pachyrhynchus sulphureomaculatus
GTTGCGTTTTATATATATATATATATTATAGATTTTTTTTGATAAATATAAAATTGAGAATTAAAAAAAAACACGTAAATCAGATAAGTGGTTCTCGAGTGAAAAGCGCACTAATGGAGAAATAGATAGACAAAGAGACGTTGCATTTTATATATATTATATATTATTATTATTATATAACATGGCCAGCGAACATATGTATGAATTAAAAAAAAAAACACGTAAATCGGATAAGTGGTTCTCGAGTGATAAGCACACTAACGGACAGACAGAGAGACATTGCATTTTACATATATTGTATTCTTTGTTACATGATATTGTTCTATATTTAACGGTTTAGACTGCGTATTGCAAGAGAGTGCGCTAGCGGCAAACTATTTTCCGACTTGATTCCCTATTATCGTCACTGCTTATTCCTTATGTTACCTAACGTAATTAAATATATCCTATAACCTGGCCAGAGGACATACGTATGTGTGTTTTAAAAAAAAAGCACGGAAATCGGATAAGTGGTTCTCGAGTGATAAGTGCACTAACGGACAGCCAGACAGACAGACAGACAGAGGGACGTTGCATTTTATATATGTTATAGATAACACTTGAAGAACATAACACTACATACTACAACTTTTAATGGCAATTAGAGTTCTGAAAAATTGTAAATTCTCTTGCAAACTTTTAACCACCCGATTTACAAGTATAATAAGAAAAAATTACTAGAATCTAGATGTTGTCGTTAGATTATTGGAGAGTGATCCAAAAGCCATTTTTAGTCAATAGTTACTCCTTAATCTGCCTAACAAAAATCTCTTTGTTAGTAAAATACAACTGTTAGTATCTCTGACTGACGTGAGCCCAATATTGAAACTATATCTACTCTCCGCTGGGACCATTCAAGCCACAGACCGGTATAGGAATGTTTGGTGAAGACAGATTCATAGTTTTTCCACAGATCACCGCCGGGTAGTGCGACCACTAAGGGTCAGTCAACCAACCACTTATATAGGAATCAATATCAACTACTAAAATTGATTTCTACATACATGGATGGTCCGACACTGTTTCCGCCGAATAGTTGTGATTTTTGACTAGCTATGACTGTGTCGTTAACAAAAATTCCTTTGCTACTCTTGGCGTCAAAGGTTTTAGGCAGAGGGAAAGTTCGTTGGCAATATTATGGTAATATCAGCCAGAAACAAATTGTTGTAGTTTACTGACATATTGCGTTAGTATGGCGATAAGTACTGTGTTCTGTTCTCTTCTTTGTCAATCCCAGCTCGGCTGATGACAGGTAAAACTAAAGAAGGCGTCCCAAGATGGTACGATATATGAAAAAACCTGCTAAAATATAGATTCTGTTTAATTTTGGTCGTTGATGTTCATTTTTAAATATAATTTTAGGATTAAATTTTTGGCCTTTTCCGCTTTTTTGGATAACAGATCAGAAAATAGAATTATTAGAGGAATTGCTGTAACCAAAACCAAAAAAGCAAAAAGGGAAGTTTGGTGCAAATTGTGGAACCGACACATCAATAAAAGATCTGCTAAGTACTACACTATAACCATAAAGGGTGAATTAAAGGTAAATGAAAACATGAGTATTTTGAAAATAAAAATATAATATTTTAAAGTATATCATTCGGACTTCGGATAAATAATAATAAACATAATCAGATTAAATTACCGAACGCATTAAATACAGCCCTCAAAAGACAATTTATCAGTATTTTTGGTGGATCGCTGATATGTTTTTTACCCTTTCTAGTACCTCATCTGTCTCCATTAATAACAAAGGTATTTTTACGGGTAGGCTTCTATAAATAACTATGTTGGGAAGTATATATCCCCACTACGCCAAACACTTTATTTTTGCACTCGACGCGCGTTTCGCTAACCATATTAACCTGAATTACTCAGGTGGAACTAATGGCCTAGGCGAGGCCATAAGTTCCAGTTAAGTAATCAGTAGAGAGGACTATAAGGAATAGGCCCTGTTTCTTTATTTAAACTACTTTTACATTTTATAATTTCCATCCTTTCGTATGCCTTCAGCAATCTCCTATCAGATACATTTTTAATTAATCTTAGATTGTTACAGTATGATCGTCTTCAAGGGCATGTTCGGCAATGCTAGACTTTTCTGTTCTACTGTATTTTAGATGTGCTAAATGTTCTTTAAATTATGTTTTAATTGACCTTTTAGTTTGTCCAACATACTGTTTGCCGCATTCATTACAACTAATTTTATAAATTCCACTTTCCTTATAATTAGGAATATTGTCATTGGGATATTCTAAGATATCCCTCAAATTGCCTGATGACTTATAGACCAAGGTGAGGCCTACCTTATTAAATACCTTATTGAGTCCCCTGTTATATTTCGGATTTTATAGTATGGAGACATACTTGGTCTTATTTGCTTCGCGTGTAAAAAAGGTGAAATTCTTACTACTTAACCTGAACTTATACCTATTTATTAACTTCTTTATTAAGTCATCGTCATAACCATTAACTCTAGTTAAATTCCTAATATGATTCCTTTCTGTTCTACTATATTTTAAATGTTTTTTAAATCGCGTTTTAATTGTCCTTTTAGTATGCCCAACATACTTTACAATATCTCCAAGAATTACTTAGGATGAATAACTTTGAGGACGAAATTATTCATGAATACTTAACATTATCCAAACTCTGTATGGATTAAAGTTATTTTCAATATAAAGGAAAAGCAATGCGACCCATAGTTTCATCGGTCGGATCACCCACATATTTTATATCCAAATGGTTATCAAAAGAACTTGAGAATTTACCATTATATACTTTCGCAGTAAAGAATTCGTTAGAATTCATTAATAAAACAAAAAATCTAGTTCTTAATGAAGGTGAAATCTTAATTTCTTTTGATGTCAGTTCTTTGTTCCCAAGTGTGCCAATACCACAAACTTTACAATATCTCGAAGAATTACTTAGAATCAATGACTTTGAGGACGAAATTATTCGTGAATACTTAACATTATCTAAACTTTGTATGGAACAAAATTATTTCCAATATAACAGTCAATTTTATGTTCAGAAAGAAGGAACAGCTATGGGTAATTGCTTATCTCCTTTCATAGCTAATTTATTCATGAGTAAGTTTGAAACCGAAGCCAGTCAAAAATTCGAATATTTCCCAAGGGTATAGTATAGGTATGTGGATGATATTTTCGCGATTTTTGATACAAAGAAAGCAAATATTGATGATTTTGTTTCTAAATTAAATAGCCGGTATGATTCCATTAAATTCACTTATGAAGTTGAGAACAAAGGACAATTGCCTTTTCTAGATAATTTAATTATTAAAAATAATAATAGATTAGAATTTGATATCTATAGGAAGGACACAGTAACAGATAGATATATTCCTAATGATTCATTTCATTGCAAACAACACAAATTAGCCTGATTACATTTTTTAGTTTATCGTTTGGTCACTTTCCCTCTGAATAGAGTAAACTTTAATAAAGAAAGGAATCGTATTAGAAATATAACTAGAGTTAATGGTTATGACGATGACTTAGTAAATTATTTTAAGAGAAATTTTATATCTCTGACATAACTTTTCTAAACATCCATTGGAAGCTTTGATATGATTTAGCTGAGGATTTTTAGATGCCACTAAAGCCTTCTCTTCGAGAACAGATCCGGAGGCAGGACAATTTTTTCTTTTTTTGTCACTGCCAAACTAATTAAACACTATTTGGTTAACAGCTAAACCATCAATCTTTGGAAATTTCCTTTTTATTTCTAAGTTTCCATTCACCTGGAATATAGTTTTTATTTGCACTTATTTTCTAGTATTTTTCTTCATTCAGTTTTTCCAATACCAAAAGTTTCCGCTAATTTTCGGACACCCTTATTATTTTCTCCGCTAGCATTCATAACATCAAATTTATCCTTAATTGATACACGTTTTCTCCTTTCAGAAGACATATTAACAGGGTAATGGTAACTATAAAGTGATAGTTTAAAAGTCCGCAATGTTATATGTACATACCTAATTGTCTCACTCACATTATTTCGAAGGGTTTTATACCCAATATTTTGAATGAAACAAAAAAAGATGATGATACGGCGCTGACTTGTAGGTGGATCTGGCCGTTATTGAAGGATTTATTTACATATAATTGTAGGCGTTGGTGTATAAATAAAATGTACGCGTCTGTTTTACAGAGGGTCCGTTTTTAAGACATTCCAAAATAGAGAACTCATTAAAATTTTGGAGACTACAAAATAGTCCATTATATAGAGGTGTCCGCTATTGAGAGGTCCTCGTTAACAAATATTTCACTGTTTAAGTTAAACATCTGCAGTTTTGCTGGAGAATTTATATTTCTCATCTAAAATAGCTATAATTTAAGGAAAAATAGCCAATCGTGAAAATGGGAGAGAAATACTAAAAAAGGTCTCTATACCGAGGTCCATTAAAGTGTACTCAACCAACAATGGCAAAATTAAGAAAAAGCAGATCATCAACGTCAACTCAGAAGAAATATCAGAAACCACAGTTAAAGAAATAGTTTAGCCTCAAAAAACTAACACGTAGGCTGAAAAGTTTTTGGTCTAGCTACTTAAAACACATTTTTTTTTGCAAAATTCGACGCGATACATTTCTATACCTTTCTTGTAGAAGGATTTGTCCTTGCCTTCAAAATAGGCCTCAGTTTCGGCGATAACTTCTTCACTGGAGTCAAATCTCTTTCCCACGAGCATTTTTTTTGAGGTCTGCGAATAAATAATAGTCGCTGGAGGCCAAATCTGCAGAATATGATGGATGAGGAAGCAATTCATGCAATTTTGCCATAGTAACTACTGACACGGTGCATAGTCTTGATGAAAGAGCATTTTTTTCTTGTTCATTTGTGGACATTTTTTTGCGATGTTTGCCTTAAAACGCACCGATAACTGTATACGATATTCGCTATTGATGGTTTTTCTCTTCTCAGCATAGTCGATGAAATTTATTCCACGCGCATCCCAAAATACAGAGCCCAAAACCTTCCCAGCCTGCTATTGTCTCTTTGGTCGCTTCGGGCAGCTTTTACCGGCTGCTGTGCACTCAGCTGACTGCCGATTTGATACCGGTGTGTCGTGGTGGATCCATATTTCATCCATTGTCGGATATCGCATGAAAAAATCATCAACACGTTGTTGTTTTTGGTCCACTGTGAGCAAACGCGGTACCCATTTCGAACAGAGGTTTCTCATGCCCAAATGTTTATAGAAATATGACCAACACGTTCTTTTGATACCTTTAGGGTGTCAGCTATCTCTCGCAATTTCACTTTACGGTCATCCAAAACAATTTTGTGGATTTTTTTGATGTTCTCCGGTGTAACCACCTCATTTGGGCGTCCAGAGCCTTCAGCATCATTTGTGTCTGTACGACCGGGTTTAAATTCAGAATACCAGTAAATGATGAGTGATTTTCCAGGGGCAAAGTCCCCGTAATACTTATCAGGCCATTGCTTTGCTTGAACGGTATTTTTTTCCATTAAAAAACAGTATTTAATCAACCCACGAAATTCGATTTTTCCATTGTTTTGAAAATATCAAAAGTAACGTCATTAAAACCAGGGGCAGGGTCCCCGTAACACTTATCAGGCGTCATCGCTTTGCTTAAACGGTATTTTTTCCCATCAAAAAGCAGCGTTTAATCAACACACGAAATTCGACTGTTTTGAAAATATCAAAAGTGGTGTCACTAACACCACTGTAATCGTCGAAATGTCATGAAATTTTGACACGTATCGTTTGATGGTTGATACTTCCTAAAAATCATACGAATTTTTTGAAAAGGGCGACATCTATGTGTCAGCCTACGTGTTACAAAAATTATCTGGCAACTGTCTGCTGCAAGAACGAATGTAAAAACTAGATCCTAATAAATGTTTTCGATATTTTAGCAAACAGAGTGATATTTAAACTTTACAACAAATGAAAATCGGCACTGTAAAATCATTTTTGTATTTCAATTGATGCAGATTTTACCATACAGTTCACGAAGCGACAAAAGAAACAAATATACAAAAAAGGAGACAGACGAGCAAAAAGAGTCGGCCTTACGACTAAAACCAAAGTTTTTGAGAGCTTACCCTGAAAAAAATGCACTGTATATATTGATGCATCCTCGTACCACCCAGTAAAATTGTTAACCAAGTGATGTTATAGGATACAGCATTCTTTGAGAATTGTGTATTTACCTTGTTAGATTAATTACGGCCCTACTAATAAAATCACCAGATAGTTCAGAAAAATACGAGAAGGAAATGATGAGATTTACAGAAAAAATGTCTTCTTTGTGGGATATTGAGATTTATTTTCTATATTCTTGGCAATGGAGGAATTTTCCTCAGGTACATCCCATATTAATATGTTTGTTACCACACAGCGGAAATAAGGAGATTTAAAAAATGACAATTAAAATATTGTTTATTATTGCATCGAGTTACGTCTGTAAAATATGTAACAGCTTTTAATATTTTTAGCATTTTTTAGCAATTTCTTTTTTGTAGAGAGAGATAATTGTTATATTTTCGCCTAAGGCTAGCTGAAGAGTTCTGAATTGAGCGCAACATATCATGTATTCGGGAGTTCATTGTCTTAGATCTCCTGTACTTAATACATCTGGCAAGATTTTGCCAATACTCGTTAAGACATTTTATTATAATTTTTTTTAGATAATATCCGAACACTGGCAGCTTCCTTACAGTGCATACTATGTTATCTGCCCTATTGGGGAAAACATACCAGATCCACATGCCATTAGCATATTGTCCGATGAAACCGAAAGTCCACAGAATTTATTTAAAGTCATAGTTAATTTAGATAAACCGAAGGGATGGAATTTGCTTAATGTACCCCCGACATTTAAGAATATGGCAGTCTGTGTTAAGCCACTACATTATGATTATAATAGAGTAAGTATCCTCTAAAATTGAACAATAGTTCTTGATGATGAAGACTTTTAATAAAATAATTAAGTCGAATTATGATAACAAACATAAGCATATAGGTCACGATATAGCTCTAAAATTAGTCATTCTTCATTGTGCGATTGATAAAGCAATAAATTTAAACAAGCTGGAAAGAAGAACTCCGTAGAAAAAGGCCCCAGATATTTACATACATACGAGTGCTGCCTTTTAGGTTTTTACAAACAACCACTAGATGGCACTATTGAGATGTGACTTTACCATTACTGTAAAATTTAGCATTTGTTATTGTTAAAACAGTGACAGCTCAGAAATTGGCCGAGTAATTTGTTTACAGTGAGCGTTTTCTTGGATTATTTTTTACGATTTTAATAAAGGTCTAACTGAACAACAATGCCTCGAATCGCTTCGTTCATTTTTTGGTATTGAATCATCATCAGAAAAGACTGTTTACAATTGGTTTGCAGAATTTCGTCATGGTCGTGCTTCCGCCAGTGATGAATGTCGTCAAGGTCGACCAAAATCGGTTGTGATTCCAAAAAACATCGATGCTGTGCGCAACATGATTGAAGAGCATCGGCATGTGACTTACCGTGAGATAGAGGTATCCTTAGTCATTTCGAAGATTGCAGTAAATTTGATTTTGCATCAACATTTAGCTGTGGAAAAGATCTATAGCCGATGGATTTCGTATAATTTGACCGAAACTAAAAAACAGGCTCTTGTCAATTGGTGTAAGAAAATGCTAAAAAAATTCGACCGAAGACATGCAAAATCCGTATACAACATCATAACAGGAGACGAAACTTGCGACGAAAATACAGTAAAACCTGTCAAAATCGGCCACAAAAATTTAGGAATATTGGCCGTTTAAGACAGGTGACCGTTATTCCCAGGTTTTGCGCCCTATAAATAAAAGACATATATTTTTTCTATTTTTTAACATTTTCTTTATTTTACGAGGCTGGTTTGAAAAGCCCGTGCAAAGTCCGAGAGATGGCACCACCGGCGCGTATCGAGGTCATGTTTAGTTAGTAGCATCTCTTGAATGAACGCACACCAAGTTTCAGCCATATTGGTCTATTTCTTTGTGTTTGGCATTCGTGTGAATCAAGGAAGTCGAGTGATTTTCAAGAAATGGACGAAAAAGAATTTCGTGTGGTGATTAAACATTACTTTATGAAAGGCAAAACGCCTCAGGAGACTAAAGAGAAGCTTGATAAACATTATGGTGACTCTGCACCTTCGATTAGAACAGTTTATAAGTGGTTTCAAAATTTTCGGACTGGCCATATGGGCACAAGTGACGCTGAACGTTCTGGACGGCCTGTGGAGGTTACGACTCCAGAAATCATTGATCAAATCCATGATATGGTGATGGATGACAGAAGAGTTAAGGTGCGTGAGATTGTTAGTGCTGTGGGCATCTCGACTGAACGGGTACATAATCTTTGCATAAACATTTGGACATGAGAAAGCTATCCGCAAGATGGGTGCAGCGATTGCTCACGCTTGACCAAAAACGGAATCGTGTGAAGTGTTGCAAGGATGGTTTGCAGCTGTTCCAGAAGAATCCGGAGGACTTTAAGCGTCGTTTCGTCACTGTGGATGAAACATGGATACATTACTATACTCCTGAGACCAAACAACAATCTAAACAATGAGTTACCATGGGGGAATCTGCACCAAAAAAGGCGAAGACCGTTCCTTCGGCCGGAAAGGTTATGGCGACTGTCTTTTGGGATTCGCAAGGGATAATCCTCATCGACTATCTGGAAAAGGGTAAAACTATTACAGGTAAATATTATTCATCTTTATTGGACCGTTTGAAAACCGAGCTGCAAGAAAAACGCCCGCGATTGGCCCACAAGAAAGTCCTTTTCCATCACGACAACGCACCAGCACACACCTCAGCAGTTGTGGTCGCAAAATTAATGGAAATAGGATTCCAACTCGTTTCACATCCCCTCTATTCTCCAGACTTGGCTCCCTCGGACTACTATTTGTTCCCCAATTTGAAGAAATGGCTGGCGGGACAAAGATTTTATTCAAACGAGGAGGTGATTGCAGACACTAATGGATATTTTGCAGACTTGGACAAATCCTATTATTCGGAAGGGATCAACAAACTAGAACATCGTTGGACGAAGTGTATAAGCCTAAAAGGAGACTATGTCGAAAAATAAAAAAGGTTTACCCCAAACACATAAGTAGTTTTTATTTTTGCACGGACTTTTCAAACCAGCCTCGTACTAAATAGACTTGGTATACACACAGATTAAAAAGTTAAAATGATTTAATAATATAAAATATTTTGAATGTACAGTATATACACTATAGTAATATATACATAATATGGATTTTTTAAAAATGTATACATGTTATTAAGCTTTTTTGAAGTATGTTTTAATTATTGTTTGATTAAAAATTTTTAGCTTTGATTTCAAAATCTCAGATTCACATAAAAATAACACTCGAGAAATATCTATAGCCATTTCACCATTGTTATTACACAAAAAAATAGTTTTGTATGTCTCTTAAATTTGCACAAACTTCACTCATACTAGACAAAGCATAGTTTTTGGAGCTTCACATTCGCCCACATCACTGTCTGAATCAGAGTTAAGCTTTTGGTCTGTATCGCGCAGTTCCTCAACAATTTCCGAAATACTGAAGTTTGAACTTTCTGTAGACAAATCACTGGAAACGAATACTGGCGGCTTCCTTGCAGTGCATCTCATCCAAGTTTACAGTTTTATCATAGACTAAAGGAAATAGCTGAGCAAGGGGTATTTCGTCGTCGTCTTCGTCAAAAATAGCATCTTCTGGAACAACATTGGAGAATCCGGCCTTGAAAAAACATTTTTCAATTGTAGCTGGAGAAAGAGAGAAAGTCGTAATCCATATTAGTGTAGTGTATTCGTTAAATTTATGCTTTTTCAGATTTTTCAAAAAGGCAATAACTGTCAACAAACGTAAGTAGCCTTTTGATCAAAAATTTTGTATATATCATCTAAAAATTTTGAATTATTCTTTGGTCTAAAGGCTGACAATATGAGGTGGTATTTGGTGGCAAAAAAAAACCAGCTCAACATTTTCTAGTAGCACTTTAGAATGGGAGATAGCATTGTCTAAGAAAAGCAGCACTTTTCTATTTTGTTTCTTCATTTTATTATCAAATTTATGGAGCCATCTGGTCATAATTTCTGACGTCATCCAGGCTTTTTTGTTAAATTCCCATTCTAAGGGTAACTTGTCAACATGACATTAATGGATTTTTTTCTCTCCTTCCATATTTGCCCACAGTAAAATAGTTAATCGCTGTTTTGCTACCTTCTTTCCTGCACATTTATCGTTTTTTAAAGCAAATGTCTTATTTAGCATAGCTCGGTAATAAAGACCTTTTTCATCAGCATTGTATGCATCTCATGGAGAATAATCTTTTAAAATTAGCGGTAATGTAGTTTTCCAGCCTCTATATCTTTCAAATTTACATCTGCGGACTCACTAGAAACTGACTTAAAAGTAATATTGGGCCGTTTACAAAAACTTTCCAACCACCCATTTGATGCAGCGAAATTTTCCACTTTCAAGTTACTTGACGCCTCCAGTGCTTTTTGTTTGAGTAGTGGTCCAGATATTGGAACTGCTTTATTCCTGGCCTTGCAAAACCAACTGTAGACAACTTGATCCACTGCTAACCCTGCTGACTTGGGAAATTTTCGTTTTTGCTCCAAGTTAACACCCTCTTCAAACATCTTTTTTAGTTCACTCTTATTTTTTAATATATCGAGAATTTGCGTTTTTCCAACCTGAAACTTTTCAGCCAGTTTTCGCGAACTTAATGCAAACTTTTCACTTTCAGCGATGATAATAATTTTGCCTTTTAGTGACAAACGTTTTCGTTTCAGCGACATTATTAAGAACGTGTTCAGATGAAGACAACTTTAAAATAACGGAATAAACAGAAAATTTCAAATTTAAACCAGATATTTTTATTAACAATAATGGGTATTTCCTTGAATAAATTGCCCAGTTACAGTAGTAGTAAAAGTAAAAGGTTGAAGGTCCATAAAAATAATTAGTATGTCATAAAACCCTTCGGTCAGCTTGGTCGTTATTAGTAGGTGAATTTCCAAGGAAATATGCCATAAAAATTTTGGTTTAATTGGCCGTGGCCGTTTAATATAAGTGGCCGTAACTAACAGGTTTTTGTATACGGGAATTAATATGCAATAGGTATCGGGAAACTTACTACTGTCCGTTACCACAGGCGGCCGCTTATGACAGGTGGCCATTAACACAGGTTTCACTGTATTTGTACGAGCTGGAAACTAAGCAACAATCAACTGTTTGGGTGTTCCCAGATGAACCGAATCCAACAAAAGTGGTTTATTCGCAAAGAGCTTCCAAGAAAATGATCGCTTGTTTCTTTGGTTATACTAGGCATGTTGCAGCCATTGTTTTAGAGGATCAAAGAACAGTTAATACTATATGGTATACAACAATTTGTTTGCCAGAAGTCATCATTGAAATCAGGAAAAACAACCGAAACAATTAATTATTTGACGGAGAAAAACAACGGAATAATGTCTTAATGCCTATATTCACCTGATTGATCGCCTAACGACGATATTTTCAGAAATATAAAAACGATCTGTACCAAACAATTTTCGATCTAGGTGTTCGCATTTCTGTTGTTCTTAGGAGTCGTTTTGTTATTGTGTTCTCCGCTCTGGTTTCTATCGCGTACGTCATGATCGGTCTTACGCATGTTTTGTATATTCTTACTTTGCTCCTGGTGCTCATATATTTGTTTCTCCAAATTATATCCCTTAAGTATCCTGATATTAATGATGCCTTTGTTGTTTGAGTTTTTACTTCCTCCTTAAGGTTCCTGGTACTTGTTATGTTTGCCCCTAGATATTTGAAGGACATCACTTGTTCTACACTCTGATCATAAATCGCGAGTTTGCATCTTTTCGGTTCTTTAGATATTGTAAGGGATTTTGTTTTCTTTACAGATATTTGCATATTAAACACTTTTGCTGTTTGTTGGAACTTATGAGGGAGTCTCTGTCTGTCTTCGTCTTCTGATATGATTACTGCATCATCGGCGTAGCATATTATTTTTATTTCTTTGTCTGCCAATCGATATCCTCTCCCAGTTTTCTTTACTTCGTTTATAATTTCATCCATTATCACAGGGGAACAGCTGTTTTGGTGTCGAGGTTTTTTGAGCTGATTCTATATCAATTTGATGTCCTGAATTCAAATAACGTATTCATTTGTACCTAGGAGCTCAAATTTTTAAGATATACAATTTTAGAGAAATATAAGTTACATTATTGTAACTCAAATCCGTAAGTGTAGTAAACAAAAGTAGATACGAAATTTTTATTTTAGTTATACAAAATACAATATTATGTCGTACTTACAAACAAAAAAAAAACATTGAAGAAATGAAATAGTCACTCAACATTTGGAAAGCTTCTTTTCCGCGACATTCTTGAATGTTTTTTTAAACAGTCCCTTTTTAAACTCCAGCAGTAATCTGCCATCATGTGCATGTCCCATCTTCCTTGGTAGCGGTCCTCCATAACTTTAATATCTTGGTAAAATCTTTCACCTTATTCCTCACTCATGTCTCCTAAATTTTCTGGAAAACGGTCTAATTGGCTATGTAAATAGTGTATTTTAATACTCATATTGCACCCTAAGGATTTGAAACTATTAAGCATCTTGTTAACCATTTCAACATAGTTTTGAGCTTTATGTTTGCCTAGAAAATTTTCTACAACTGCAACAAATGATGTCCAAGCTTCTCGTTCAACTTGATTCATTGAATTTATGAAGGCAGGATCCTTAATTAATTGTCTTATTTGTGGGCCGTCAAATATCCCTGCTTTGAGTTTTTCTGTGCTCAACTGATGCATTTTTACCCCTATATATGCAAAACAAGACCCATTCTTATCAAGAGCCTTTACAAATTGCTTCATTAAGCCCAACTTTATATGTAACGGAGGAAGTATGATTTTTTCTCTTTCAACCAAAGCGTCGTTAATGACATTCTTTTCCCCAACGTCCATGTTTTCTCTCTGAGGCCAATCTTTTCTAACCCAGTGGTGTGTTTTGTCCCTACTATCCCAGAGGCACAAGAAACACGGATATTTCGTGTAACCACTTTGCTGCCCAAGAAGAAAGTTTACCATTTTTAAGTCTACACAAATCATCCATTGATGTTCGTAATACTTTATCTTCTGCAAGACCAAAGCTATGGTATTATATTCTTCTTTCAGTTTCGTTGAGTGAGCTAGTGGTATTGAACCATATTTATTCCCATTATGTAGAAGGACACATTTTAAACTTCGCTTTGAACTGTCAATAAATAGGCGCCAATCATCTGGAATATATTCAGAAAGTCCCATTTCTTTCATGAGTCCCCTAATTTCGTGACAAAATACAAGATTGTCTTCTTGAGAAAAGAATGGTAGCAGATCTTTTTCTCTTGTACGGTAAAAGGTAATTTTGGTTCCTTGTTCCAGTAAATTTTTGTCGTTCAACCTAGAAGCCAGTACTTCAGAAGCTTTTTTCGATAAATTGAGATCCCTGGTGAGATCATTTAATTCATTTTGATTGAAGCGTTGAGGAACTGATGACGTCCCCTCATAGTCACTGTTAGTTTCATTAGCATCAGAACTTTTTTTAGCATCAGAAGAGCGATCAGAGGGAAAATATTCGTCGTCAGAGATATGTGGTAGCTGATGAAATGTTGGAATCGGTATTTCATCTGAGTGCGGGATAGGGCGTATTGCCGAGTCTAAATTGGGATAACTCCACTTACTGCGGTTATTTCGATTGATTCCATTAGTATTTACTAAACAGAAATAACAATCATTGAAGTGGTTTTTTGGTTCTCTCCAAACCATTGGTACGCCGAATTTTAGACATTTTCTTTTCCCGGTAGTCCACTGCCGTAAATGCTCTGTACAAGTTTTACATACGAGATGCGGGGCCCACGTTTTGTCCTGATCACCAAGCTTAACTCCAAAGTATCCAAGATACGCTCGCTTTACAAAGTCAGTAATAGTTTGTCTGTTTTGTTGAAACATGTATTCTCCGCATATATAGCAAAACACATCAGGTTGATTTCCACAACTTCTTCTTGAACTGGAACCTGAACTCATTTTAATTCTGTTCAATAACACAAAAACACTATTTTCTTAACATAAAATAACACGCCGAATTCGATCTACTCTCATTAGTAAGAACGCACAAACTGACGAGACTTACCCGAGTTAGGTGATTAAAAGGGTCAGTTCAGGTACCTGATAGGCAATGGTTCCACTATTTATAGATTTACCTGGAATTTACTCAATTACAGACTGACAATAAAACCATTGTACCTACATTAATGAATATATAATAATTTTTAGAACTCTCATAAATGAATATACTGAATAAAAACCACATTGGTAGATAAGTTGATGTATCTAAAAAAGTAGAGCTGATAGAGAAAAACGGATTGCATGTATAGATTTAGCGTCCCAAATAGAGTTAAAATCAGCTCTAAAATCCCAGGCACCAAAACAAAAATATTTTTTTGTTGCCCTGTCTTATGATGTTAAATAAGATTGGGCTTACGCTATCTCCTTTTCTGATTCCGGTTGTCATAAATATTTTATTGCTTAATTTATTTGCCACTCTTGTTGCCATATTTGTGGTTGTTGATGTTCAACTCTTCGATAGTTTTTATTATATTCGGGTAAATTCCCCCTTTTTCGTAGTAGGGTTATGACATTAGTTAACCGTACCCTATCGAATGCCTGGGTAAGATCAATGAAACACATAAAGGCTATCTTATTAAACTCTATGGCTTTTTCGGTAATTTGACGGATTTTAAATATGGCGTCTATAGTAGACCTGTTCTTTCTGAACCCTTGCTGTTCTTCACAGATTCCGGTTAACATTATTTCTTCTGCTAAAATTTTAGTGAACAATTTTAGTACCGCACTCATTACCTCATACCTCGATAGTTTTTTGGATCTGTCCTTTCTCCTTTTTTGAAAATTGGTATCAAGATGCTTTCTTTCCATTCGGATGGTATAATCTTGGCTGTGAGTATTTTGTTAAAGAAAATCTGTAATTCTTCTAGTAATTTTTTTTTTTTTTAGTTGCTCTGCCATGTGCTGTATTTGATTCAATTATTACTAATATAAATATTTTAACACAGGAAAAGATGCTTCAGAAGGCTCTATACAAAACAAATCAGGGAAAATTGTAATTAGAATCCACTAGAAATAATCGTTTTTTTTTCTAGATTTATGGCTACAGAGAGAGAATAAAAGAAATCAAAAATCCTCGATTTTCAAAATTCTTAACACATGTGAAATAAACTGGAAGTTGTAAATTTAATAATTTAATTAAATTAAATTTATTAATTTTAATTAAAATTAAATCTTCTTTTAAAAATTTTACAAACCTGCTCTCTAACAACTTTTTACTTCACATATACGAGACTACAGACAAAAAAAGCCGAATTACTAAAAAGAACCAACATTCGCATGATTTTAAATACTTGCAAAAGAGACCGACTTAAGGTCATCAAAATCAATTATCAATCTGAAGGTGTGAATAAAATTTACTGTTCTTGTCGTACCATATATATATATATATATATATATATATATATATATATATATATATATATATATATATATATATATATATATATATATATATTATATATATAAACGAATTGTACAAATAACTGTAACTAAATCTCAGCGTTCAATAGGTAATACTACCAATTTACACAGCTCAACCCCAAAAATCATGATCTATTAGTTTATATTTGAGTTTTTAATATAATTTAGAGGATATTTTTTAAATATGTTAGTGAAAAACAATGCCTACACTTTATCTGAAAAAGTAATTAATCGAATATTTTAAATGGATAAAGATATGTTTAATGATTATACAAAAAGATTAATTTCAACAGCGAGTGGTAAGTGATCTTTAATTAGTCTAATTTTTAGGTCGTAGAAATTCTTGAATTTATCGAACTTCACCTGATTATGGGGGTAAACCATTTTTTTTTTATACAACCACACCATTGGTCCCCAAGTTGATTGTCTTTTAAAAAATTACATACAAGAAGGGATTGTCACACTGTTACCGTGGCAGCTGCCAATAAAATCACAAGAAGAAATAAGAACAGAAGGAATATTTGCAGCTCTTAATGATTGTCTGTACAGGACAATGCATTTGTATTCGCATGTCCTGTTTATTGATTTTGACGAATACATTATTCCTAGGAATAATTATAAGTACAGTGAGTTTTTTGAGTAAGTATTTTGGACTAAAATTTCATAGACCAATGTAATATTTATAATATGCAAATATATTGTAAATCAAAATAAAACAAAAATTTAAAAAAAAAAATGGTCAAGTGCAACTCGAACTTACGCAGTTAGTGTTCCGTACCCTGATTGCTTATAAATGTAATATATATAATAAAACCCTTACCTAGGTTAAGTTTAATAGGTCCTTGGCATATTAAGAGCCAATATGTATTTCCACGTTTTTTCTTAGTCAATAATGTATAATAGTTATAGCATCTAATAGACAACAAAGCAATGTAGCTCAAACTAGAATCTAGTAATACAGATTTTAAGTATCTAAATATCTGTCCAATTATACAGAAATAAAATCAAATTATGTCTCTCTACAGCAGCGACGCGCCACTCGGTAACAGTAATGTACTGAAAAGTATATTACAAAAACATCCACCATATCGTCAAACAAAATAGTTTTTCATAGTTTTTTTTTTATACCAGATAAATTATCAACTTAATGCAATGGTGATAATTTTCGCTCAATCTACACTTTATGGAGAATATTCCAGAATTTTATCAAAATTTTTTGATCAGTAATTTTCGAGATTTTTGACAATTTTTAAAAATAATACAAAGAAAAGTGTCCGCAAGTATCACAGCACATATATTTTTGACCTCGTGTTTTCGTAAGCTTTCATTAGATACCCCACTCGATGACCTGGTAAATTTTTTTTCACGTCCGGTTTCACCCCCAAAACTAACCCCTTCAGTCAAAATTTAACTTATAAAACTATGTGCAAGGATCTGATTGGGCCATTAATTCCTACATTTGTGCCAAATTTCAACTTTCTATATCAAATAACTTCGGAGAAAATCGGATGTGGTAGACGGGCAGATGGACAACGAAGTAATCCCATAAGTGTTCCATACAGAATACTAAAAAATAAACTTCTGACTGAAATGTTATAGTGAAGTGAAATTAGTACCCGCTTATAAAAGAAACCATAATTAGCAAGAAAAACCTTCTCTATCAATACCTAATACATAAAATAAAATGCCTAAAGATACAAAATTAAACAAATTTTGAAATCGGCGCTTCCAAAAACTTATATATCCAGTGGTTCGTAAGAGAGTATCTAACATATTTTGTGTAATTGTAATAATTTTATGAATTCCAATTGATTTTCGACATTAAGTTTTATTTAATAAGTTCTCTCTTACAAGACTACACCGATTTTCAAATTTTGCTTTATTTTATGTGTTTACGAATTATATTTTGTGTCTTAAGGATTAATTATATATTGCTAGGTTAGGTTTTTTCGTTCAGAACGACAACAGTGAAGATTTATTTTGCAAATTATTTTTTGTTTCATCAGCAGGTAGGTACTAACTTTTAAGATTGAGAAAAAAAATATTATGTTGAAATGGTATATATATATATATATATATATATATATATATATATATATATATATATATATATATGTATATATATATATATATATATATATATATATATATATATATATATATATAACCACCCAAGACTTTTAGTTCAAGAGCAAAAGAAATAGACTATGTACCTTCATTATTATAAGGAAAGAGATGCGTAAAAATAGAGTACTAATACACTTTTGGGTGTACGACTTTTAAATCCGGCCTACTGATACTGTTTGCAATTTTCCTCTTCACCTAGACTCTCTGCAGAGCTTTTTGACGCATGTCCTAGTTTGACGATTTGTAGATGGCACGTCCGTCCATTCCATGGACCCCCTTGCGTTGAACACAAGAGTAAAGAGCACAGTTTTCGTCCTTTTAAGCTTATGTACATCTTTCTTTGAGAAATGTGCATGTCTAGTAATTCAGAGACGGTAAGCCCAGGTAGCTTATAGCTTTGGACGCACCTACTTTTGATTCAAGAGCCAAGAGCACAGTTTTTGTTCACTAAAGCCGATATTCATCTGTCTTTTCTTTAAACGAAAGATAAATATATACTTTATATATATTATAAAATATATATATATATATATATATATATATATATATATATATATTATATATATATATATATATATATATATATATATATATATATATATATATATATATATATATATATATATATATATATATATAATCTACGGCATAGCCGAGGAAAAAAGTCCTTAAAAATTCCATATGACCGTTTATATATCTTTTGCCCCTTTTTCAAAGTGAAGCCTTTAAAATGGCTCACTTCCGGGACGCAAAATCATATTTATGTATATATACGTATATATATATATATATATATATATATATATATATATATATATATATATATATATATATATGGCAAAATACCATACTTCTATACAAAAAGGGAGATATCAGAAAGTTAGACAATTACCGCTCGATTAGCTTACTATTTCATATTTATAAACTCTTGACTAAAATCATCTGGAATAGCTTAAAAAATAAGTTAGATTCCTACCAGCCGCCACTTACAGATAATGATAAATATCCTAGAGAAGGTCAATGAATACAATTTCCAACTCCACATAGCCTTCATAGACTATGAGAAGGCATTTGATTCTGTCGAAATGTGGGCAGTCATCAACGGCTTATACCTTTGTGGAATTAATTCTAGATACACTACCCTACCCAAAGATATATATGAAAACGCAAAAAATTTATATAAAACCTAGTACAGAACAAATACATATAGGAACAGGTGTAAGACAGGGAGATACAATCTTTCTTAAGTTATTTATTACAGCTCTAGTCAGTCATTTAAGGTTCGCTGACGATATTGTAGTCATCAGTAGTAATCCACATGAGTTACAAGAAATGAGAAAGGACTTAAATTACCACTCAAAGACAATTGGTCTTAAAATGAATAAAAGTAAGACAAAAATATTAACCAACACTAATAACAACCTAGTTATAAGTTTAGAAGGAACGACTCTAGAGATTGTTAAGAATTATGTGTATTTGGGGTAAAAATTACTACGACGACAAACAGTACCTCGGATAAAATTTCAAGAAGAATCAGGCTTGGATGGTGCGCATTCGGAAAATTAAGTTATATATTCAAAGATAAAGCCATCCCAAATAAGTTAAAGGCCAAAGTTTACCATCAGTACATTTTATCCGTAATTAAATATGGCGCTGAAAATTGGACACTGAATAAAGCCAAAGCCGATATACAAAAACCAGCTCGGACCCAGAGAGCACACGAGAGACAGATGATCGGGATAGAACTTAAAGTTAGAAAAAGAAACAAGTGAACAAAGAAAATTAAATGATATTATAGAGTAGGTAGCAGAAAGAAAATGGCAATGGGGTGGACATGTAGCACGCACGACCGATGATCGAACATTAGAATGGAGACCACGAGAACAGAGAAGGCGCGTAGGACGTCCCAAAGCAAGATGGCGGGATGATATACAGGGTTGTGGGCATTGGATGGATGACAACAGCTATAGATTGAGATGGAAATTCAGGGGGAAGGCCTACAGCGTTGGATAGAACTGGGCTTATAGTGATATGATATATATATATATATATATATATATATATATATATATATATATATATATATATATATATATATATACATATATATTACAGCATTATTGTAATAAAAGGAAGAGTGTAGAAGAAAAAGGAAAGAGAAAACAAAAGATGAAATAATCAACAAAAAGAGGAAATGAAGTGTCTATCTAACTAATCATCTAAAGTAACCATTCAATAATTCTTTAAAGTGCCTCCTCTTATTCCGGTGAGAAGAAAAAATAAGATTAAGGTTTAAATATAGGAATTGTAAATATAAAGCAATATCACACGAGAATGTTTTAAAAGATGCATTTTTATGTTTAGAAAAAGTAGTGATCTTACTACGTAAAGTTAAATAATTGTCATCAACTTGGAACATTATTTTATTGTATAAAAAAACTAAAAACTCCGTTATTGTACGACAATTTCCTAATATATCTTTCTTTTTAGATATTTAAATTCCAAATATCCCACAGATAATAAGGGTTCTTTTATCTTCCAAAATGCTTTTTTCTATCGACAGTGGGCCGATGATCCCGAAATAAATAATCTTAATGATCCTCTTGCCGCCAGTTTGATAGTTTTAGAGAAGACAAGAAGAAGACAACAATTACATCCTCACAATAAGAGATCAAAATATATTGTGAGGCCGGAAATGATTAACATGGTGGGAAATCATTTTATTTGGGAATATAATATTCCTAGGAAATTCAGTAAGTTGGTAAATAATTTTTTTTAATAATGAGGTGTCGAATGGAAATCGATCCATTAATTGAATGATATCAAAGCAATTATATCACAGTAATTGCTACTAGACTGACATTAATATATATATATATATATATATATATATATATATATATATATATATATATATATATATATATATATATATATATATACGAGAGCTAACATTTAAGTTTTTACAAAACCAATGAAAGAAAAAAAATTTCTGTTACAAATCGTTTTATTGTTTCTCAAAATATTCGCCTTTAGGATTTATATACTTTTGCATGCGTTCGAACCAATTCTCGAAACATTATTTCCACTTTGGTACCTCAAAAATATAATTTTGGGGGGATTCAACAGCATCATGAGGTGACGAAAATCGCTGTTCACGCATTTTTTTTGACATTCGAGAACAAAAAGACGTCTTTAGGCGATAAATCAGGTGAATACGGGCAATGAGACATTAATTCAATGTTTTTTTCTGTCAAATAATCAATTCCTTGACGTGTTGTGTGAGAGCTGGCATTATGTTTCCTGATTTCATCGATGCCTGTTGTTATATACCATTCAACATTAACTGTTCTTCGATCTTCTAAAGCAATAGTTTCAACATGTCCAGTGTAATGAAAGATACAAACGACCATGTTGTTGGATTCGGTTCACCTTGGAACACCCAAATAGTTGATTGTTGCTTAATTTCCGGCTTGTACGGATATATCCAAGTTTCGTCTCCCGTTACGATGTTGTATACGGAGTTTGCATGTCCTCGGTCGAATTTTTTTAACAGTTTCTTGCACCAGTTAACACGAGCCCCTTTTTGAGTGTCGGTCAAATTATGCGGAATCCATCGGAAACAGATCTTTCTCACAACTAAATGTTGATGCAAAATCGAATGTACTGCAATCTTCGATATGCCTAAGAATGCCTCTACCTCACGGTAAGTCACATGCCGATCCTCGTCAATTATGTTACGCACAGCATCGATGTTTTTTGGAACACAACCGACTTTAGTTGACCTTCACGAAATTCATCGCGGAAGCACGACCATGACGAAATTCTGCAAACCAATTGTAAATAGTCTTTTCTAATGTTGATTCATTACCAAACGAAGCGATTAGAGGCGTCATTGTTTAGTTAGCCTTTACTAAAATCGTAAAAAATCATCCAACGAAAACCTTAAAATTTCCATTTGTTCACAAAACTATTTTTTTAAACGCTTACTGTAAACAAACTACTCCATCAATTTCTGGGCCGCCACTGTTTTAACAATAACAAATGTCAAATTTTACAACAATGGTAATGTCACATCTTAATAGCGCCATCTAGTAGTAGTTTGTAAAAACTGAAAAGGCGCGCCTTTCGTGTGTATATATATATATATATATATATATATATATATATATATATATATATATATATATATATATATATATGTACATATATGTATATATATATATATATATATATATATATATATATATATATGTATATATATATATATAATAATAATAAAATAACAATAATATGCTTTATTTTGAAAGAAATCAAATTACAATGAACCTAGGTGCACAATTTGTGCGTGCACCTATTGAAGAAATTTAAAATTTATAATTTACATACACAGCAACATATGAAACAAATTACAAACAAGTTAGATTACAAATCAATTCAACTATACTAAAGTCAAGAACAAATTTTCCTTTAACTGAAATAACCATGTAGTGACATGTCTCTTTATTCTTGAAAATGGTTTATTTTAAAGGCTCGTGGCATGGCGTTATATATTCTAGGGGCTGTAAAAAGCAAGTTTTTTTGCACTGAAATAAATGTTATCCTAGCTGTACTTATGGAAAGTTTTTCCTTATATTTTGTATTTATTGAATATTCAACGATATTCTTCGCGATTTTGTTATTACAAAACAACCGTATCACGGATTTTATATATAGCCTAGAAACATTTAGAACTTATGCTTCTTGAAATAGAGTTTCTGTAGGAAACCGTTTATTCTTGAATAAGGCTATTTTAAGAATTTTCTTTTGTGTTAGCTTAAGAGTATTTAAGATGGTATCATAGGCAGCCCCCCCAAATACACACCCCATAATTAATAGTGGATTCCACGAGAGTTTTAAAGATATTTATGATAGATTTCTGCGATAAGCTTTGCCTTAATATGCTGAACTTATACATTAACTTTCTAATTTTATTACAAACATAATCTATGTGAAAGTCCCACTTCAAATGTCTGTCAAAATAAACACCAAGATACTTCACTTTTTCCACAGAACTTATTTTTAGTTGGCAATCACAGTTACTATAATTCTTACAATCATTATAATGCACTTTGATGGCCTCCACATCAGCCATCCCCGCCCTCGTCATAGAATAGCAAATAAAATGAGACTTCTCGATATTTAATGACAATAAGCTCTTGTCAAACCAAATTTTGGCAGTACTCATAATTTTCTCGGCCTCAACAGTGACTTCCTTCCAGGTATCTCGTGATACGGTAATAGCTGTGTCATCAGCGTAACAGATCACACTGTCTCTAGGTAAGACTGAAAATATTCCATCTATATAAATAGTAAACAGTATTGGCCCAAGCACCGTACCCTGTGGCACACCACACCTCACTGGCCGGGGTCCACTGAGTGTTTCGCCAATCTTAACTGATGCTGTGAACGGTTTTCCAAGTAAGACTGAAAAAGTTGTTTCGGTAAACCTCTGATTCCTTTTTCCTCTAGACGATCCAGCAAGATATGGTGCGACACAGTGTCAAAAGCCTTTGCCAAGTCTAAAAATATTGTTAGACATTTTTTTCGCGTATTAAAGCTATTGACAATGCGATCTGTCACCCTAATGAGAGCATCCTCAGTACTGAAACCCCGCCCTAAGCCATACCGATTGGCCGCCAAAAGGTTATTCACTGTCAAGAAGCTAACCAGCCTCATTAATATATATATATATATATATATATATATATATATATATATATATATATATATATATATATATATATATATATATATATATACAGTCAGTCCAAGAAGTCTCCACACACCACCTGCTTTCTATACTATTGTTCTGTTATGTTTAACTAATTAATTGGAACTATGGGAAAACATGTTTAAATTAATATTTGAAACTTAACCAACGAGGATTAGTATCAAAAACAACTACGGGACATGTTATTTCGAAGTTATATCATTGTTATAAAAATGAAAACAAAATTGATGTCAAAAAAGTTTCAGTACACTCACGAACTGCATGGAAAAAAACGGGATATAATCAGCCGCATTTAATCAAGCTATCTATTGCTCGCTAAACTGAAAACAAATGAATAATTTTCGGCCATACATTATAATCTGCCACTTCTTGCTAGTGGGTTTTTAAAATAGTATTAAAAATGAGCGAGGGAAATTGTGAAATTCCATTTCAAGTTCGAAATCAATTGATTTGTGAAAAAACGGAAAATCCTACAGAAATATAGGAAAAATTGTTAAAAAGTCGCATGCTACTGTTCAGTATATTGTAAACCAGTATAAATCAACGGGTTTCTATAAAATTGGATCACGCACCGGTCGTCCCAAAAAAACTGACTCCACATGCAGAGGTCAGTAATGTTAGACAAATAATTATAGATCTCAAGAAAAGTGCACCAAAATTACAAGAAGTACGGGAACTATTTTTGAAAAATGTTTGTTCACAATCAGTGAGAAATCGTTTACACAGGGCCGGTTATAAGGGGTGTGCAGCCAGAAAGAAGCCGAAAGCTAATCGCAAAAAACGGTTAGCTTTTGCTAGAGAATACTTTACTAAACCTCATAAATTTTGGGAATCCGTAATCTTAGTGATTAAACTAAAATTAGCCTTTTTAGGTCTGATGATAGAACTAAAGTTTGAGAGAAAGAAGAATACCGCATTCGATATTAAAAACATTTGTTCCATGGTGAGACAAAGGGATGACAGTGTTCTGCTTTGGGGATAATATGGGTAACGTGTGAAAAAAATGTTGCCCCAAGCTTGGGCGTAATTTTTTATGTTACGTCTTTTTATGACATGCTAAACTGTCCTCAGTTTGAGGCATCTTTTTCTGTACCCTGTGAGAAGTTGTTTGTCCCACGCTTGAGCGCAATTTTGTAAGGTGTGCTAATTTTGCTTTATTTTTCGCCCCATGTAGACTGCGTCATTTTGTAACATTTTTTAAATACTGGGACGCCCCAAGCTTGAGCACAATTTTCTTGCAGCCCCGCTTTTAATTTCTGATAATGAATTGAGTGAAACCTGATTTTAAAAGAACTAAAGAAATTAAAGAAATACTAGCTCAGTTTTCCTTGGTGGAGAGATATGGGTAAGAGATAATTTTTGTACGTCTTTTTGGAATTTAATTCTATTTTTTAAAGAAACCTCAGTTGTACGACTTTTTTTGGGCACCACTCATTTTAAAATAGAAACGGTTTAACTTCAGCTAAGAAAAATGAGAAAAAACTGAAGTGTTTTATGGATATTACTAAAAAGAAATTAGTCTAGCACAACTGATCCTGAAAAGAAAAATAAATATTCAGTGAGACACTAGCTTTAATCAACAAAAAAAAGAATTTATTCATGTTTTTAAAATGAAAATAAAAAGTTCTAACCTTTACAGTTATACCAAAAAATTCTAGCCTAAATAGTAGTTGTTACATTTAAACTTTAAACTTTTACAACCCCCGAAGGCGAGACATCGTGTTTTACACTTCACTTTTTTGTCTGTTATACGTTGCTGTTAATGCACTACTCTCAAATAAGTCTATTGGAGGGAGTTTTGTTGACTTACTGATTTTCAGTCCTGCTGTGATGGACTTCGCCCGATCTCACACTTTTTCTTAACACTTAGAAAGCTCACTACAGCTTTTATTGTCGAAACTGGTACTTTTATTATTCACATGATGGTTGTTAGCCTCTCGGCTAGACGGTACTGCCTGGTTGCGGCTAGATGGAAAACAACCCCGGTCTGCGGCTCGATGGAAATAAGCCCTGCTGGTAGTTTCTCAGGCCCTTAAATAATCGTGCGATTTTTGCCGGTAATATCCGGACGCTCCAATCAAAACTCCGGGTCAAACATTTCGCCAATCGCGGCCTGGCGGTAGGTTCGATCAGCAACCCGCACCACACAGTATATACTGAATGTCCTGAAACTTTTGTTTAATATACCGGTCGATGTTTTAAAATAAAAATAAATACAACTTGAAGTGAAAAATCAGTAACATTGCATGGTCTTAAAATCCAGGAAAAAATGAATGTTACATTTACCCCCTTCCAAAAAGAAATAGACTACACTAGTCTATTAAACTAAGGCTACTGATGAAAAGGTACAAAGTGGTACACTATCACTTAATACTAAGGTCAGAACTTAAAACAAAATTACAAACTTCGGTCCTTACTACTAGACTTAATTCTATTAAGCACTAATATTAAGTACAATGAAAACCAAATAAAAATCCTTGCATGAACATAAGAAATACCTGTTCAAAGTAACAATCGCGGTCTTCTTATATAAAAGAATCAGCTCTGTTATTGTTACCAAAACAAAAAAATAACTGTCTAGACTCTTGTCTAAATCAAAAAAAAGTGAACTGAAATAAAATATGAACACCCCCCTTAAAATCTTTTAAGGATTGTCTGAAAATTTTTTTTATTTCAGCAAAAGAAATTTATAAAAATTCTTAAATAAAGAAAAAAAAATAAAAAAATGATTCTAGTGCAAACACTTACACTAAAAAGAAAAAGTCTTGTCAGACCATTTAGCACAAGGCCAAAAAAAAATAATATCTGGATAGATATCCAGACAAACGCTCGGGAAAAATCGCTATCCATGCTCTAGCTCATCGCTAAGAGGACATTCTAAATCTAGTATCACTACTAGTCGCACTCAGAAAATAATCGCACTCTATATCGCAATGTCGACGTCCTAAGACATCTAGACATGCTAAAGTCGCTAGGGAAAACGCTCTGGTTGATCGCCAGAAAACACGTCAGCTCATCGCCAACAAAACACTCTGGTATCGCCAAAAAAAAACTCGGCTCCTCGCCAAGAAAACACTCTGTAAATAGTCCTCGACTACACAAAGTCTGCGTTCTAAAAGAACAAACTCGCCATGAACATAGTGAGCAGCTATAAAAGCTAACTAAATCACTATAAGCGCAGTGAATAGCTACAAAAGCTAAAAATTCACTCTTAACACAGTGAATAGCTACAAAAGCTAAAATTCACTCTAAACACCGTGAATAGCTATAAAAGCTAAAATTCACTAAACTGAATGATCCTGCTTCAAAAAGCAATGTTCACTAAGAACAGAATGATTAGTCCCGCGCGCAACTAACATTCAAGGAAACATTCCTAACATAACTATATGAGACAGCTAGCCTCTAAATAGGACCTCCCTAAAGTCATAATCCTATATGTAGGAGTCCATAAGCAAAACGACTCAAAATCTCGCATTTTGAGCACATGCCCTCAGGCAACCAACATACACTGAAATATATACAGAAATATGTACAGAA
>CM032449.1:27707861-27717861 GCA_019049505.1 Pachyrhynchus sulphureomaculatus
ATACTGCTCCCATGTTTGAGGCTCCGCTCCCAAACATACACTGCATTTGTTGGATTCTGTTCAGAGAAGAGCTGTCCGTCTGATTGGAGACCCGGAACTGACCGGCGGCCTTGATTCGCTGGAACATCGAAGAACGGTTGACGACTTGACTCTGTTCTACAAGTATTTTCATGGAAAGTGTTCGAAGGATGTAGCCCGCTTAATTCCTCCCAAAGCGGTGTATGTTAGAAATACACGTCGCGCTGATGCTTCACATTCGTATGAGGTTCAGTTTGTTACTCCGCAGACACGCTTGTCAAGCAGTCCCCTTTTATATGGAGAACATCATCCCTTTGAATAATTTGGCCCAGCGCTGTGTTTCCCTTTCCCACCGATACAATTTACAGCCGTTTCAAGAAAAACGTGCACACGGTCTAGACCCATAAAAAAACAAAAAAAACACTGTCCTAGGATATAAATTTTCACCAACGACAATAACCGGTAAAAAAGCTGTAATTTTTTGAACAAGTAATGTTTAAACCCTGTATCTATTTGCTGGCTACGAAGGATATTCATAGGACCGTAGCTCGCGTGGTTGGATCTGCCGTGTTGCCTTGCGTTGGCTCACATGCCAATACCTCTGGTAACGCCCAATCTATATTTAGCGAAGTGAGCTCCGAAGAATTGGTGTACGAGTATTTGATGGCGCGTGCGTCGACGGTCCGCCATCGTGCATAATGGCTGCTCAAACTATTTTACCTCTAAGCGCGGAACGTGTCCTTGTTGAAATGTATTGTCGATCGCTTCTTCTTGAAGTGACTGCAGTTTATAATCAATTTTAAAATCAGACAGGAAGAAGAAAACTTGGTATGAAAAAAAAGAGAACTAAAAAAGCGTCCTGTAAGCGTAGTGAATCGAAAAGATTGGACAGACAATATATATTAAGCGGGGTTGAAAAGAGAGGTATTGTTGTGCCGTGGGTAACAATTGTAAAAATATTTTAAAAAAGTGCGTAGGGTATGAGTTTCTTCGTTCCTTTCTCTAAAGATGTTGACCAATAAATGAGTTAATTAAAGTATTATCAATGGAGTAAGAATCGTTTGCGGATAACATTGAATAATTTTGGAAGCTATTTCTCTTATACATTTTCTTCGGTTATAGAGCAAAGATTTTTACAAGAATTATAAAATATACACCTCACATTTTTCTCAGAAAAGAAATGTTTAAAAATGATTTGAAAAATTGTTTATTTTCGGAGCCATCCGTATCTTGACATTAAGATATAGGAACAGATAAAAGAATGACTCTCGTATGTCAAAGACTAATAACACTAATAACACATAACCTTATAAAAGTCGGATTTTATTGTAGTTACAATGAAGCCCAATCAGGCCCAGAAACATTCAATTTGTATTCCTTGTTAAATTCAAATATGAATTTAAAAATTTGGGTTCCAGTTTCAGTTTTCATTTTTGGGTCTTACAGAATCCCAACAAAGCTTTAGGGCCAAAATCTGATATGCCTATTCAATTCCCTGGAAAAAATGCGAAAACTTTTGTTAGCAACATTTTTACGAAAATGCCTTCCTGTCAAGTTTTTCACTTGTTTTTAAAATTCTTTTTTCTAACATGCTTTTTTTTTATATTACTCATGCTGCATTAACTTGACATTTTATTAAATCAAAAATTTTCAAACATTTGTGTAATATCTGAATAATTGAATGATAAAACTTTGCACATAACATTATTCTATTTAAAATCTCCCTGAGCTGGTCACCCTTTTAAAACGTGGCGAATTGCCACGTAACCTCTTGTAAACTGAGACCCTGATTTTTCCTATAACGATTACCCCTGAGTTTCCCTACTAGTATTGGGGTTTATTGTGGGCAATACCCTCACGTAGTACACAGCTTTATGACCTTTTCAGTAAATGTGGGTCGTACATTTATTAAGTAAGTTTCGATTAAAATAAATGAAACAATGGCGTTCGTTAAGATTATATTTTAAGAAGAATATATAATAATAAATTTCTGCTGTAATTTACGAGTATTAATAAATTATTACACATTTAAATTATTTTACTATATAGTTGTAGGACATTATTTTGATATACTACATCTTTAAAAGCTAACGGCCATTTACCCCGTTATAAAGTTCCATTTATAGCATAATTAGTGTAAAATTGCAGTGATTAATGTGGTTTTGGCCAACTGAAAAGGAATATTTTTCTCCCTCTTTCTAAAAGTGATCTACAATAACGACATGAATATCTCGTTCTAAATTTAAGTCATGATGGCGTAAACTAAACTGTATAACAGGACCTATGAATGTAAAGAGCCCCACATCAGCTGTCATCTTGATTGCCATTTACATAAGTAAATAAACCTGTCTTTTCTTATGTTTTTCTCAAACCAACCAGTGATTAGTTGATTAAGAGAAATTTAAAAATTTTATTTATAGGGAGACTAAATTAATTTTAAGAGATTTCTAAGAGGGCGCGTAATTTGTATTATATCGCATCGGGGAACACGTTATTTTGAAGAAGTGTAAACAACATGTTTTTTTTTGAGCATTCAATAGGTCGAATTACGTGCCAACAAAACGCCATCTGTGGGAAAAGAGTTACTTTTCTTGTTTAATTTGAAGAAAAGCACTACTGCAAGTCATCCATTGCCGTCGAAAAACTATGAAAATTTATTCCATCGATCCTTGATGGTCCCATGTATGTAAATAAAATAA
Organism: Pachyrhynchus sulphureomaculatus; assembly: GCA_019049505.1. Taxonomy (NCBI): domain Eukaryota; kingdom Metazoa; phylum Arthropoda; class Insecta; order Coleoptera; family Curculionidae; genus Pachyrhynchus; species Pachyrhynchus sulphureomaculatus. The sequence goes on from CM032449.1 coordinate 27,710,579, forward strand.
ATATATTTTCTTCCATTTCTTTCCGATTCAACGTAATTTATAAATATGAGATAATTGTAGATCAGTTTTATAAAAAAAAACCTACTTATTTTTTAATTAGGTTAGGTTTTATCGTTGTTTGTATCAACCGTTTGTTATAAATTATATATTTTTTAAAAGAATAATAACAAAAATAAAACTTACAAAAGATGTGGTGTTTTATTAGAGAAGAGCATCCTACAAGTAAACTAAATGATGTACGAAGTCATGTGATACCAATTGGTATAATCTTCTTCCTTCCTGATCGCTGTTCGATTCCGAACGTCATAACCTCTTATGCAACCGTGCTTGCCACGCTTCTCCACTCCTCACGGTCCTCCGCTGTATGCATGACGTTATTAAGCGACATATTTGTTAAATTCTTTATTTAGTCGATGTAGCCATTTGGTGATCAACCTCTCTTTTGTTTGCCCTGTACTTTTCCCTGCATTACGCGCTTTTCAATGTCGTCTCGTCTTTGAATGGTTGAGAGTAGGCGTTCGTTTACGTTGATTCCTAATTCCTTCAGAATGGAGTCAGTCTTGCTGTCCATAGTATCCTCATCATCTTTCGGGTGCAGTTCATTTCGAAAGCCTGTATTCTTCGGCGACATACAGCGTTTTTGTTTTCCGATGTGCCGATCTTTCACATATCATGGTCAGACTCGAGAGTGTAGTCTTGGCTATGCCGATTCTCTTCTTTATTTCACCTTCACGGTCACCTTTGTTAGAGATGCGCATACCAAGATAAATTAGGTCTTCTTTTTCCTCGATGCTGCGTAGGGCATGAAAAGGACGAGGTATTGTTCCCTGCCTGACAACCACCATTATTTGGCTTTTTGCGCGGTTTAGCTTTAAACCGACCTCCATACTGTATCTCTTTACGTGCTGGGGCAGCTGTGCCATCTCTTCTTCTGAAGAAGCCAGAAGAGTGGTGTTCTAGTTGCCAACGATACTCCACCATCCCAATCTTCGGTGGCTTTTCTTATAATCTACTCCCCGTAGATGTTAAAGAGGAATGGTGACAAGACACAACCCTATCTGACTCCCTTCCTAATTTGAAAAGGCTAAGACAAGTCACCGTAGATTCTGACATAAGCCTCATTACTCAAGTATAAAGTCTTGATCATCTGTATCAGATGTCCGGTATTGCCACCTCCTGCAACACGTCCACAAGTGGTTTCAATCAACAGTGTCAAAGGCCTTAGAATAGCCAAGGAACCAAAATATACTAGGTACGTTAATTGGTATATTCTATTAAACAAATAATTTAATCTTTGCTTCAAATGTATTAGGGTATTAATGTTACATAATGCGTATTTTGTCCAAGAAGAATAGTAAAGGCAGTTATATCTCGTTGTTGTCAGCAGCAACTTTCACTAATGTGGTGTCAGCTTTTCTATGACAACTGTTCCACTAAATTTTGCGGTTGGAAAATGTGTATTAAAAGAAAAAATTGGGTTAAACTTTTTGAAAGCTTAACCGAAAGACACTAAGGGTTTGTTCAAGCGATGCTTGATCGTGAATTGTGGTTTTGAAAAAAAAATGTTGTCATAAAATTGGAAAGATCATGTATAAATTTTATAACAAAAACTATTTTTTTTTTATCATTAAAAAGTTATATCAAATTGAAAATAATTTTTTAAAGATATTACCGATGACGCGCCGAAAATTAAACCCAGCGCGTGTGACTTCAAAATGTTTATTTCTCCTCGACATCACTGACAGCTGATACGAGTGTTTTAATTTTCAAACAATTTATTATTGTTATTATCATCAGTGTATTGATAAATTTTATTGAAAATGTCTTAATCTAAAAAAGTTATCGTGCCTGTTTCGTACGATTTTGTACGAATTTACTACAAAAGACTTCCCGACAATATGTTTTTAAATGTGCCCACAAGATGTTAAACGTCGAAATCAAATGTTTCAAGCACCACGACGTATTTTACATAAAACATCATCCATTTTTTTTCTGTTTTGAATATCACTTCGATGGAAGTACAGTAGAAAACCCCGCCGATTAACCGAGTCACGATTATCCGAGCTCCGGATTAACCGAACCAATCTAAGAACCTGATTATCCGAGTTGGTACGCGCGTTCTATGCTGCTTATTAACCGAGCTTCTAAAATATGTATGTACATATTTCCCATTTAAAAAAAATCGTCGGGGCCTTCGGGGAATCTCCCTGGCCCGTATGAGGGGTTCCCCTATTTATGTTTTTGGACTCTTTCCAGCATGTAAATTTGAGTGAATTGCAGTGCGTTATAGCGTTTACGTACGGAGAAGTACGAGTATACGTCACATAATTTATTTGGTTGGAGTTCTGGTAGTTTAGTGTAATTAATACGAACTGCTTTGTTTGAATTTTTGTTTGTCGTATTATAATGGAGCAAAACAAGCGTAAAAAAGAATCGTCGTTCCTATGAAGAAAAAATTAAAAGCCATAAGAAGAATTGAAGTCAGTTGTTACAACGAGATTATGGAGTAGGTGAGGTAACAGTTGGAGATTGGAAAAGAAAACCGCACAAAAATAGAAGAGTGGTGTATAAATCAAGCCTCCTCGTCCTCAGGAAGAAAATCAATGAAAACCGGCGACTATGAAAAGGTTAACGAAGCTTTATTCATGTGGTCTAACCAACAGAGATCAAAAGGTGTGCCTCTGTCAGGTCCAGTTTTAGAACAGAAAGCAATAATGATTTAGTAGGCAATTCCCAGAATAGATCAGTTTACCGCCAGTTTTCTGGGTGGCTTGATCGCTGGAAAAAACGGTACGGTGTACGACAACTGACTGTATGTGGTGAAAAACTTTCTGCCGATGTATCATCAATTGAGAAGTTTAAGCAGAACTTTAAAAAGCAAATCGAAGATTGTGGATACAGATGTGATCAAATTTACAACTGTGACGAAACTGGTCTGAATTATAAAATGCTTCCATCAAAAACATTGGCATCTCGACAGGAAAAATCAGCTCCTGGGCACAAACGGAGTAAGAAAAGATTAACTATAATGGTATGTTCCAATGCATCTGGCAAGCACAAAATCCCACATGATGGTGATTGGCAAGTCTGCACGTCCAAGAGCTTTAAAAGACATCTCACCCAAAGCCCTACCAGTCTATTACAAAAGTCAGAAGAGCGCATGGATGGATGCGACCTTATTTACTAACTGGTTTGAAGAAGAGTTCGTGTCATCTGTGACTAAATTTTTGAACAGAAACCGTCTTCCTATTAAAGCAATTTTGTTAATGGATAATGCCCCCTCTCACCCTAGAGAAGGCCCTCATGTGGGCGAAATTGTTGTAAAATTTTTTCCTCCAAATGTAACCAGCATAATGCATCCAATGGATCAAGGCATCCTCGAAAACATTTAAAAAAAAAATTATAGACGTTTATATCTTGAACATCTGTTAGAATACACAGAAAAGGAGGATATTATCAATGGGATGAGAAAGGTTACACTGAAAAATGTTATTTACTGGGTAAGTCAAGCTTGGGATTCTGTGCGTACTACCACTATTCAAAAATCTTGGTCAAAAGTTGTTGATTTTGAGGGACTATAATGACAGTGAAGATGATACTCCATTAAATGAATTAGCTTTGAAATTGAGAAGCCATGAAGAAATGTCCTGTTCAAATTTTGACAGCGAGATAGAAGAAAAAGAAAAAAGTTTATTTGAATTAATGCAAAAATTAAAAAGTTTCGAAAATGTGACAAGAGAAGATGTTGAATGGATTACAGCAGATGATTTAGAAGAAGAAATGAGTATTGAAGAAATAACGAATGCCTTCCAGAAACCGAAAAATCAAATGACGATGACGATGACGAAGCGGCGCGGCGTTGGATGAACAGTCTCCCACTAAGATCTCTCATCAAGAAGGTTTTTGCTTCTTTGGAAAAAGCTTTGAGGTATATCGAACAACAACCAGAGGCAATCCCAGCGGATTTGCTTCTTCTTAATAGATGGAGAAACATTGCAGCGAGAAAAAGAAGATACAATATGAAATAGAAGCGCATAGTAACCTATTTCACTGTTTTATAATGTATGTACCTATTTATATGTTAAAAACGTTAATATATCGGTTTAAAGTATTGGTGTTTATTTTTTGAATGAATAAAAAACAAATTCGGATTATCCGAGTTTTTTCAGTTATCCGAGGAGGGTGCCCCCCACGTTACCTTGGATAACCGGGGTTCTACTGTATTTTAATATAATAATGAATTTAATAATCATTCATATCGGAATAATGTTATTGGATGATTTTTGTTTTATTTAGGGCTTCAAAATTTATATATCCGGCTAGGTTATACACTGGACCAAATGGACAGCGTAAATTGTCCCACATTACTGAATTAAATTAGATTAAATTAAATTAGTAGCCAACAATATTCTTTTTTGCACTAAACTTTAATAATTTTGTTGATAGTATTTACGTGAAAACACTTTAACATAATTACGTCACAAATATGGCAGCCAATCGTGGCGCTTTCATAGTCACGTGATTTTTTTTAATTTTATAAATTTTAATTTATTTATAATTAACTGTAAAAAAATTTCAAAAAGTTTTTCGCATCGATTATTAATATTATTCATGATAAAGTTTTAAAATAAAGTAAAAAATCCATAATTATTTTTTATTCAAAAACTCAATTGCGAAGAAAATTAACTAAGCTAACATTTAAAAAGTGTGTAATTTCATAAAAAAAAAAATGCCTGAAGAATTAGCATTAAAAAAAAAGCATAATTGGATCAGAGAGAATCCTCACTAAGACTTCTTCAAAATGAAATGGGATTCCAAAGTTAACCATGAACAACATTTTGAGAGAGTCGAATTAGAGATTAATTTTCTTCAAGTTGACCGTGATCTCAGCTCGGTCATAACAAGCAAAAAGTAAGTTTCTAGGTTGGATTAATAGTTGTATGTGACTTTATACTTTGTGATTTCATTAACAAAATGAAATCATTGAGAATGTTCAAGGGACATACCCTCGACAGTATTCTACAAACTAATATAAATCCCATTTAGGTAATTACTTTACCGTACCAATAACGGAGTAGAAGCTGAATGAAAATACATTAATTTATTCTTTTTATATGAATCATTTACACAAATATGATTGGCCTTTTTATTCTTTGTTATTCTGGACAGAGACTGTATATTGTGCCTAAAGTAATCACCAAAATGTTGATGGTTCATATGCTGTAATTAAGGGCATTCCCAAGGAGCAGTCGTGCTCAACTTACAGAAAGATCCCTCCTATGTAAACTACCATGCGTACAATAAAAAATAGTTGAGGCGCAGTGCGCAGTGCCCATATGCGCAGAAATACAAAAATAATCCCACCTGCGTCGTTTTTTGGATCTGGCAACGTTACATTTTTACTCTGATCGAGACACTAATTGTTTATGTTGGGTTTTAACGTTTCAGAGTATTTTTTCGAGGTTACGTTTATATTGGAGGTTTTTAATAGTGCATCAATAATGACTTCGCGATTAAAGAATGGCAGTTTTGTTAAAAAAAAACTGCTGAAAAAATAAATATATCGCATTAGCAAGTACGTCTGATGCAAAAAAAACAGGAAATTCAAATAACAAGCAATGAAATAGTTCATTCTAAAATTCCTAATGAGAATACTATATTTTCATTTAGAGAGTTAACTAGAAATCTGAAATGCACCGGCTGCAGCAGTCTTTTAGATATGGAAAAATTGAGTAATTTCAAAAGGGAAGGGTTTTATTCAAAGTTCAAAAATAAAATGTGACAACTGTACTAAATGTAATTTGGTAAATACTGTAGTGAATAAGAAACCAAGTCTCTGATTCTAGGTAAGTCGTTAAAATTATGTATATTCAGATTTGTGTAAACAGTGCGACGTTGCCAAGTCGGGAACTTTTATATATCAAGTTATGCGAGGAAAACTGAAAAACTAATTAATGATTCTAAGTTTTTCAAAAACAATCGTAAGAAAATTACCATTGTTATATAATAAAACATCCGTTTCAACATAAGTCGGGGTAGGGTTCGTATGTTAAACATGCAAATTTTAACAACCAATATTTACAAATTTAGTGCCGTAAGGATTATTTAAATTTTTTTTTTCGTATAAAGGACACTAGTGAATATGTATATTCAAATTTTCTAGATAATCCTAAGAAAATTTATTTTCTTGGGAATAAGCAAATATTTTTGTAAATGCTTTATCTGTATGCGGACCTCCAAAGTTTGCATGTCTATCAGCTCTCTGTCTATAGTATTCTATCGACAAAACATGTTTCTCAAGCAGGTAACATAGAAACGTAGGTACAAATAAAGCATTGTAAATATTGTAATAACCTAAACATCACCTGTCTAGTAGATTATAAAGTGACTTTTAAAAGTCAAACGTTTAGAAAAGAAATATATTTTTAGCAATTACTTATACTTCGGAAAAATATCAAATCTAAAAATATTTAATTTTAGACAATGTCAGATACTGATGGCGATGCAGAACATCTTCCAGAAGATTCAGCAAAAGAGGTATTCATTTTTGTTGTCGTCCTAAAAAATTGATATCTATAATTTTAAGTCACATCCCACATATCACTCCCATATTGCCTTAGCCTCACAATATCCTACTAACATTTGTTAAAAGTATCATCTAATCTTTGAATTAAAGGAGAAATAAGTGATGAGAAGTTTTATTAGAGATTAGCCGTGCCCACTGCACCGCTCGCGTGGACTTGATTCACTCTTATCGTCACTGTTTATTAATTATGTTACCCAACGTAATAAAATATACCCTATAATCTGGCCAGAGAACATATGTAAGAATTAAAAAAAAAACACGTAAATCGGATAAGTGGTTCTCGAGTGATAAGTGCCCTAACGAAGAAACAGACAGATAGAGAGACGTTGCGTTTTATACATATATAGATTATTATCACAAAAAAGTTCTTCATTCTCACATCGGGTTAATGTGGTTCTATGCTTGGCTGACGAGCCTAAGCCAAATCAGCACAAACGCTATTACCATTGTGTATTAAAGAATGACCTGACAATGTACATGTTTTCAAAATCACTGACTTCTGAATATCTCTGTGTATGTTTGTGTTGAGTCCTAATTGTACTACATGTGGCGTGAATGTTATTAGTGTAAGGCCTGTGGCTGATATAATGAGGGGAACAATGATGACTTTTTCTTGATTCCATAGCCTTTTTATTTCCGTTGCAAGGACTGTGTACTTGGAAATTTTTCTGTGTATTTCGTTTGGATGTTTGTGTCG
>CM032449.1:27720361-27867861 GCA_019049505.1 Pachyrhynchus sulphureomaculatus
CACGCTTAATATCTCAAAAGAAAGCTAATGTTGTTCTTCAAAATTTATATTTTATACATAATTGTTGTTATTTTAAGTCAAACCGAGTTACAACAGCCTTTAGCCCCAAAAACGTGACCTGGTACCACTAGGAGCATACTTCGTATATTTTGTTATTAAGTGATAAATTTTGCTTTTTTTGGTAAATGTTTGAGTTTAAAGTAGAAATATAATAAAAAAACAAGTAATACTGATAAGTCTAATGACATTTTTTATTTTTAAAATATAAAAATTAGGTATATAATACATACAAAACAGACACAGAAAAGATACAGACGTAGTACCTACATGAGTTGATAATTTTACATAGTTATCTAATCTATTCTAGAGCTTTTGTTAAAGTAGTTTTTGAAACGTCAGGATATAATGCTCAGCATTTACTTACAACTTGCAGGACATATTGCTTTTGGTCTTCATCTTTTGTCAGAAGGTCGTTAAAGTTTTTTATTAATTTAACACCACGCTCAGCCATATCATTAACTACTTTTAATGTTTTGACAATTTTCAATCCTTCTTGGAAGTCATTATTTTGAGGCCAGGTGTTTGGATGTTGTCTTAGGGAATCAGTTTTTATATTAAATTGGTCAAAGAATGTAAACGTTTCTTTGGTAAGTAAATTTACCAATCCTCCATCAACTACCTCTTTTAAAATTTTCTTTCCTAACTTTTGGATTTACAACCCTAGCGTGCTGTGATGATTCATCTGTGCTACTGAGCAATTTATTAGCCATTAACCACTTTTCATCGTCTGTAATGGTGGGATCAAAAAACGATAATCCCACCAACTTTGCATTCAAATACCACAAATGGTTCGAAAATTTGGTCAGGGCTATTTCTGCAATGTCGTTGTCACATTCTTTATAGTCTAACAGACTATGCAAAATACCTAAATCTTGCTTTGGTGCAAGATGAGCTTTTGAACCAAGCTTTACAATAAATTTTAACTAGGAAAACAGAAATGGCACGCACAGAACTTTCTTCTTCTTTAGACATCTTAAATTGACGACGAAAAATGAACATTTTTAAGCAGTAAATAGCCTTTGCCATCCACCTAGCGTGATGAATGGCTCCTGGAGTTCTAAAACCCACAACATTGCCGTCTAGTGATCCAACAAATACGAGAACCAACTGCAATAACTCCTTGTAGTCATCTCTGGGGTGGCTCTCAGTTAATTTGGTCTCGAATTCAGTAGTAACATTTGCAATTACTTCTGGAGTTAGCTGCTTTTGTATTAGATTGTTACTGATACCTGTGTCGTATTTTCCTTTGTCTATCTTGGGCCACGCAGTGAGGAATCTCTTGAAAATGTCTGGATGAGGTCCAGTGATTGATCCCATTTTTGTGTCGAATACGCCTCTTAACAGAATTTCCAAGATATGGTGACGGCAAGCTAGGTATAACAATTCTCTTCCTAACATTTGCTCCAATATGACGCATGCTCCTTTGAGTCTTCCCGTGTTGGATGCTGTAGTGTCGAAGCACATCGCCTTGACGGTGTTGAAAAGACCCCATTCATGTAGGCATTTATATATGGCTACGGCTTGCTCCTCTCCAGAGCTGTTTGCTGTTACAGGAACTCCCAGCAGCCATATGAAATAGCTATAGCTATTCGCTCACATTGTTCATTTTTTAAAACGCCCGGTAAAAGTTTACCGTCCCAATGGACAACCACGGGCTCTTTTTCAGGAATGTTTACTTTATCAAAAATTTTTTTATTATATTGTTCTCTGAACATTTGCCTTCTATCATGTAATAAAGTTTTCGAGACTTTGTACTCAAGAGGGTCAAGGTTTAGTGCTTCTAGAGTAGCTATTAAAATTCTTGTGGCATTTCTGTCGGACACCTTACATCGATCTAATAAAATAGACAATTTCATGTTTAAAATCTCTGTAACGCCCCTTGCTCTCAGATGGTCCTGGATCTTCTGCAGCTTCTTCAGGGATGTCCATTTCCTCCAAGCTCTCAAGTTCCTGGTAGATGCTGTCCTCTTCAGTGTCTTCTTCTCCTTCTTCAAACTTGTCTTCATCATCCGTCTCTAAGAAGCAACAAAAGAAAGAGAAAAAAAAAGACTATAAAAACTTGTCGTTTTAGCAGAATAGTAATAATACATAGGTACTAAATTACCTACATCTAATTATAAAAAGGTATTATTTAAAAAATATAAACTCAGTCATAAAGATGCCAAATCATGCTCTCATGTACAATTTTCTTTCAATTATAATGAAACTATTTACTTATTTGTTTATCTATTTTTTAGAATACTAATAATAAAAAAAAACTCACCAATATCAAAAGTTGCTTCTTGGATTTGTCGGTTCATTTTTGCAAGTTCCTTTTCCACCTTGATTTCTTCAGCTCGAGACAACTTGAGATCCACTCTGCCTCTGTTTCACGAGAAACGCCTTATCTTCTTCCGATTTCATCAGAGCCAAGGCATCTTGTTGAGCAATATCAAAGAGATCATCCAACTTTTGAACAAACTGTTTAAATTTGTTCTTGGCCGTTTTCGATGTTTTCTTCCGGTCTTTTTGAAGAGTTCTCCACTCGGCGTGAAGTTTTTCCAGCTTAGTAATTGCATCTTGCTCATGTTTAGTCGGGATTCGAGCTTTCTCCCAAAAAATGAACACTTCTCGTATTGTAAGTTTTGCTGATTCTCTTACAGTTAATTTCACAGTACGTAAATTATAAAATAAAGCACACAAAACTTGACGATTTGAGGGTAGTTTACAACCGGTGATCTGGTGAATGGGATAGCCCACAAGAAATATTTTATCCTTGGTCCGGCTTTGTACACCTGATGTGGATGCCATTTCAGAGGCCAATAGGTAAATAACAGTTAACTTGGAAAATGAAACAAAATATATTGCAAACTTTAATTTCAATAAAATGTTTTCAAATGTCTTTTAAAGTAATACTATAATAGTTATAAAAACAATAACACACACACTTGGAAAATTAAAAAAAAAAAAAAACGTTAAAATATCTTCACTAGATAATTGTACGATCTAACCAGCTCAAAGGCACTTTAGAAACTAAACTGAATAAATAAAAGGTCGGTTGTACGCTGAAGTAAAATCACCATCCCTAAAATAGAAATTAGATTCACCCTCCTTTTTACCTGTCAAACGGGTCTTTCTTTGGTAAACTAGTCAGCTAATCCCCATATAATAAAAGATTAAATTTGAACAAAAGGCTCTTTATGTTTGAAAATTGCGTTCCAAAATACTTTTTAACAAAAAAATGTTAATTCCGAGACACATTATGTAAAAACCCGTAAAATTCTTAGAATACTCCCAAACTGGCTCCTACTGGTACCAGGTCACGTTTTTGGGGCTAAAGGCTGTTGTAACTCGGTTTGACTTAAAATAACAATAATTATATATAGAATATAAATTTTGAAGAACAACATTAGCTTTCTTTTGAGATATTAAGCGTGTTTCTATTATTTTACCGTTCTGGAGTTATGGCTCCATATGTCAGCTTTTTGGCCAAAAATTTGGATTTTTTCAAACTCTGAGCGACGAGCGGCACGGGTTAACGTCGTTTAATCGAGCTCAAATTTCGGCTATCTCAATATCTGGAAAGGGGAATCGTTTTGTGGAGTCCAGACGAACAAAATTCCGACATCGATTTTTTGCGGTCACCCTAATATATATATATATAGTCTTTAAAAAAATTTTAAAACATTATAACTACATACAACATTCAAAACATATAAAAAATATATTTTCGTACGTATGTTTTATAATTTAGTACGGATTTTCAGATCATATATTTTCTTGTTGATAGTACGATTTTCTATATTTTATGAAACTTTTAAATGTTTTTGGTAAATTCCAGTACTACATTTTGTTTTTTTAATTTCCATTATTCTAATATAAATGGTAGTTTTTATTTGTTTCATCTTTCAAGATGTTTCTGTTGTCCGTTTGTTTTGGCGCTTAGTTTTTTTTTTGTTTCTGTTGAGAAAAATTATAACCAAAAAACTCAACTTCCGCGAGGTGTGGCAAACTTCCGCGAAACAAGCAGCTCTTGCCGCGTTACACGAACATATACATATATATATATATATATATATATATATATATATATATATATATATATATATATATATATATATATATATATATATATATATATATATATATATATATATATATATATATATATATAATTTGATATTTCTGAACCATTTTTCTATAGCATTTTTTATTTCTTGGAATTTTTTGGTTCGTTTATTTAAAAGAAACACCACCTTGACGGTTGATACTCACAGTTTTAGACAAAAAATGGGAACAAATATAAGAGAGTCATTGTCTAAGAATAGTTTCATAGAAGCCATGCATCAAATTATGAGCACAAATTATTTCCAATATTTTACCGACAAATAGATAGATGTGCCAAGGGTTCGCCTATTTCATCACATATATATATATATATATATATATATATATATATATATATATATATATATATATATATATATATATATATACAGTCCCTGGCCAAATTATTAGACGCACTGCAAGATTTCATGTAAAATATTAATTACCGAGTGATATTGTATCGTTTTATTATTTTAAATTGATTTGTTTTTTATTTTTATATTATCCAATCAATTACCTATTTATTTGACATAAATAAAACAGCAATAATTTAGAAAAGCATAAGTTTATTAAGTTTTAAAGAAAAGTGAAATTAATGTTAGTAAAAGTCAATATTTAGTTGAGCCACCATTAGCCGCTATCAAAGCTTTAATTCTGCGCGGCATGCTATCAATGCAAGATTGTACTGTCTCCTGCATTTGAGGATGATGATTCCACACATGAATAATCTTTTCTAGGAGCTGGGTTTTGTGTGGTAATCACATCTTTAGCCACTTCTCTTTTCATCAGCTCCCACACATTTTCAATGGGCTATTACCCGGCCAATCCAACAGAGGGATATTTTTTTCTGCCAAAAAAGCTTTAACAGACCGAGCAGTGTGGCAGGGAGCTCCATCTTGCATGAAAGTGAATGGTTCCCCATTTGGAAACCATTCTCTGAGCTGCGGAATCAACCGATTTTGTAATACTTCTTTGTACTGATCTTGCCTCATTATTCCTTTGACGACGTACAGACGTCCAGTGCCCTTGCCGCTGATGACTGACCAAATCATCACTTTGGTGGGATGTTTAACCGTCGGGACGACACAATCAGGATGAAACTTTTCTCCATGACGACGACGCACATACTGAGCTTTATTCTGCAAAATTTCGAATGTGCTTTCGTCACTGAAGCAGACCTGTCAAAAATAGGAAAAATATATAAACTTCCATGTTTATTTGCTTTATTTAACTGAAAATGATAATAATGTATCAATTATTGATTAAATTGCTGTATCTTACCGATCTCCAGAAGTCAACATCTTTGTCTTGCCATTGTTTGGCCCACTTCAGGCGCTTTGCTTTCATTGCAGCTGTTAACTTGGGCTTCCTGGCGGGGCGACAGGCCTTAAAATCTAATTCTTTCAATTTTCTTCGAACAGTGCGCTCAGAAGCATTTACGCTAGCATCCTGGAGTTGTGATTTTATTACCTTTGTGGTAGCAAATCTGTTTTCTATACAAATTTTCTTCAAACATCTCTCTGACCGTGGAGTGAAAATTGGTTTTCTACCGCATCTTTTCTTTCTTTTCGGGCTTAATTCCTTCCCTGACTCAATTTTTCTTTTTTATGCGTCGTACACTAGCTTCAGAAACCTCCAATCTTCGTGATATTTCTCGGTTTGTAAATGTTTTCGCAATCACAAGGGCCTTCACTTCAGCTTTTTTACGTGGTGAAAGATCGCCTTTTCTACCCATAATGAAAATAGTCCAATTACTTTTTTAAAACACTGCATACAAAATAAACTAATAACTGAGTAGTATAAAACTGTTAAACAAACAATCACAGTCCATAAAGCCACAGAAACACGTCCGTACCTGACTCGATTCCGATCGCGACTGATACAGGTTTGTACTTCTTTACGTTCATGTATCACTTTGTCAACACAGTGTTGCCATATGTTAAAAATAAATACAAATATGTAGTCTACAACAATTCTTTTAAATAAAAATCAATAATATTGTAGTTTAAATATACAATTATTACATAAAAACTCTTAAGAAACATAAAATTACTAAAAAAAAATACAGTGCGTCTAATAATTTGGCCAGGGACTGTATATATATATATATATATATATATATATATATATATATATATATATATATATATATATATATATATATATATATATATAGAATAAAGAATAAAGAAAGAAAGCAAAATGTTGCCGTATCTACCAAAATTATTAAAAATACAATCTTAATTGGGGAACTCGGCAAATTTGGGCGTGATAGGAGATCACACAATTTTCATTAAGCCGCCAATATTTCGGTCCTGGATTGGGACCTTCTTCAGGGCAGAACTGAAAAGAAGAACAGAGCGTATTCACTGATAGTGTCTGGGACAACTTTAAATTAATGATGTTATCATTAGGTTGTTATAATAAATAAAAATTTAGTGTGGAACAAGAATAAGATATTAGTCATAATAAGTTAAAAAACTCACATGAGAAGTGCAAAGAATTTCGTTAGCCTGAATGGCCGTAGGTTATACATAAAAAAGTTGTTACATATAAAAGTTGGTTAATCCATAAAATATACAAAATACACATTAAAACACTGTAGATAAAATTCTAAAAAACAAATTTAACAGATGGATGTAATTGGGAACCTTGGATGTTGAAAACATCGTTAATTAATTCACTTGTGACCACCACATATGGCCACCGCCATTTAGGAACAGATGACAAGAACGACAGGAGACAGCTACCCGACAGAGATAAGGCGTCTAGTCAAGAAAACTCAATTAACCAGAATGCGGGGTCGACACCTGGAAGGAACCGATAGAAAAGGAAGTACAAATATTGGACCCTAAGTGAGAGAGAGGTAGCCAATTGAGCGACCAAAAACACCCGGTATGTAATAGTGGAAGGATAAAACACACCCTAATTATAAGTAAATGGTGAGCGAGAGAGAGAGTGACAATAATGGGAGCAACGAAGAAGACATTTGTCTAGTGAATTAATTATTAATTTATTAATTTCTTGTTGGAATCTGATTGGAGGAACAGATTGTCGGCAAAAAACCAATGAAGACTCGAGGCACCAGGAAATGTAAGAGAGGTGACGCAAGGTACTGTCAATGGAAGGAAGACAGTAATCACTAGGTGCAAAAGATGGCCCAGATAAAATGGAAGGAATCTGTGAAGCTCAAAATCAAAGAGAACCGTAAACAGAGAGAGGAAGGAAGAGAGAAACCCTGGAAATTACGGAGCTAAGAAAAGAGACGACCAACGCGGTACAGATGGATCATAAAACACTTGAAGACAAGGAAAGATTGTGAGAAGTTGATTTATCACAGGAGAGGAGAAAACTATATATGTTACTAAGACCATCCAGGTCGGTTCTTTTATTGATATTAAGGTGATTCTCCTGGATGTAACACATCTCAAGGAATTCTCTCTTGGAAAGATTATTGGAGAAATGAAGAATTTTGGGTTCCCTGAAATTAAAGGAATGACCATTGTCAACAGAATGGGTCGCCAAGGCACATCGGTGTGGATGGCATCTAGTGTCACTTTTATGGAGTGCAATACGACGATTCAAGGATTGAGAAGTTTGGCCAATGTAGATTGATGGACAATTGAGGCAGGTAATTGAGTAAACCAAGTCTGACATGGAAAGAACTGGCAGCGGGGCCTTCAGCTTACTGAAGACACTTCTGTTTTTGAAGAAATAATATTTGGCGATTTTAATGTTGGGAATGACACGCAATATGTGGACCAATTTGTTTGTAAGGCCAGGAATGAATGGTAAAGAAAGCAACGACCAATTTATTTCGACTGGGGGAGTTAACGGGGGAGGGGAGATAAGAGGTAGGTGGAGGGGAGGGGGTTCTGGGGGAATTTGATGGATATGAGTAAGCTTGTTGACTTCATCTTTGGTTCTTAGTAAGAGTTTTCGATTGTATCCATTATCTATGAAAAGTTTTGTAAGTGTTTCTTGTGACTGGAGTAAGAAATCAGGATGGACTATTATCTTCAGTCTTCTATATAGGCCTTTGATGACGTTGACCTTCACCTTCCAATCATGGCCAGAGTTTGCATGGATATATCTCCCAGAAGAAGTAGGTTTTCTATACCAATCAAGTTTGATGATGTTATGGGAGTCTCTAACGACTCTTGTGTCCAGAAATCCTTCCGACTTCCATTCCTATATCAATACGTAGACGATTTAATTCTATCCATACCAGCTGATGGCAAAGAAGAAGTTCTTCATGTTTTCAACTCATTCGACCCACACCTGCAATTCACTATGGAAGAAGAAACCAACAATGCTGTTCCATTTCTGGACACAAGAGTCGTTAGAGACTCCCATAACATCATCAAACTTGATTGGTATAGAAAACCTACTTCTTCTGGGAGATATATCCATGAAAACTCTGGCCATGATTGGAAGGTGAAGGTCAACGTCATCAAAGGCCTATATAGAAGACTGAAGATAATAGTCCATCCTGATTTCTTACTCCAGTCACAAGAAACACTTACAAAACTTTTCATAGATAATGGATACAATCGAAAACTCTTACTAAGAACCAAAGATGAAGTCAACAAGCTTACTCATATCCATCAAATTCCCCCAGAACCCCCTCCCCTCCACCTACCGCTTATCTCCCCTCCCCCGTTAACTCCCCCAGTCGAAATAAATTGGTCGTTGCTTTCTCTACCATTCATTCCTGGCCTTACAAACAAATTGGTCCACATATTGCGTGTCATTCCCAACATTAAAATCGCCAAATATTATTTCTTCAAAAACAGACGTGTCTTCAGTAAGCTGAAGGCCCCGCTGCCAGTTCTTTCCATGTCAGACTTGGTTTACTCAATTACCTGCCTCAATTGTCCATCAATCTACATTGGCCAAACTTCTCAATCCTTGAATCGTCGTATTGCACTCCATAAAAGTGACACTAGATGCCATCCACACCGATGTGCCTTGGCGACCCATTCTGTTGACAATGGTCATTCCTTTAATTTCAGGGAACCCAAAATTCTTCATTTCTCCAATAATCTTTCCAAGAGAGAATTCCTTGAGATGTGTTACATCCAGGAGAATCACCTTAATATCAATAAAAGAACCGACCTGGATGGTCTTAGTAACATATATAGTTTTCTCCTCTCCTGTGATAAATCAACTTCTCACAATCTTTCCTTGTCTTCAAGTGTTTTATGATCCATCTGTACCGCGTTGGTCGTCTCTTTTCTTAGCTCCGTAATTTCCAGGGTTTCTCTCTTCCTTCCTCTCTCTGTTTACGGTTCTCTTTGATTTTGAGCTTCACAGATTCCTTCCATTTTATCTGGGCCATCTTTTGCACCTAGTGATTACTGTCTTCCTTCCATTGACAGTACCTTGCGTCACCTCTCTTACATTTCCTGGTGCCTCGAGTCTTCATTGGTTTTTTGCCGACAATCTCTTCCTCCAATCAGATTCCAACAAGAAATTAATAAATTAATAATTAATTCACTAGACAAATGTCTTCTTCGTTGCTCCCATTATTGTCACTCTCTCTCTCGCTCACCATTTACTTATAATTAGGGTGTGTTTTATCCTTCCACTATTACATACCGGGTGTTTTTGGTCGCTCAATTGGCTACCTCTCTCTCACTTAGGGTCCAATATTTGTACTTCCTTTTCTATCGGTTCCTTCCAGGTGTCGACCCCGCATTCTGGTTAATTGAGTTTTCTTGACTAGACGCCTTATCTCTGTCGGGTAGCTGTCTCCTGTCGTTCTTGTCATCTGTTCCTAAATGGCGGTGGCCATATGTGGTGGTCACAAGTGAATTAATTAACGATGTTTTCAACATCCAAGGTTCCCAATTACATCCATGTGTTAAATTTGTTTTTTAGAATTTTATCTACAGTGTTTTAATGTGTATTTTGTATATTTTATGGATTAACCAACTTTTATATGTAACAACTTTTTTATGTATAACCTACGGCCATTCAGGCTAACGAAATTCTTTGCACTTCTCATGTGAGTTTTTTAACTTATTATGACTAATATCTTATTCTTGTTCCACACTAATTTTATTTATTATAACAACCTAATGATAACATCATTAATTTAAAGTTGTCCCAGACACTATCAGTGAATACGCTCTGTTCTTCTTTTCAGTTCTGCCCTGAAGAAGGTCCCAATCCAGGACCGAAATATTGGCGGCTTAATGAAAATTGTGTGATCTCCTATCACGCCCAATTTTGCCGAGTTCCCCAATTAAGATTGTATTTATATATATATATATATATATATATATATATATATATATATATATATATATATATATATATATATAGGTATGTATATATATATATATATATATATATATATATATATATATATAAATATAACACGTAGGCTGAAAAATCCATAGGATTTTTGGGAAATACCGACCCTCAAACGATACGTGTCAAAATTTCATGACATTTCGACGATTAGTTTACAAGTTACAGTGGTTTTAGTGATGCTACTTTTGATATTTTCAAAACAGTGGACAAAATCGAATTTCGTGTGTTGACTAAACATTGGTGTTTTATGGGAAAAAATATCGTTCAAGCAAAACAATGGCTTGCTAAGTGTTATGGAGGCTTTACCCCTGAAAAATCACGCATCATTTACTGGTATATTGAATTTAAACGCGGTCGTACAGATACAAATGATACTGAACGCTCTGGATGCCTAAATAAGGTGGTTACACTGGAAAACATCAAAAAAATACACAAAGTTGTTTTGGATGACCGTAAAGTGAAATTGCGTGAAATAGCTGACACCCTAAAGATATCAAAAGAACGTGTTGGTCATATTTCGTATGAACATTTGGGCATGAGAAAACTCTATTCGAAATGGGTACCGCGTTTGCTCACAGTGAACCAAAAACAACAACGTGTTGATGATTCCGAGCACTGTTTGGACCTGTTTAATCGCAATAAAAAGGATTTTTTCATGTAATACGTGACAATGGATGAAACATGGATCTATCACTACACACCGGAATCAAATCGGCAGTCAGCTGAGTGATCAGCAGCCAGTGAAAGCCACCCAAAGCGACCAAAGCCACAACAGTCGGCTGGGAAGGCTTTGGCCTCTGTATTTTGGCATGCGCATGGAATAATTTACATCGACAACTCTGAGAAGGGAAAAACCATCAATAGCGAATATTATATAAAGTTATTGGTGTGTTCGAAGGCAAAAATCGCAAAGAAACGGCTCCAAATGAATAAGAAAAAGTGCTCTTTCGTCAAGACAATGCACCGTGTCACAAGAATGGGCACCGTGTCAGAAGATGGCAAAATTGCATGAATTGAAGTACGAATTGCTTCCTTATCCACCGTATTCCCCAGATTTGGCCCCACCGAATATTATCTATTCGCAGACCCTAAAAAAATGCTCGCGAGAAAGAAATTTGGCTCTAGTAAACAAGTTATCGCCGAAATTGCGGCCTATTTTGAACGTAAAAACAAATCCTACAAGAAAGGTATAGAAATGTGAGAAAAGCATTGGACTGATTATATCGCTCTTGAAGGAAACTATATTGATGAATAAAGTCGAATTTTGCAAAAAAAAACTGTGTTTTTAGTAGATAAACCAAAAACTTTTCAGCCTACGTGTTATTGTCGCCATAGTGCGCCACGGCGCACACTTTGGGAACCCCTACCCTACGTTTATGCTAAATAAATAATCAACTACGTTTAAAAATAAGTCTCCGGATCTTTAATACATCGCACACTTCTTTACGGTTCGCTTTTAAAAACTGAGTGGTATGTGGGCACAATATGATCTACTTGTATTTACCTTAATTTCATTGAATAAAAATATTTAGGGTGCAACATCGACCGACTATGAAACTGAAACTGTGACAACAGAATATGTAGAGGAAGAAGAAGATGTCAAAAGTATTTACGATCCAGACGATTTTATATCGGGACCAGAAATAAGTGAAAACGGAACCTTGGACTTAGACTTATTGGAATTTGAGTATCCTTTTACATAATATTAGGCCGAGGGCCCGCTACAAAATTTAATCGTCGTCGAACAACTGTATAAAACTTAGATATATCTAGAAGAAACATACTCGTACAAGTATGAATAATGTTACCAGTAGGATTATGGCTAATTTTCGATTAAATTACTCAAAACTAATATAAAAAATCGATAAAGTTATTTACTCACTACTTTCCTAGCAAAACAAGTAGTTCTAAAATAAGTACTCAAGTAAAAAGTAAGTCAATTCCCCCTCTTTCACCCCCTTGTCCTGAAACGATATTAATTAAAAACTATAGGTTTCAAGTATTATATTATTATCTTGTTCGAGAGTTACCATGCTGCTGACAATTAGATAGACAAACCGACGAAAATGAGAAAATAACATGTAAAGAAAAGTAAATTCCGAATAGTGCAGTAAAAAAGTTTTTTTTTTCTTTTTATTATACAGGGTGAGTCAACGATAGAGTAAAGTTCATTATCTCATTTGTTTCGGGGGGGGGGGAGTCTTCAAAATACTGGTTAACTGCAGCTTCAACTTCTTTATTTAATGAAAATTTCTGGCCACCGAGGTGCTTTTTTAGGTTTGGGAACAGATGAAAGTCCGAAGGTGCCAAATCAGGAGAATAAGCCGGGTGAGGCAGAAATTCGAAACTACAATCACGAATTTGAGCCATAGACTCAACAGAGGTGTAATCGCGAGCGTTGTCCTGATGGGTCAAAACTTTCTTTCTCAGTAATCCTGGGCGTTTCTCTTTAATTTCTTGACGTAAACGACACAAAAGGGTGCAATAGTAAGTCGAGTTTATTGATTCGCCTTTCGGAAGGTAGTCCACCATAATAATACCTTTAGCATCCCAAAAAAAACTGACGTCATCACTTTTCCAGCAGACAGAATTGCCTTCGTTTTCTTTGGGGTCGGTTCACCAGATTTTTTCCACTGCTTGGATTGTTGTTTTGACTCTGGAGTATAGTAGTGAACCCAGGTTTCGTCCATTGTCATAAGCCTGGTAAGAAAATCTTGCTTATCAGCCTCAAACATCTCCAAAGAGTCGCGAGAAATCGTGAGTCGAATTCGTTTTTGTTCAACTGAAAGCAATCTGGGGACCCACCTAGCGGAAACCTTAGAAAATCCGAGTTCGTTGGCAATGATGTTTTGTGTTCGTTCATACGAGATGCCTATAGTGTCTGCAATTTTCCTGATAGTTTATTCTACGGTCTATCAATATGAGATCACACGCTTTGCCGGTATTTTCTTCAGTCGTAGACGTCGTGGACCGGCCGGAGCGAGGATCATCTTCGATGCTCTCTCGTCCACGTTTAAATTCTGCAACCCATGTTTTCACAGTGGTATATGACGGAGCAGATTCCCCTAGTGTTGTTTTCATATTATCGTGGATCTCCTTTGGTGTTAATCTTCTTTTAAACAGGAACTTGAAGACCGCATAATGTTCAATTTATTCCATTTTTCCAAAAACGCTGTACAGTAATACCCCGCTTTACGCGAGGGATACGTTCCGAAAAAAATCGCGTTAACTGAAATTCGCGTATATCGAGGTTTATGATTAAACATAGTCAAAATTTAATACAAAAAAAATACAAATCATTTTAATCAATCACTTTAATTCTAAGAACACACTATGCAATACATACTCTTATTTTTTACGGAAAAATACATCTATTGTCTTTTGGGTAACGTTTTGTTTACGTTCTTGTAAAATACGTTCATAACACCCAACACTGTTTTTAATTGTTTGACACACGGTCAAGACACGGTCATCATTATTGTCTATACTCTGCAATATGTCCAAACCTGAATAAATTTTTGAAAGTGCATTTTGTATTTCCCCTGAAGATAAAACTTTCTCTTCTACTTGTTCTTCCTCATCGTAGATAGGATTATTCTGTAACTCGATCAGATCTTCATTGCTAATAGGATCGTCGTGCGTTGCTACAAGTTCTACGAGATCTTCTACCGTGACATCTTCAAGTTCAGACCCCTCAATCATTGCAGCAATGTCTTCAAGCACTTGTCTCTGCATCTGGACAATTCTTCTAGGTGCTTCCACTACATCTGGCCAAAGATTACGCCACACCCCATTCATACAACTCATTTTAACTTCCTTCCAAGCCTCTTCTATGTTGTGAATAGACTTCATAATGTTGTATGACTTCCACCACTCTCGCATAGACTGTCTTCCTTCCCCGTCAGTTTCATGAATTAGTTGGCTAAAAGTGCGGCGATGGTAATAAGCTTTGAAGTTTGCTATTGCTCCCTGGTCCATAGGTTGTAATATTGACGTAGTGTTTGGTGGAAGGAACTTTACGTACACTTTTAAGTCTCTGGGCGTATCAAGTGAGGTTGGATGTCCTGGGGCATTGTCTAAGAGTAATATAACTTTAGGTTCAAGCCCATTTCTGTCACAGTATGATTTGACTGATGGGCAAAAACTATTAGAATACCATTCTTGAAAAATTTCCCGTGTAACCCACGCCTTTCTGTTTGATCGCCACACAACTGGTAGACTTGTCTTGTCTGTGCCTCGCATTACACGGGGTGTTTCTGAATGGTACACTAGTAAAGGTTTCAGTTTGAAATCACCAGTGGCATTACCACCCAGCAGAAGTGTTAGTCGATCTTTCGCAGCTTTGAAACCACTGGCTTGACGTTCTTCCTTAGAAATGAATGTTCGAGATGGCATTTTTTTCCAGTAAAGTGCGGTCTCATCAACATTGAAGATGAGACAAGCAGGAATTTTCTCTCGTCTAACGAAGTCTTGAAACTTGTCTGGAAACTCAGCTGCAGCTTGAATGTCCGCGCTGGCCGCCTCGCCTGTTATGTGGATATTGTGAAGATTAGAACGCTGCTTGAACCGATGGAACCAGCCTCTGCTGGCAGCAAAAGTCGGAGTGGCACTCCCTTCTCCTTCTTTTGTTTTCAGCATCTCATACAAAGATTTTGCTTTTGTGCATATGAGATCTTGACTTAGTGGTGTGTTCTTCTTATTCAAATCTTCGATCCAGACTGACAGTAATTTCTCCATTCTTTCTAAGATAGATGATCTCGAACGAGAAAGTTTTGTTGCACTTATAGGTGTTGAACCTTCGCTGGAGATTTTAATTTTTTCCCGATTTTTATAAATCGTTCTCACAGTCGATTCTGAGAGTCCAAAATCTCTCCCAACAATTGTTGCTTTGCCTCCATTTTCCATTCTTCTTAACACTTTCATCTTCAATTCCAAAGTGACGCTTTTACGCTCTTTTTTCTTTACAGGCGGCATTTTTAAACGTAGGGTTAAATTATGTATGTATGTACATATCTCCAATAAATATTAAAACAAAACTGCCAGCCGACCGAACTAACATTACGGAACAAATGAACACACGAAACGAACGAGGAAATCCCCATAGAACAAAGTCGAAGGACAGGGAATTCCCAATTCTTCAAAGAGAATATTCAGAGAAAGCGGGGATCCCCCCGCGACCATAGAGAAGTTAATGACTACATGAGCGCGAAATTTGAAATTCGCGTTATAGTGAAACCGCGCGTAACGGGGTCGCGCTAAGCGGGGTATTACTGTACTTGTTCTCACTAAACTCGTTCTAACCTAAAAACCACAAATTCGACAGCAATAAAATTTTGCACTGCAACTTTTTAATCCATTTTCGTATTAAAACTATATAATATTTAACGACGGGTTAAAATTTTAAAAAAATAACCTAATTTTTGAATTCCTCGACTCCAAAAACCAAAAAAGGATATATAACACTATATATAAGAAACAATTCCTCTATATATTTAATATTTGTTCCTTATCTTATCAAAAAACCAGCAAAAATTGCAAAATTATTATTAAAACCATACAAAATTTAACGATTGCTACCCCCCCCCCTTCGCCTTAATCGTTCACAAAGCGACAACACTGAAATAGAAGTATATTACGACATACATGCAATCCCCTTTTTAGTCCCTTATCTCATCCCTTTCACTACGTGTACATTTCACTGCAGGAAAATTATTTTATATTAAATGTACAATATCCGAATCAAAAACCTGACACAATTTAATGTTTCGATACCTTGACTGAAAGAACCCCCGAAAAAATCTATAAAACGACAAACACGTAGTACCTCTTCTACTTCGCCTCTCCACTCCTTTCGCATATATTTAATTATAAATAATTCTGCTTAAAAGAACCCTGAAACCCCGACAAAGCACGATATATACAGCTTTGGCCAAAAGTATTAGGCACCCTACAATTTACTTCATTTCTTGTGTTTCAGGGTAAAAAATTAAATTCGTATGTTTTGTAAAATCGTATATTGAGGTAAAATTATGAAATAAATTAATATTTTGTGTGTCCGCCCTTAGCTTTAATTACAGCAGCAATTCTTTAGGGCATGCTGCGTACAAGCCTAGTACATTCAATTGTACTTATGGCATCCCACTCATCCATCAAAGCACTTTTTAGCGCTGCTTTTGATGTTATGCTTTGCTCCCGTAACTTGCGCTTCAGAATACCCCAAAGATGCTCGATAGGGTTTAGATCTGGAGACTGCCCCGGCCAATCCAACAAGACAATGTTATTGTCTCTAAATCAGCGCATCGTAGCTGCTGATTTATGACAAGGTGCATTATCTTGCTGGAATTTGATGTCGTCTAAATTAGTGTCGCCAAAAATGCGCGTTAGCGAAGGCATCAGTACAGTTTCTAGTACATTCATCTAATTTTGGCTGTTTATGCGGCCTTCACAAACAAACATTTCTCCGACATCTTTAGCAGCCATGCAGCCCCAGATCATAATGCTGCCTCCCCCGTGTTTTCCAGTAAGTATCACGCAGTTTGAATGATATTCCTCGCCAATACGCCGCCACACTAATGTCACACCTCACGTTCCGAATAACTGTAAGAACAGAAAAAATTAGTTATTATTTTGACTAAAACGGATTAAATCAAGAGTAATTGTATGTGGTTATTTGTTAAAATAAATCAAATAAAAACTTACCTCAAAGTTGGATTCGTCGGACCATACAACATTAGACCAGTCCTGTTCGCTAAAATGTTGGTGCCTCAGAGCCCACTCTAAGTGTTTCTTCCTATTGGTCTCTGAAAGCCAAGGCTTCTTTCTAGCTTTGCACCCTCTTAATCCAGCTTCTGTCAGTCTTATCCTTGCCGTTCGAGAA
This sequence comes from Pachyrhynchus sulphureomaculatus, assembly GCA_019049505.1. Classification (NCBI taxonomy): domain Eukaryota; kingdom Metazoa; phylum Arthropoda; class Insecta; order Coleoptera; family Curculionidae; genus Pachyrhynchus; species Pachyrhynchus sulphureomaculatus. The sequence continues at coordinate 27,737,706 of CM032449.1, forward strand.
CTAATCGGCATCCCAATCTCTTTCGACAGAGTTGCTGCGAGCTCAGATGATGTATTTTTTTCGATTTTTAATAGACTCGCTGTCCTGTCGCTCATTAGTCTTACGTTTTCTGCCCGTTCTCATTTTGTTGGCATGAGAACCAGTCTCCACAAACCTTTTAATAGCACATTGCACTGCGCACCGAGAACATTTCACTAACTTGGCTATTTCTACTTGGGACTTACCTTGTTCATGTAGAGTTTAAATTTTAATTCGCTTTTCGATACCAAACTAACTTTTCTCAAATATAAGAATGTTCAGTTCACAAATAAAACACGCACGGAAGCTTCTTGACACTACAAGTAGTAAAAAGAGACTGATAAAACATTAAAAATATTTTTCAAAAAACCTCATTATCTCAATTTTGTGGGCCAGGTGTTTTATGGACTTGTCTATTGTTTAAGTTAGCTTTTGACAGCGCCGCCTATAGTATTGTTAAAACAGTTGTCTCTTTTTTAATATTTTATGACTTTCACGTGTTTATTAGGGATGCCTAATACTTTTGGCCAAGGCTGTATGAGGTAGCCCCTAATATCCCTTACCCCACCCCATGAAAAAATTAATGCTGCTGATCAGGTGAGGTAAATATCTGGTTAAAGAAAAGTTATACGCATACTCTGAAACATGAAATAAAGCCAAGGCCAAAATTGTAGAACAGTATTAGTATTATTATGTTGATGATAGTTAATTGGTAACGGACTGTCATCTGATTAAATTTAGAACATAACTAATTCTAAACCAACTGAGACTCGAAAAATCCTACAGCTTATTTTCCTTAATACACATGTAGTTTTTCTTATGGATACGACTGTACTAAATTATTTAACCTCTCTGTATTAGATCCAGGGACTATTGTATTCTCATCTGGTAATTTTATTAATATTTTTAATGTTAAAACCAAGAAAATTCAATTTAGGAGAAGTGCCCTCGGAGGAGGAATTGGTAATATAAGGGTAAGTAGGGAAAAGTGATCAAAGGGAATATAACAGAAAAAAATAATTAACAATTATTTTTAAAACAGTGTATTATGGATGAATAAAAATTTTTCGAAAAAAAGCTTAATAAATAAAAGAAGATCCCACACATATGCATAGCTTAATGCGTTAACGCGAGGGGCAACAAACCAAATCCGATTCTTGAAAATTCAGTTGTTAAAGAGTAATTCACCGGAGTTGAACGAGTCTTTTATGTGCTGCAGATTTAGTAAAACAATAATTTTGTGACTATTGCACTGACTTAGCCGTTACCTGATGGAGATCCATAATAACTAGAAATAAAAATTTAAACAACTGTTTAAGATCACCACTTATGTTTATTATATTATTGCTGACAATTGTTTCGACACACTGTGTCTTCTTCTGGAGCACGATATAAAGTAACTAACAAAGTATGTTACAGAATATATAGTTTACCTAATTACAAGTACTAAATTCATTAACAATATTTACCTTAATACCTAGAACAAGTTCAATAAAAGAGACCCTCCCCCATCCAATTGATCGTTGAGTAATAAACCTGAGGATTTTTTCTGGTTAATTTCTATCTGTTCTAAACAATTCGTTAATTTTCCTTTCTTTCCATTATGCAAATTTTGAAATCTTCATTGAACGTATGATTTTCATCTGTTAAATGTTTAGCGTAATGAGATTTGTTATTTTTCATTCTATAGCTTTGTTTATGTTCCTTTATTCTTTTATAAAAAGATCTGCCTGTTTCTCCTATATACATTTTATTGCAAGTGCCACAGCAGTCAAGGTTTGTACTAAAACTAGAAAATATTTAGGTACAGAATGTGAAATAGCCTGTAGTAGTAATTCACTAGATGTTACGAACAAACATATAATTACTAAAATGTTACGCACAGAAAAGTTTGAATTTTTTCCAGGCAAATTCCATAATGAACGTTAGATCGCTAACCAAATAAAACACAAAAGTATAAATATAAAGAAACAAACCTACATTGAAAAAACAATAGATTTCCTAAAACCAGATGTATTCAAATCCATCAACTTCGATCCAACAATAACTTTCCAAAAATTAATTAAAGATCTGATAGTTCCAAAACTATATTCTTTTATTAAATTACATAAAAATAACTCACCAATTCGTCCAGTAGTTTCATACATAACAGCGCCAGCTTTTTCTTTATCAAATAAATTGATTGAGGTTTTGACAAAATATTGTAAATTCACACCTAAATATAGTATTAAAAATAGTAATGAATTAATAGCAAAAATTCATCCGTTAATTATACCAAGTAACTCCAGATTTATATCGTTTGATGTACAAAATCTTTTTCCTAGTATACCACCATCAGACACTATTATTTTGGGTTCAAAGATTACTCAATAAAAATAATGTAAACCCAATAATTAAACAAGAAATATTAGACATCTTAACATTGTGTTTAGACCAAAATTATTTCGAATTTAACGATAAGATTTATATAAGTAAGGAAGGTTTAATAATGGGAAACCCTCTTAGTCCAATTTTATCTGAAATTTTCATGGACCATTTAGAAGAACAAATCAGTAATTCTCATCTTTTTTAAAAGTTTCTATTGGTACCGGTATGTAGATGACATATTGACTGGCTTTACAGGCACAGATTGACAATTAAAACTATTTCTAGATTATATTAACCAACTTCATAATAATAATACTTTTACAACAGAAATAGAAACAAATAAATCGATTAATTTCCTAAATTTAAAAATATCAAACAAAATGAATAAACACGATTTTGAAATCTTCCATAAACCAATATACTCAGATATAACTATACACGCTAATTCTAATGACCCGTTCACACATAAAATCTCGGCTTATAATAGTTTAATCCATAGACTAATAAATACACCATTAACGGAAGAAAGTTTTCAGAAAGAATTAAATAGTATAAAACAAATTAGTATAAACAATGGGTACAGGAGCGATTTCGTAGATAATAGGTTAATGAAAAAACAATTTTAAAAAAGCAATAGGACTGGTGTACCCGTACAAACAACGAAACAAAGAAAAATTTCATACACTCACTTATACCGGAAAATTGACTAATAAAATTCAAAATTTTTTCCATAAAAATCATGTAAACATCGCTTTTCGTACAAATAACACATTAGTACGACATGTTAAAAATAATAAACCTAAAACAAGAAAAAGAAAATAAAACGGGGGTTTACGAATTATGCTGTGGCACTTGCATTAAAACGTATATAGCACAAACAGGCAGATCTTTTTATAAAAGACACACATCAACTGGCTTAAATATTCAAATACTACCGACGAACAAGGTCGTGAAGCCGAATCATTTTCAATCAGTTGTGGCTTGACTCAGCTTATTGATGAACCAACACGGATTCCTGATCGAGACGGAGAGTTCGCCAGTCTTCTTGATCTGTTTTTAACCACCAATCCGGAGATTTACACAGTCAGCGTAAATCCGCCGTTAGGTTCTTCCGACCATAAACTACTTTCGACATCGAGTATTCTACCAACCAGTGACAGAGAGGCGCCCAAACCGCGCAAGATTTGGCACTACAAATCTGCTAAATGGGAAGATCTCATGGAATATTTTCGAACTTTCCCTTGGTTGGACGTTTGTTTTCGATCCGACGACCCATCTGACTGCGCCAGGGAGGTTTCCGATGTTATTTTGGCCGGTATGGAGGCTTACATCCCTTTTTCGAAGAAATGCCCTTCCAACGGCAAGCCTTGGTTTGACCTAAAATGCAAAGAAGCTGTTGCTTCTAAACATCTTGCATACCGACAGTGGCGTGAAGATCCCAACACCATAAATCGTAACATCTTTGTTCGTGCCAGGAACAGATGCAAAGAAATTATCGACGAAACCAAGGAGGTACACAATCAACGGATTAGAAACAAACTTCTCGCTTGTCCCGGCAATTCCAGGTCCTTTTGGTCAGTCGCTAAGGCAGTTAGTCAGAATTTCACCAAATCCACCATACCACCACTCACACGGCCAGATAATTCTATTGCAACGACACCTGTTGAGAAAGCGAACTTGTTGGCTGAACTCTTTGCTTCACATTCTACTGTCGATTTCCAAAGAAAAACACCACCTACTATTCCCATAGTGCAGTCAAGGATGCCCGATATTGTCTTCAGACAGCGTATCATAAAACGTATTTTGATGAAGCTAGACACCAAAAAGGCTTCAGGCGCTGACGGAATACCTGCCATAGTTCTCAAGAACTGTGCGAGGGAACTAACACCAGTTTTCTGTAGACTTTTCAACCTATCCTACAGAAAGGGAATATTTCCTTCTTGCTGGAAATGTGCCACAGTTCAGCCGATACCTAAAAAAGGCAAGAAGACCTTGCCAAATAACTACCGACCAATCGCACTACTCTCAATAATATCGAAAGTCATGGAAAAGGCTATCAATCAGGATCTTCTAAAATATCTTGAAGGATTCAACATTATTAGTGATCACCAATATGGCTTTCGTAAAAATAGATCAACAGGAGATCTTCTGACTTATGTAACACATGTTTGGAACAACGCAATTGAACACTTTGGAGAATCTCGAGCGGTTGCTCTTGACATATCCAAGGCATTTGACCGTGTTTGGCACGATGGGCTGTTGGCTAAGCTACGTTCTTATGGTATGTCTGAAAAGTTCTGTTTGTGGCTCTCATGTTTCCTCAGAGAGCGTTCTTTACGAGTGGCAGTCGACGGATTTCTTTCTAACACCTTCACTATCAACGCCGGTGTGCCCCAAGGTTCCATACTGTCTCCTACTCTCTTCCTCATTTATATTAACGATCTGCTGGAAAAGACCGAGAATCCAGTCTACAGCTTTGCAGATGACAGTACACTTATCTCTTCATTCACTTTGAACGCTCGGACATCGACTACTCAGACGAATATCCGCAGACAGCAGGAAGTCATTCAACTTAACAAAGACCTGGAAGAAAATCTATCTTGGGGTGACAGTAACCAAGTGGAATTTAACGCTACAAAAACCCAGGCGGCAGTTTTTTCTAAAAAAGTTAACGTTGCAGAACCCGACATAGTTATGTCGGGGCACTCCATCCCTCTAACATCGTCACTCAATCTGTTAGGCATTAATTTGGGAGCAAATATGTCCTGGCATGAACATGTTGCAGGCATAGCAAGAAGAGCTTCTCAAAAGTTGGGAATATTGTTTCGAACCAGAAAGCTTTACACTCCACAACAACTGTTAATTCTTTACAAAGCTCAAATTCGACCAACTATGGAATACTGCTCCCATGTTTGGAGCTCCGCTCCCAAACATACACTGCATTTGTTGGATTCTATCCAGAGAAGAGCTGTTCGTCTGATTGGACACCCGGAACTGACCGACGGCCTTGATTCGCTGGAACATCGAAGAACGGTTGGCGACTTGAGCCTATTCTACAAGTACTTTCATGGAAAGTGTTCGAAGGATGTGGCCCGTTTAATTCCTCCCAGAGCGGTGCATATTAGAAGTACACGTCGCGCTAATGCTTCACATCCGTATGAGGTTCAGCTTGTTACTCCTCGTACAACGCTTTTCAAGCAGTCTTTTATATGGAGAACATCATACCTTTGGAATGGTTTACCCAGGACTGTGTTTCCCATCGAGTACAATCTACAGCGATTCAAGAACAACGTGAATCGCTTTCTCCGCACACGTGTCGCTCCTGTAGCGCTTTAGGGACTTCCCTGTAGCACGTGTGCTAGACCCATAAAAAAAAAAATAAAAAAAAATAATAAAAGAATAAAGAAACATAAACAAAGCTATAGAATGAAAAATAAAAAATCTCATTACGCTAAACATTTAACAGATGAAAATCATACGTTCAATGAAGATTTCAAAATTTTGCATAATGGAAAGAAAGGAAAATTACTGAATTGTTTAGAACAGGTAGAAATTAACCAGAAAAAATCCTCGGGTTTATTACTCAACGATCAATTGTACTTGTTCTAGGTATTAAGGCAAATACTGTTAATGAATTTGGTACTTGTAATTAGGTAAACTATATATTCTGTAACATACTTTATTAGTTAATTTACATAGTGCTCCAGAAGAAGACACAGTGTGTCGAAGCAATTGTCAGCAATAATATAATAAACATAAGTGGTGATCTTAAACAGTTGTTTAAATTTTTATTTCTAGTTAATTTTGTGACCATTGTACAACAAAGATTTATCGCTTAATATCGCACAGCTTAAATGAAGAAGCTCATAGTGTACGACTGATTAAAAATAGGTGCAGAAGTTTGAAGAAACTGGTTCGATTTTAAGTAAATCTCGGGCACGGCAACCAAAGATATCAAGAAGTGATGCAAACGTGAAGTATGTTCGAGTGTCCGTTTACGGGATTTCCTACATCTTAGTACGTAAAAGATGTATATTGGCCGTCAATGTGCTCAAGTGTTCGTTACAATGAATTCTTTCTAAAATTTTATCTTTTCACTCCTACATGATGCAGTAGGCGTAAGATTTAAATATCCAATCACTTTATAGAAAAAAATGATCAGTCAGTCAGAAATATTGTGCCAAAAGCTCATTGCATAATCGTGTCGGCAAAAAAAGTTATACAGGGTGTCCCAGTATTCCGTGTACATAGAGTTACTGTGGATTTCTGGGATAAGAATATGACCATTTAACCCAACTTACCTTAGTCCAAAAATTCGTAATGCTTGAGATACAGGGTGTCAAAGTTATACTTTTATTTTAGTTTTTCTTAAGTAACTTTCTTAATAATTATACTATTTGCACATGATTAGGTGCTAAGGGGTTTTCTGAGATGAGAAATCGGTCCAAAAGAATAGTCTTTGAAATTTAGAGCATGCTTAAAGGCAAACAGGCTAACAACAATAATAAATTTAAAGACCAACGGGCTAACAACAGTAAGAATGTAAAAACAGGTCACAAAAGTTTACCCACAAATTGATAAATTCGTAAAAAGTTTAATCGTTCAACTGAGAAGATATTAGTTTCACAATAAATGTTCAATATGGCCGCCACCTTCGTTAATGCATAAATTAATATGGAAATTTAAATGTACTCTTTTTAAAATGTCTTCATTTCGTAAAGCGTTAACAGCATTTTGAATCCTATTCCACAATTGCTCAATGTTGTCGATTTAAACTTGATAAACCTTCGATTTCAATGCACCGCAAACGAAAAAATCGCATAGATTTAAGTCTAGGGCACGAGGTGGCCAGTGAATAGGAGCATCTACCACCTCTTCCGATCCATTTATCTAAATAACTTTGGTTTAAAAAAATTCTCACATTATGCGCAAAATGAGGTGGTACACCATAGTGTATGAAAAAAATGTCGCGATGTAAATTAATGGGTAAGTTTTCCAATAGTTCAGGAATATCAAACAGTTCGCGACAAATCCCATCCAGACACTGACACTGAATTCGCGTTGAAACTGTCTTTGTTGCATAACATGTGGGTTTTCTTCAGCGTAAACATTGGTTATTATGCGTATTTGTTATACCACGTCGACTGGCTGCTTCGTCTGTCAACAGGATTTTAGTGTGAAAAGCCGGAACAGTCGCTATGCGTGCTCGAATAATTTGTGAAAAATGCAAACGGGATCCAAGATCTGGAGGTATTAATTTATTGTCTAATGATCCAGTTAGTTGTACTTTTCCGTTTGACGTTCAATTAAACGAGTGCTGATTCCAGGATTATAGTATAACATTTCAAGGATTTTCTCTTCAGCATCAGATGCGCTAGCTTGTGAAGGCCGCCCAGCATTATTCCTGATCGGCTTAATTTTTCCAATTTCTCAAAGTCGCATCTCAATATTGGCAAAAATCTGATGGTTAGCAGTCCGACGATGCGGAAATCTTTTATAATATACGCGAGCACTTTTGCGACCGTTGCTGTTACAGAAACCGAACACTAAAATCATATCAGTTTGCTCACCAAAAGTGTACTTCATAATAATTTAGATTTAAAATACTGTTGAGCTTGAGAAGGGATTAATTCTCGTTAATACTCGTAAAACTTGTTTGATACCTAACAAAAATTACTTTCTGTCAGTATTATTACAAGCCAGTTAAGTCATAGAACATATGATATCTTACATCATTGCCAGAGTAATTTTTGAGCGTCTCCAAGTAACTATACAATGTCAAGAAACGTGTGAAGGAACGCTTCTGCGAATTTAACAATGGAATTAAAAAATGGAAACAAATATCCCACTATCTCAGAAACTGTTGCTCGGGGCAACATTTACCAAGAGAGCTTTTTTAGACAGGAGAAGGCGGATAATACGAATATTTAATTAAAAATATCATACAGAATGGTATAAAAAAGTTATGACAATTTAAAAGTATACACACTGCAATAAGTGACGCCCCCTACAATTTACAATACTGTGAGCTGATTTCGATTTCTCATCCCAGAAGACCCCTTAGCACCGAATCGTGTGCAAATAGTACAATTATTTAAGAAAGCTACTTAAGAAAAACTAAAATAAAAGTAAAACTTTGACACCCTGTATCTCTATACAAATTTTTGGACCAAGGTAAGTTGGGTTAAAAGGTCATATTTTCATCCCAAAAATTGACAGTAACTCTATGTACGTGGAATACTGGGACAGCCTGTATAAGGCTAAAGGTCCCAAAAATCAATTTTTCTCAAATATCTCGTAAATTATTGGTTTTACGTGAATTTTGATTGTTATGAAATTTGTTCATCATCAAAATCTGCATAAAAAAGATTCCACATAAAATTTACTTGGGACTAATAGTTCTCGAGATATGAGGCTGAGAAAACTTGGGCGTTTATTTCCGCATCATCTTTAAGGTAGAATGCAAGGCGCGTTTTTTTTTACATGGTGTCCCCTGTAGACCTAATCCATGAGTTACAGATCATTACAATATTTTATTGATTTTGGGTTGATTTCTTCTACTTCTTCGCCTCCGTCTTCTGCTTCTTCTGCTTTTACTTCTTCTTCATCATTTTCGTTACTGTTATCATCTACAATCATTTCAGCAGATAACATAGTAATATGGTCAATTTTAGCGTCGTTTATTTCAGATTCTAATGCTGCATCATCGGACGTAGTATCTAAACATGACTGGCCACGACAAAAGCCACCTTTCGTGCATTTGCAAAAAATAGAATTAAGGAGTTCCACTGGAGCAGGAGGAAGTAGAGTAAAGATGGACTCTAATAAATTTTTATTAGAAGTCCAACCCGATTGTTGAAGATCTAAATCTCTTCTCAGCCATGTTTGGACTCTAAACAAATATTGTTGTGCTGCTGCCGTGGTGGGTGGAGGTGACGATAATTGTATAGGCTTATTAAGGCTTGTGCATTTTGCAAAAGTAAAATATCGGTAGTTATTAAGTGAAGTGTTTTTGGAGCTCCGTATCTAGCTAGAATAAATGATATTCCAGAATTTATTAGAATATCTGGCGAATAACTTTCTTCCTTAAAACTTCCGAACTCTACGCAACATTAAATTGAGTTTTAAAAGGGATAAAATACTTCGTCAAATATTTTCATATACATGAGATTACAATGGAATTCCAGAATTTCTCAGCCTCATACCTCGAGAACTATTAGTCCCACGTAAATTTTGTATAAGATCTTTTTTTATGCACAGTTTAATGATGAATAAATTTTGTAATAACGAAAATTCACGTAAAACTAATAGTTCACGAGATATTTGAGGAAAACTGGTTCTCGCGACCTTCGATGACTTTTTTTACCGACACCATTTTGCAATGGACTTTTGGCACAATATTATATCGAAACAAATAAAATTCCGAAAGAAAATCTTCACTTTTTCAGAAGCATTCATATAAAGACTGGATAAAAAATCAACTGGCCATGTTTAAACGCTTTTCAACATTTTGTTATTTTCAGATACATATTTGCATCTTAATGACATTAATCCGACAAATCTAAAACAAAAGCTTATTCATTTCTCCAGACTAGGTGCATTAACCGCAATGTAATCTTAAGACGTTCAGTACTGCATAACAACTGCAAACAGCATCGAGAAACTCTTCATATCTGCTTAACAAAATCAGGAGAGAAAACCTAATTTCAGGTGGATGAGACGACATCATATATTTCGAACACATCTTTGTCATTCGAGATGATTTGACGCTGATGAATTTATTCTTGTAGAGATATCTCTCAAACTAGTTTTTATTTTTAATTATTATCGCAATCTGGAACAATTAAAAGAATATATCAAGCACGGAATAGCAACGATCACGGAAACGACGTACCGAGCAGTGATTATTAATTTTAGTGCTCACTTAGAAGAATGTCGGGAACGTAACTGTCCAAATTTGAGTCACATTATTTTTAATGAGATCCTCCAATAACTATAGTTTGATATACAATAATGATTTTGTTCATTGTTCTATTCCTATTTTCACTATATAGTAGATATTTTAAAATTAATTTTTATAGAACACTTTGTTCTGATTTATTGTTTTTTTTTTAATGGCTAAAACACTCAATTTTATACTTGAAAATAACATTTTATTCATTTTTGCTCTTATTCAGAAAAATCCAAATCCAGAGCATCCGCATTTTGCTGTTGCGGAATGCGGACAAACTCCAATAATAATACTATACGAATGGCCTACATTAGAAATAGTTTGTGTTCTACGAGGTGGTGCTACTAAAACATTTACTAACATGGATTTTAAGTAAGTATTTTGTTAGTTTTCCACAGGCTTCCGAGCTCATAGATAACATTCGTCTTGATTTTTCCTGCGTCGTTTAAATAAGTTTCATCATCCCGCCGGCTTCTTAAGATCTTCTTCCGCGCAGTGACTTCCTCGGAATCCACCACGAAGATGATCTACTTCCAATTTCACATGCCTATTATATTAGCGGATCCGTTGGGGGGGGGGGGGGGGTGCTACACGTATAATCTGTTCCCAGGTAGGTAAGAAACCAGTGTCACAATAGAGGTTGTTGCGATTGAATATTTCGATGGACTCTCGAATTTGTTGCAAGGATTTTTGATTGGTCCAAGAGAATCTGGTATTCTGTTTCATATTGGTGTGCTAGTGCTTAAGTAAAAATGTTCCGAATACGTACTGCTCTCTGATGTTCTTTAATTCTAGTGCTGCTAGTTTCATCGATATAGGTTTCACTTTAGCTACATGGGATACTTTTCGATTCATTCAGAACATGCATCTCCTTGGACATCTTCAAAGATTAGAAGACGAGCAGATCAATCTATTGGAATTGTAATCTTTCCATGCATTAAGAATGTCACAGATCTTATTTCGACAATTCTTAGGAAACATAAAATAATAACACGATTCACTAAGTGCCCTATACTCTCAAAACATCTCAGATCTGCTAAAGATAAAATTTCTTTCAAAAATCCAGGAGTCTAGAGTATCCTATGTAGCTGTGGTAAAACCTATACCGACGAAACGAGCAGGAAATTATATATTAGAATTATAGAACATCGGAGGAGAGGACGTCTTCGTAACATTTCCACTTCAGCACTTGAATGAACAGGACACTAGTTTATCTTTGACTAATCAAAGATCATTGCAATAAATTCCTTCTTTTATCCTAAAAAAATTCGAGAGTTCATGGAAAAACATTTCAACAACCTAAATCCTGACGCTGGTCGTTGCTTCTGGGAACAGATTTTCTTAAAGCCTCATCCCCTTCAATGGTTCGCTAATATAAAATAACAGTGCAGGCGGAATTAAATCATTTTCGTCCTGGATTTCGGAGAAGTCAATTCACGGAACAAGTTCTGAAAAAAACCGGCAGAACAAACGGTGAAACATCAAAATTACTTATTCAAACGATATAGGAGAAATCCAAACGAATTATACCAGTAGGTATTTTATTGTAATTAATTAATATTTTTATTACTATATTTGAAAAACCTATCAGTTTTATTTGATTGTGACATTATCACTGAAATATTATGTTTACCTTTCTGCAATAAACTTAATCAAATTAAAGGCTAGTCTCATGGGTTCAACATTCCGTTACTTTTCATCATTCAATGGTTATTTCTTACTTGTTAGTTTCCTCAGTTAAATAATTTTTCTTTTGTGGATCAAGTAGGCGAAGTTAAAAAAAATCCCTTGTAGAAAAGAAGTACGAAAGTGTTTGAAATAAGCATACCCTAAAATTATATAAAATTGTGTTTAATTGGGCCGAGAGAAAGTCGTTAGCATCACAATCTCGCGGTATTATTTTGTATATTACTTTCTTTAGGATTTGGCGTGACTGCGTAAAAATAATCGGAAATAGAATGGACAGCTCAATGACCTATTTAAGTAGGTAGCAAGTAGGTCTGTGGAGAAATGATTTTATTCTAATTTCTTTTTTCAATTTCTAAAGACTACTTTAATATAAAATTGTTATTTATTTTTGTAGTCCAGATGGAGAGTTTCTTGTATCTCAAGCCGGAGAACCCGATTATTTAATAACAGTCTGGGATTGGCAAAAACATAAGATTTTGCTAAGAACAAAATCATATGTAAATGATGTATATAGGGTAAAGTTTTCACCGTATATACCTGGACAATTAACAACTTGTGGTAAGTATTGTATTATCTCCCTAATATGACGGTTAAATAAGTTTGCACTCATCATGCATCATATTTTACAGGAATATCGCATATTAAGTTTTGGAAAATGGCTACCACATTCACTGGATTAAAGTTAAAAGGGGAATTGGGAAGATTTGGTTAAAACGGAGTATTCGGATATTATTGGTGTATTACCGATGCCAGACTCAAAAGTAAGTTTTTTTTTTATCGTTCACCTACGAGCCTGAGTAGGGATTTTACCCTTTTTCATATTCTAAGGATATCGGCGGGGATGTTGTAATACTCGTCAACGTTGTCCAGTGCGAAATATACATGTTTTTATGTCACGGCACCTTTTAGACAACGCGGTAGTGCTGCCACGGACGTTATTGCATTTTCTGCAAACTATCTATGCGCGTGGCCAGGCCATATATACTTAAATAAAAGAATACCAACCTGCCGGGATTGGAACCCGAGACCTTCTGCACCGCAAGCAAGTACTACACCACAGAGCCCCGCAAGTTAGTTAGATCAGATTGTAATTTAGAGTAAATTATGGCCGGACAGCTAGTAAAGCCTATTAGTCCGGTTTAAATTTTATAAAAAGTATATACCTTTCTCATACCTGAAAGTTATTATTATTATTCCAAAAAGAAATCTCAGAAAATCCTGTGACTCCGTCCTACAGAGGCTAACACGCAGAACAGTTCAGTTATTGATTTCGCCTCATTTTCAATTGGTTAGTAATAATCAGCCAATTTTATCACACTAAGCAATCTAGAAGAACCAAGGATAACCTCACTCTGCATCTTCATTGTAAGTGAGTCACAGCCGGTTGGTATCTTTTTCAGTTTTTTTAGTAATGTGCTTTTACTTCCTCTTAAAACTCCAATAACGAAGACTACTATTTTTACTAAAGGTTGAAGAACACAGAGATTAGTTTGTGTTCAACTGTTACTGAAACGTGAAAGATTCTTAATCCAAACGAAATAGAACTTAACTGGAATTAGATTATATCAATATTATTAACAAATATATAAGTATCTTGAACCAATAGTAAATTTACATGTTATTATGATCGGTATGATTATTTTCGGTAATCTAATTAGGTACATTCTGGTGGTTTTCAACAGATTTTCTATTTAGTTTATAAACATTTATAGAGGGTGCCCCATATGTATGGAATAATGATTCCATAGCATTTATTAATCAGTGTTTAAATAAAAGTAATTAAAAATTATAGGAAAAGAAGTTAAATGGAAAGCCCTGTATATTATTTTATTTTTGAGTCCTACTAAAAATTCTAGATAATATTTGTCATACCATATGTTTAAATTGAACTGTTTTGGAAATATTGATATTTGAAATTAAGGAGATCAAATTTAAAAAAAAAACTCGTGTCTTGGCTTGTGTCAAACATTACTGTCAGGTAACGACCTAATGCGTCAAAAAAATGATTTATTGACGAAAACGTTTATTGCTGTGTTTTGTGAAACTGTAATTTGAGCGTAAATATCTTGCAAGTAGTCCCGACCTTACGCCACTCGATTTTTTTTTATAGAGTCATTTGAAAACCAAAGTTTACGAAAGTCGATCTGAAACTGTAAAAGATTTACAACAAAGAATTCAATATGAAGTAGCACAGATCACCACGGATTCTCTGCAAAATTCTGTTCAGGCTGTTTATGACAGAATGGGCCATTGCCTCGCTGCCATTTTGAGCAATTGTTACCTTAAAAATAAACCTAGAGTATTTATTAATAGTTTTTTTTGTCTTTTTTTATTTTAAATTTCAAATGACAATAATTCCAAAACAGTTCAGTTTAGACATATGGTATGTTAGACCAATAATATCTAGAATTTTTAGTAAGACTCAAAAAAAAAATAATATACAGGACCTTCCATTTAAAAACAATCAAGATGGCGTAATTTCTTTGGGCTGACAGTTCAAAACATTTTCTTGTCAACATCAGCATGTGCGCCGAATAACACCCTATACCTTTTATTTACCATAAACATTTTTCTGGTACACTGGTTAATAAATGCTGCGGAATCATTATTCCATACATATGGGGCACCCTGTATTGTTTATATTACACAGGGCAACAAAAAAATATTTTTGTTTTGGTGCCTGGGATTTTAGAGCTGATTTTAACTATATTTGGGACGCTAAATCTATACATGCAATCCGTTTTTCTCTATCAGCTCTACTTTTTTAGATACATCAACTTATCTACCAATATGGTTTTTATTCAGTATATTCATTTATGAGAGTTCTAAAATTATTATATATTCATTAATGTAGGTACAATGGTTTTATTGTCAGTCTGTAATTGAGTAAATTCCAGGTAAATCTATAAATAGTGGAACCATTGCCTATCAGGTACCTGAACTGACCCTTTTAATCACCTAACTCGGGTAAGTCTCGTCAGTTTGAGCGTTCTTACTAATGAGAGTAGATCGAATTCGGCGTGTTATTTTATGTTAAGAAAAGAGTGTTTTTGTGTTATTGAACAGAATTAAAATGAGTTCAGGTTCCAGTTCAAGAAGAAGTTGTGTAAATCAACCTGATGTGTTTTGCTATATATGCCGAGAATACATGTTTCAACAAAACAGACAAACTATTACTGACTTTGTAAAGCGAGCGTATCTTGGATACTTTGGAGTTAAGCTTGGTCATCAGGACAAAACGTGGGCCCCGCATCTCGTATGTAAAATTTGTACAGAGCATTTACGACAGTGGACTACCGGGAAAAGAAAATGTCTAAAATTCGGCGTACCAATGGTTTGGAGAGAACCAAAAAACCACTTCAATGATTGTTATTTCTGTTTAGTAAATACTAATGGAATCAATCGAAATAACCGCAGTAAGTGGACTTATCCCAATTTAGACTCGGCAATACGCCTTATCCCGCACTCAGATGAAATACCGATTCCAACATTGCATCAGCTACCATATATCTCTGATGACGAATATTTTCCCTCTGATCGCTCTTCTGATGCTAATAAAAGTTCTGATGCTAATGAAACTAACAGTGACTATGAGGGGACGTCATCAGTTCCTCAACGCTTCAATCAAAATGAATTAAATGATCTCACCAGGGATCTCAATTTATCGAAAAAAGCTTCTGAAGTACTGGCTTCTAGGTTGAACGACAAAAATTTACTGGAACAAGGAACCAAAATTACCTTTTACCGTACAAGAGAAAAAGATCTGCTACCATTCTTTTCTCAAGAAGACAATCTTGTATTTTGTCACGAAATTAGGGGACTCATGAAAGAAATGGGACTTTCTGAATATATTCCAGATGATTGGCGCCTATTTATTGACAGTTCAAAGCGAAGTTTAAAATGTGTCCTACATAATGGGAATAAATATGGTTCAATACCACTAGCTCACTCAACGAAACTGAAAGAAGAATATAATACCATAGCTTTGGTCTTGCAGAAGATAAAGTATTACGAACATCAATGGATGATTTGTGTAGACTTAAAAATGGTAAACTTTCTTCTTGGCAGCAAAGTGGTTACACGAAATATCCGTGTTTCTTGTGCCTCTGGGATAGTAGGGACAAAACACACCACTGGGTTAGAAAAGATTGGCCTCAGAGAGAAAACATGGACGTTGGGGAAAAGAATGTCATTAACGACGCTTTGGTTGAAAGAGAAAAAATCATACTTCCTCCGTTACATATAAAGTTGGGCTTAATGAAGCAATTTCTAAAGGCTCTTGATAAGAATGGGTCTTGTTTTGCATATATAGGGGTAAAAATGCATCAGTTGAGCACAGAAAAACTCAAAGCAGGGATATTTGACGGCCCACAAATAAGACAATTAGTTAAGGATCCTGCCTTCATAAATTCAATGAATCAAGTTGAACGAGAAGCTTGGACATCATTTGTTGCAGTTGTAAATTTTCTAGGCAAACATAAAGCTCAAAACTATGTTGAAATGGTTAACAAGATGCTTAATAGTTTCAAATCCTTAGGGTGCAATATGAGTATTAAAATACACTATTTACACAGCCACTTAGACCGTTTTCCAGAAAATTTAGGAGACATGAGGGAGGAACAAGGTGAAAGATTTCACCAAGATATTAAAGTTATGGAGGACCGCTACCAAGGAAGATGGGACATGCACATGATGGCAGATTACTGCTGGAGTTTAAAAAGGGACTGTTTAAAAAAAACATTCAAGAATGTCGCGGAAAAGAAGCTTTCCAAGTGTTGAGTGACTATTTCATTTCTTCAATGTTTTTTTTTTGTTTGTAAGTACGACATAATATTGTATTTTGTATAACTAAAATAAAAATTTCGTATCTACTTTTGTTTACTACACTTACGGATTTGAGTTACAATAATGTAACTTATATTTCTCTAAAATTGTATATATCTTAAAAATTTGAGCTCCTAGGTACAAATGAATACGTTATTTGAATTCAGGACATCAAATTGATATAGAATCAGCTCAAAAAACCTCGACACCAAAACAGCTGTTCCCCTGTGTTATTATTGTTTTGTTTGAGGGGGATTTTGCGTGGAATATTGGATAATACAACTTGAAACAGTGACGGCATGACGTCATCCTGCATCTGTGTGCCATAAACCGAAAGTGGCTAAAAAATGGGACAAAAATTGGAGAATTACTACCAATGCTTTTTCTTGCAGGGTTTTGCGATAGAACCCCCTTAGCCTCATCTACTACCGCCTACCTCATTGTTCCTAGTTGTGCCAGTTAAGGTATTAACTCATTGACATTTGGCGATTCTGAATTAAGGGGAGGTTGTGGTTCATTGAAGTTCTGTGGCCGTACTGTCTTCGCTGTGGTTTACGTGTACAAGCAGAAGTCACCAGATCTTTCATTTCGATTCTTTTTTCAATTCACTTGAAACAATCCCCTCCAAATGGCTAGGCATCCAATGTTTTTAAACTTGATCATAGATATTCTCACCTTGAATGAAGTAATAAAAGTGTAAATAGTTACTACCCATATATCAAAAAAAAACATAAAATTCTTTTGTCCCGATACAGAAGCGCGAAGAGTAATGTAATATATTAACAAAACCTTCCCATATTTGCGCCAAATTTTAACTTTCTATGTCAAATAGTTTCGGAGAAAATCGGGTGTATCAGACGGACAGACACATAAGTGTTCACACTAAAAAAACCTTTTTCATTTTTGTACGATGCTTCACAAAGTTTTGGCCCTTATAATCACCGATGAACTGGAACAAATTCTGTCAGCTGTCCATCTTTAAGAGCTTGCTGTAGATGTCATAGCCGTATAGTATCTTTGATTGTGTTAGCCGATACTTGTTGGAAATTCATAATAAAATTATATAAAAACAACACTATGTTTTAATTTCCGATATATTGACTGTATATTGGAAATTAAAAGATAGTGTTGTTTTAATATAATTTTACCGTATAGTGTTTACGTTACCCATCTTTAATTAGGGTAAGTTTACCGTTGTCAATTTCGTTCTCGTTTACCATCATCAATATTGTAACTGTCTAATGTCATCTACTAACGTTACCACTGTCAATCGTTAGTTAGCGTCATCGTTACTGTTACGGTTACCGTCGCCCGTTTTGGATAAATTTACCGAAATTAAGCAGTCCGATAGATAACTAATGTTTACTACCCCAATACCGTTATAAATGATTGGGTATAAGTGTTTATATTTGACAATTTGGTGCAAGATTCTTCCTGATGACATACACACACATACATACATAGACTTCAAATAAATAATCTAGAGTTGTTACTGCCATTCAACTTAAAGGAAACAAAAAACCCTAGTTTTTTCCTCTATAAAATTTGTGATATATACACTACCGTCAGAAACTATTTGCCCACCTAATTATTTCAGTCCCAAGACAACAAAAACTTTAGACATATGGTATGTTAGACCAATAATATCTAGAATTTTTAGTAAGACTCAAAAAAAAAAAAATATTCAGGACCTTCCATTTAAAAACAATCAAGATGGCGTAATTTCTTTGGGCTGACAGTTCAAAACATTTTCTTGTCAACGTCAGCATGTGCGCCGAATAACACCCTATACCTTTTATTTACCATAAACATTTTTCTGATACACTGGTTAATAAATGCTGCGGAATCATTATTCCATACATATGGGGCACCCTGTATTGTTTATATTATTATTGTTTTGTTTAAGGGAGATTTTGCGTGGAATATTGGATAATACAACTTGAAACAGTGACGGCATGACGTCATCCTGCATCTGTGTGCCATAAACCGAAAGTGGCTAAAAAATGGCACAAAAATTGCAGAATTACTACCAATGCTTTTTCTTGCAGGATTTTGCGATAGAACCCCCTTAGCCTCATCTACTACCGCCTACCTCATTGTTCCTAGTTGTGCCAGTTAAGGTATTAACTCATTGATATTTGGCGATTCTGAATTAAGGGGAGGTTGTGGTTCATTGAAGTTCTGTGGCCGTACTGTCTTCGCTGTGGTTTACGTGTACAAGCAGAAGTCACCAGATCTTTCATTTCGATTCTTTTTTCAATTCACTTGAAACAATCCCCTCGAAATGGCTAGGCATCCAATGTTTTTAAACTTGATCATAGATATTCTCACCTTTTACTTTCCTTCCTAATGGGAAGTGTTTTATTATTCACCCCTGCCTTTTTATAAAAAGAATATCATAATAAAGAACCTAATCCAATACAATTCCCTTAAAAATATAGTGGTTAAAAAACAATTTTTAATCGTCCTAAGGGCAAAGAATCGTCCTCAATCCCTAACTAATGTTTCGAAAGAAAATTAATAAGATTTTTAAAATTTTCGTATTTTTATAGGTTGTATCAGGATGTGATTGGGGCAACATCCTTGTTTGGGATGATGGCCTTATAACATTTGAAGTGTTTCGGTCTTTAAGGAGAAGATGTCATGATGCCCCCATAACTCAGTTTCATTATGTAGATGGTGAATTATGGACGGTAAGTATAATATAAAAATAAATAATATACAGTGCAATCATATGTGTGAACTTTAATCACCCTATGTAGTCTTTGTATATAGTTTCGGTGTAATTTAATTAGTTTAGGTTAATAATTTCCTTTATTCAGAAACTTCTTGTAAAGGTAAAGTCGTATTTGAACATTTAAACGAGCTGGTTGGTTGTGCATGTAAAATTTTAAATACCTTGGTCTTCAAAATTTTGAGCATGTCTAAAGTAAAATAAAAAAAACCGGTCAAGTGCCAGTTGGACTTCCGCAATTAGTGTTCCGTACGTTGATTGCTTTTAAAATAAAAAATTTTGTTACGGAAGTATTAAATGATCAGTGACTTCACAAAGAAACCCCAAATGAGTTTTCAACAAAGTTTGTTTCCAACTTTACTGAAAACTGATGATCTTGAAATTTTTATTTTTTTATATACCAGATAAATTATTAAAGGTAATGCCTCGTGATAATTTTCGTTCAATCTACACCCCGTGGAGAATATTCCAGAATTTTTTCATCAGTACTTTTCGAGATAAGGAGAGTGACAGCGATTTTCCGCCATTTTTAAAAAATAATACAAAGAAAAGTGTGCGCAAGTACGAGGCTGGTTTGAAAAGTCCGTGCAAAAATAAAAACTACTTATGTGTTTGGGGTAAACCTTTTTTATTTTTCGACATAGTCTCCTTTTAGGCTTATACACTTCGTCCAACGATGTTCTAGTTTGTTGATCCCTTCCGAATAATAGGATTTGTCCAAGTCTGCAAAATATCCATTAGTGTCTGCAATCACCTCCTCGTTTGAATAAAATC
The DNA here is from genome assembly GCA_019049505.1 of Pachyrhynchus sulphureomaculatus. Lineage (NCBI taxonomy): Eukaryota > Metazoa > Arthropoda > Insecta > Coleoptera > Curculionidae > Pachyrhynchus > Pachyrhynchus sulphureomaculatus. The sequence continues at coordinate 27,758,063 of CM032449.1, forward strand.
TTTGTCCCGCCAGCCATTTCTTCAAATTGGGGAACAAATAGTAGTCCGAGGGAGCCAAGTCTGGAGAATAGGGGGGATGTGAAACGAGTTGGAAACCTATTTCCATTAATTTTGCGACCACAACTGCTGAGGTGTGTGCTGGTGCGTTGTCGTGATGGAAAAGGACTTTCTTGTGGGCCAATCGCGGGCGTTTTTCTTGCAGCTCGGTTTTCAAACTGTCCAATAACGATGAATAATATTCACCTGTAATAGTTTTACCCTTTTCCAGATAGTCGATGAGGATTATCCCTTGCGAATCCCAAAAGACAGTCGCCATAACCTTTCCGGCCGAAGGAACGGTCTTCGCCTTTTTTGGTGCAGATTCCCCCTTGGTAACCCATTGTTTAGATTGTTATTTGATCTCAGGAGTATAGTAATGTATCCATGTTTCATCCACAGTGACGAAACGACGCTTAAAGTCCTCCGGATTCTTCTGGAACAGCTGCAAACCATCCTTGCAACACTTCACACGATTCCGTTTTTGGTCAAGTGTGAGCAATCGCGGCACTCATCTTGCGGATAGCTTTCTCATGTCCAAATGTTTATACAAAATATTATGTACCCGTTCAGTCGAGATGCCCACAGCACTAGCAATCTCATGCACTCTTCTGTCATCCATCACCATATCATGGATTTGATCAATGATTTCTGGAGTCGTAACCTCCACAGGCCGTCCAGAACGTTCAGCGTCACTTGTGCCCATATGGCCAGTCCGAAAATTTTGAAACCACTTATAAACTGTTCTAATCGAAGGTGCAGAGTCACCATAATGTTTATCAAGCTTCTCTTTAGTCTCCTGAGGCGTTTTGCCTTTCATAAAGTAATGTTTAATCACCACACGAAATTCTTTTTCGTCCATTTCTTGAAAATCACTCGACTTCCTTGATTCACACGAATGCCAAACACAAAGAAATAGACCAATATGGCTGAAACTTGGTGTGCGTTCATTCAAGAGATGCTACTAACTAAACATGACCTCGATACGCGCCGGTGGTGCCATCCCTCGGACTTTGCACGGACTTTTCAAACCAGCCTCGTATTACATTTTATATATATATATATATATATATATATATATATATATATATATATATATTACTCGTGTTTTCACAAGCTTTCATTTAACACCACACTCGATGACCTAGTAAAAAAATTTTCTTTTCGCTTCCGATATCATCCCCCAAAACTAACCCCCTTAAGTCAAAATTTAACTTAAAAACTACATGGCTCTGATGAGCTATCACTTCCTATATTATTATCAAATTTCAACTTTCTATGACAAATAGTTTCGGAGAAAATCGGGTGTGACAGGCGGATAGACGGACAGACACCGAAGTCATCTTATAAGTGTTCCGTACGGAACACTAAAAAACCGGTCAAGTGCAAGTTGGATTTCCGCAATTAGTGTCCCGTATCGTGATTGCTTTTAAAATAAAATAAAATCCTTACCTAGGCTAAGTTAATTAGGTCCCTGACATCTTAAGATCCAATATGTATTTTCACATTTTTTCTTAGTCAATATTGTATAATAGTTATAGCATCTTAGCATCTAATAGCCAAAAAATCAAAATAGCTCAATCTAGAATAAAGTAATAAAAGTGTAAATAGTTACTACCCATATATCAAAAAATAACATAAAATTCTTTTGTCCCGATACAGAAGCGCGAAGAGTAATGTAATATATTAACAAAACCTTCACCATACTGTCAAGTACACATCGTTTTCATAGGACTTCATAGTTTTTTTTAATACCAGATAAACTGTCTAACGTAATGCTCTCGTGATAATTTTCGTTCAATCTGCACTTTATGGAGAATACTTCAGAATTATTTCAAAATTTTTCAGTTCGTTCTTTTCGAGATTGGGGAGGTGTGAATATCGATTTTTGGCAATTTTTAAAAAATAATACGAAGAAAAGTGGGCCCAAGTATGCCATCATATATATTTTTGAATTCGTGTTTTTACAAGCTCTCATTTAACACCCCACTAGATGACCTGGAATTTTTTTTCACTTTCAATTTCACCCCCAAAACTAGTCTCTTAAGTCAGAATTTAACTTTCACAGCTACACGACTCTGATTGAGCCATTAGTTCCTATATTTGCGCCAAATTTTAACTTTCTATGTCAAATAGTTTCGGAGAAAATCGGGTGTGACAGACGGACAGACACCGAAGTGATCCCATAAGTGTTCACACTAAAAAAAAACCTTTTACGATGCTTCACAAAGTTTTGGCCCCTATAATCACCGATGGGTCAGAACTGGAATAAATTCTGTCAGCTGTCCATCTCTAAGAGCTTGCTGTAGATGTCATAGCGGTATAGTGTTTACGTTAGCCATCTTTAGTTAGTGTAATTATTTACCGTTGTCAATTCCGTTCTCGTTTACCATCATCAATATTGTAACTGACTAATGCCATCTGCTAACGTTACCACTGTCAATCGTTAGTTAGCGTCATCGTTACTGTTACGGTTACCCTCGCCCGTTTTGGATAAGTTTACCGAAATTAAGTAGTCCGATAGATAAACTAATGCTTACTACCCCAATACCGTTATAAATGATTGGGTACAAGTGTTTATTTTTGACAATTTGGTACAAGATTCTCCCTGATGACATACACACACATACATACATGGACTTCAAATAAATAATCTAGAGTTGTTACTACAACGACGAATTCAACAAAAAACCCTAGTTTTTCCTCTATAAAATTTGTGATGTATACACTACCGTCAGAAAGTATTTGCCCACCTAATTATTTCAGTCACAAGACAACAAAAACTCAGGTAATATATATGTTTTTTAATTTTAATGAATTATTATTTATTTTCTCATTATTTACAGTCTAGAATGTCAGAAAAATATTCATGATTTTCCAGGATTTTTCTCGCATATGTGACCTCCTTTGTTTTTAATTATCGCTTTACAGAGTTTCGGCATTTAGTATAGTAGTTTCTTCAGAGTCTCTTCGATTATCTTAACCCATTCTGCTTCTAAAAGTTTCCACAGGTGATTTTCTGATGTTGGATTGAGTTTTCCAACACACCTGTCCAAATGGTCCCTCAGCAATTCGATGGGATTCAAGTTGGATGATTGTGGAGGCCAAGAACCTTTTATGTTTTTTGCAGATAATAGTAGACAATGTGAAACTCAGCCTTTTTTCAGATCCAGCATGCATAATGGTTATTCGTTTACCTTTATTTGAAGGTGCGTTAGTTTGACATTTTGTACTGCTGTCAACTCACCCTTTTTGCACATTGTCATGGGTATCGAACCATGTTTCGTGAAGGTAAATTATTGGCCAATTCTCTGATCGATACTTTCTAATTTCGTGTAAACAAGTATGTCGCAAGATTCGTAATCTTTGTAACTCCATCACTACTTGCCTTTTGTTGATTTTTCGGAACGAGAATCCCATTCTTAAGAGAATTCTGTGAAGGGTTGATTGGCCACAATGTATATTGGTCCCGTCCTGCACCAGTCTTAATTTTATTTTGTCTAGGGTCGGCACCAACTGCTCTTCATACATAGAATATATTTTTTTCCTGATGACGTCTTTTTCACAATCGTCTACATGATGCATTTGAAAATCTTTCCGTTTTTTCCTGTTCCTAAGTAATGGTTTTCCTACAATACCCTTAATCGTAGAAATTGGAGTTTTTATTAGTTCACTGGTTTCTTGCAAAGCACTTTGTTTATTCAAATTTCTTTTTACCAAACTGTCGTAAACATTTTTCACTATTTGTTTAGCGTCAAGTGATACAAAGCAGGTAAATAAAAATACATTTATCATAATACCTGGCATCTATGCATAAAACCTTAATAGGGTCGTTTATTGCCCCATTGAAGAAGCAAAAAGGCAGGATCTTATATCTTGGGATTTACTATAACTGGTAATTCAAAATTTCAGTTCCTTTTAAAAGTGATTGAGAATTCTAATTTAATTACTCATTAAAGTAGTTGACGACGACAGCTCTGTATGCCAGTTCTTATTTCTTACAAAAATTAGAAATAATACACTGGCGAGTAAAAAAATCGACTCAAACGATTGTGCTTCATTTAACACCGATCCTTGAATTTAATTTTCAAATAGTAGTATTACTGTTGATATCATTAGAGTGCTGATTTTCTACTCTTTCCAATAATACCAAAAACATTTGGATTTCCAAAAAATTTGAGTGGCTAAAACGGCTTTACTCAATAGAACCATTTTTGCTCGCTCAGCAACGTACCCGTTACGCGCTATTCATCTCTATAACAATACCTGCAACTGCATTTTCCTATCATTCCTTTATCAGAACTCCTCTATACCTGCTCACTAATCGTCATCGGAAACTGGATACCCCGGAAGAAACGGCACAAGTCATTGCTCTATTGCAAGACGTTACCAAGAGACTGGCGCCTTTACACTCAGATCAGGAACAGGAAGAAGAAGGTGCACCTCGGAGCGAAATGACCGCTTCATTGTCAAAACAACTCTAACAAATCGTCACTTGACCAGCGTTGAGGTGCAGCAGGAGGTCCGACAAGTTCCTGGTCGGGCTGTCAGACATTGGACAGTCAGAAGAAGACTTAAAGAAGAGACCAGCTGACGAACCTAAATTGACAACAGCCTATCGACAAACACGACTTAGATTTGCCCGAGAACATGTCGACTGGACCTTTGAGCAATGGACTTCGTTTTATTCTCCAATGAGACCCGAATGTGCCTACATGGCAATGATGGAAGAAGACGAGTCTATATAAGGCCTCGGAAGTGCTATGCTCAGTGCTGCATTATTGAAACCGTCGCCTAGGGAGGATGTTCTATCGTCGTTCCTTACGCGGGGTTTGTTGGCGATAGCTTCATGCTAATACACGACAGTGCGAAACCACCTTCTACTACTACATTAGGCTGGCCTGTACCTCAATCCAACCGAGCACATGTGGGATGAGCTCAAAAGATGGATTCGAGCCAGAAATCCAGCCCCTTCATCGCTGAGGGACTTACAACAGTGGTGAAAAAGCTCACCCGCTCCATGAAAAACCTGCTGGAAGCAGTGATAAGGGCTAGGAGGGGGTAATACAAAATATTGATTTTGGTTTTTATCCATAAATGTAATTATTAGACTTAAAATTTGTTTAATTTTTCCTTTCTCTTACCCATATTTTCAATCCTTGTTCTCCTTGTTTCGCCTTCATCATGTTAATCAGTAAAAAACATGAGGTATGCTATAGAATTTGGTATCATTAGAAAGAGAATAGGGCTTCCAAATGATACTAAAATCCGTAAAAATAATATATGAACATTACATTCTAGGATCCGTGTTAAATAAAACCAAATAGTTTGAAACGATTATTTTACTCACCAGTGTAGTGATGAATATTATTTTGGCATTTTTTATTTACGTTTAAGTGTAACTTATTATAGCAAAGTATATATCTACCTGCTTTAGGTATCCATGGATGGCCATGTTAAAATATGGTGGTTTGAAAAAATAGATCAAGCTGATCCCCCAGATGATGACCGAGTGATTCTCGTGGATCCGACTTACGATTTTTATACACCAGGTATAAAATTAATTGCTATTGAGAAACGAGACATTAATAATCCAGATGATCCGTTTTGGTATGCCCAGGTAATATTTTCATAAGTAAAACTTAATATATTCATATATAATAAAGACTCTTTTTAGTCAATTTCCACTGGTTTATTTATAATTATGATGACGCGTTTCGCTGTCGATGCAGCTTCTTCGGATCTACATTTTACACTGTCAAGTTAGGTTTAATGTTTACAATTTTATATAATTTCTAATTATAATATTACACCTAATTAAATTATATTGATAGTAGTGGAAAACCCACACAGACATGGAATTAGGAGAATAAATTCAATAATGGCGAATCGTTTAAATCTACCTGGTCGTTGAGTAAAGTACCTGTAGTCCTTAATCGATTTATTTGCATTGTCTCTAAAAGGTTTAGTTTTAAACCTTTTTGTTGGGTATGTTAGATTTTGAAATTCATATAAAACGTGTGAGTATCTGTTAAAAAATGATTAGCATATGTTGAATTAGACTTTCTATGGATGAAACTTTTTTCGTGTATAAATGTACGTCCAGTTTGTCCTATGTATATTTTAGGACATGGCCCACATGTAAATTTATTTATTATCTTTACTGATTTGTGGTTTGTAGTTTTTGAGATATTTCCCTATAGCATTGTTAGTCTTGTATGCTATGTTGATATTTTTTTGATTTAAAAATGTTCCCAGTTTTTCTGCTGGTTTGTCGAAATAGGTTAAGCATTTAAATGTGGTTTTTCTATCCTTAAAACATGGATGTATTTCTGAGATTACCTTGTTTCTAAGTTTTTTCCTAACGATGTTATCGATTAAGGTAACTGTATAACCGTTGTTTACGGCTATTTGTTTTATATAGTTTAATTCTTTAGTAAAATCGTCCTCTGAAAAGGGAATATTAGTTAGTCTATGTATAAAGCTATGATAAGCCGCGAGTTTATGATGGTTGGGTGGTGAGAACTATTGTGAATTGTGGTATCTGTATGACAAGGCTTGTGATATGTTGCAAATTCATGTTTTTTCATGGTTTTACTGATTGTTAAGTCTGGGAAGTTGATTTTCCCTTCGACTTCTTCTTCCATTGTAAAACTGATATTTGTATGTAAAAAATTAATGTACTGTAGAAGTGAGTTAATTGTCTGTTCGTACCTGTAAAGCATACAATTATATCGTCTACGTATCGATCCCAGTATAGACAATTATTACTATTATTATTATTGTTGTTAAATATCATTGTTTCAGTACTGTCCATGAAAATTTCGGCAAGTAATGGGCTCAATGAACTCCCCATAATTAACCCTTCCTTACTATTGTAGAATTAATTGTTAAATGAAAAATAATTTTGTCTTAGGCAAGTTCTTAATAAATTAATTATGTCCATTTTTATAACTTCATTTACTTTGTTTTTTGTTAATAGGTTCTCTATTAAAATTATTGTTTTTTTTTATTATTTTAAGGACGGTAAAACCACATTTAAATGCTTAACCTATTTCGGCAAACCAACAGAAAAACTGGGAAAACTTTTAAATCAAAAAAATATCAACATAGCTTACAAGACTAACAATACTATATGGAAATATCTCAGAAACTACAAACCACAAATCAATAAATCAGGGGTATATCAATTAACATGTGGGTCATGTTCTAAAACATACATAGGACAAACTGGACGTATATTTATACAAAGAATTACAGAACACAAAAAAAGTTTCATCCATAGAAAGTCTAATTCAACATAAGCTAATCATCTTTTAACAGAGAATCACGCATTTAAAAGAATTTCAAAATTTTACATACCCAACAAAAAGGTTTAAAACTAAACCTTTTAGAGACAATGCAAATAAATCGATTAAGGACTACAGGTACTTTATTCAACGACCAGGTATATTTAAACAATTCATCATTATTGAATTTATTCTCCTAATTCCATGTCTGTGTGGGTTTTCCACTACTATCAGTATAATTTAATTAGGTGTACTCTAATAATTAAGAAATTATATAAAATTGTAAACATTAAACCTAACTTGACAGTGTAAAATGTAGATCCGAAGAAGCTGCATTGACAGCGAAACGCGTCATCACAATTATAAATAAACCAGTAAAAATTGACTAAAAACAGTCTTTTATTATATATCTATAATGAATTTCCATCAGGTAGAAACCACAACCATCCAAAATTTAATGTATTTAGTAAACTGCAGTCTAGTGAGGCAGATTCAAAACCCAACGTTCATATAAAACAAATCGAAAACCTATAAAACAAAATTTCGAAAAATATTTTATCCTGAGGGTATTTGTTGACATGATATCTTAGGTCTAGGTTTAAACTTTGCCTTCAACATAAAAAAGCCAGCAAATAAGGCAAGGGGGTTTGGCTGCAATACTCCCCTAAGAAAAGCATGGTACCAAAGACTTACATTTTAGTGTCACTACACAACAATTATCACCACTACACACTTTATTTTTGCACTCGACACGCTTTTCGCTAACCATGATCGCATCACCAGAAGCAGTAATTGACTGATACTAGTACAGTTTTTTTTAATGGTCTAGCACACGTGCTACAGGGAAGTCCCTAAAGCGCTCCAGAAGCGGCGTGTGTGCGGAAAAGGCGATTCACATGGTTCTTAAATCGCTGAAAACTGTACTCAGTGGGAAACACAGCCCTGGGCAAATTATTCCAATGGGATGATGTTCTCCATATAAAAGACTGCTTGAAAAGCGTTGTACGCGGAGTAACAAGCTGAATCTCATACGGATGTGAAGTATTAGCGCGGCGTGTATTTCTAACATGCACCGCTCTGGGAGGAATTATGCGGGTTACATCCAGTATTTCATAGTTGGTCGAATTTGAACTTTGTAAAAAATTAACAGTTGTTGTGGAGTGTAAAGCTTTCTGGTTCGAAATAATATTCCCAACTTTTGAGAAGCTCTCCTTGCTATGCTTCCAACATGTTCATGCCAGGACATATTTGCTCCCAAATTAACGCCTAACAAATTGAGTGACGATGCTAGGGGAATGGAGTACCCCGACATAACTATGTCGGGTTTAGCAACGTTAACTTTTTTAGAAAGAATTGCCGCCTGGGTTTTTGTAGCGTTAAATTCCGCTTGGTTACTGGTTCTTCCAGGTCTTTGTTAAATTGAATGACTTCCTGCTTTAGCGGATATTCGCCTGAGTAGCCGATGTCCGAGCGTTCAAAGTGAATGAAGAGATAAGCGTACTGTCATCTGCAAAGCTGTAGATTGGATTCCCGGTCTTTTCCAGTAGATCGTTAATGTAAATAGAAAGAGAGTAGGAGACAGTATGGAGCCTTAGGGCACACCGGCGTTGATAGTGAAGGTGTTAGAAAGAAATCAGTCCATTGCCACTCGTAAAGAACGCTCTCTGAGGAAACATGAGAGCCACAAACAGAACTTTTCAGACATACCATAAGAGCGTAGCTTAGCCAGTGTCAGTGTAGTGTAATTATTTCAAAAATTCCAAAATCTCAGCGAATTTTACCTCCAATTTAGGACGTGGATTAGAGCGTGACGTCATCACATGGTCATGTTCGCTCTAGAAGAGCTGATTCAGGCTCGGGTGTACTTTTAATTTAGTAATGATTAATTCTTTAAGCTTATTTATGAGGCACCCTATATAATACTAAAAAATTACTTTTAATTTCCCAAATTAGCTTTTATATGATTTAATCTGTAAAAGTTAAATACAGTTTTATTAATTGGTTCACGTGCCTAGAAAGAAAGTTCGCGGCCTAGTCAAGAAAACAAATTAAAAATACATACAAAAATATTTTTATTTTTCGACGTAATCTCCACCTAGCTCTATGCACTTCTTCCACCTGGTTTTCAAAGCTTCCGCACCTGTTTGAAAAAGGATTCCTCAAGGACTTGAGAAAATTTCTGGCCACAGAGGTGTTTTTTAGGTTTGGAATCAGATGAAAGTCCGAAGGTGCCAAATCAGAAGATTAAGCCGGGTGGGGCAGTAATTCGAAACCACAATCATGAATTTGAGCCAGGCTCAACAGACGTATGAATGCGAGCGTTGTCCTGATGGAATAAAACTTTCTTTCTCAGTAATTCTGGGTGTTTCTCTTTAATTTCTTGACGTAAACGACGCAAAAGGGTGCAATAGCAAGTCGAGTTTATTGTTTCGCCTTTCGGAAGATAGTCCACCATAATAATACCTTTAACATCCTAAAAAACTGACGCCATCCCTTTTCCGGCCGACAGAATTGCCTTCGCTTTCTTTGGGGTCGGTCCACCAGATTTTTTCCACTGCTTGGATTGTTCTTTTGACACTGAAGTATAGTGATGAACCCAGGTTTCGTTCATTGTCACAAACCTGTTAAGCAAATCTTGCCAATCAGCCTCAAACATCTCCAAACAGTCGCGAGAAATCGTGAGTCGAATTCGTTTTTGTTCAACCGAAAGCAATCTGGAGACCCACCTAGCGGAAACCTTAGAAAATCCGAGTTCGTTGGCAATGATGTTTTGTGTTCGTTTATACGAGATGCATATAGTGTCTGCAATCTCCCTGATAGTTAATATACGGTCTTTTAATATGAAATCACACACTTTGCCGATGTTTTCTTCAGTCGTAGACGTAGTGGGCCGGCCAGAGCGCGGGTTATCTTCGATGCTCTCTCGTCCACGTTTAAATTCTGCAACCCATTTTTTCACAGTGGTATATGACGGAGCAGATTCCCCTAGTGTTGTTTTCATATGATGATGAATCTTCTTTGGTGTTAATCTCTTTTTAAACAGGTACTTGATGACCGCACGTTGTTCAATTTTTTCCATTTTTCCAAAAACGCTGCACTTGGTCTCACTAAACTCGTTCTAATCTAAAAACCACAAATTCTACAGCAACAAAATTTTACACTGTGACAACCAAAGAAAGTATGAACTTATTGACGGTACTATAATAAAACTGTTATAATTATTTTTTGGGGAGGCCGCGCACTTTTCTGTCCATCCTCGTATCTCTTACTAGTACATTTTCTATAGGATGGTAATGGTGGTATCTGGTTAATAGACCTAAATACTGACGAAGAACCGAAACCATCTGAACAACTCTATATGTGCCACGGTGGCAAAGTAATGGGAATATGCACATGTCCGTACGGGCCGTACCTAGCCAGTCTCGGAGAGACAGGAAGTTTTTTCATCTTTAATTATATAACCAAAGTCAGGATGTTTTATCATTTATTTCCTGCAAAAGGTGTCTGTCTAATCTGGTTACCTCTACAGGTAAGTAGACATAATTTTATTATTATTGTACACTCTCTAGGAGATAAAAATAAAAGTTTGGTTTAAATATCTGGACGACACCGCTGTTATTTTTAATTCTTACACACCTTAAATTCGATCATCAATGGTAAACCACTTCCATGCCTGGTGTTCTGCACCTAAATATACTCTTTATTTCGATTCTATCCAATAGAAAGCTATTTTTCTGATTGAAAATACTGAACTTACAAGAAATCGAAATTCTTTAAAATATCAAAGAAAAGCTGTTGATTTAATTGCTTCTGTCAGTTCATCCTCTTTTCCGTTTATATCCCTATTATTCTGTGTTTTCAATCTAAAAACTCGATAATTATTTCCCATTTTTTTCTTCCTATCTATTTCTTTGATTATCTTCTTATTTGTATTCCTTTTACTAGTCCTCTCTTCCGTATCCTTTATCTTTGTCAGGGTCGTCGTCAATCTACCTATCTCTCTCCTTTTTCTCAGTTCTTTGACTTGATGGTCGTAGTATTCTTTGTTTGTTCTTTCAGTATTCCTTCCTCAATGTCCTATTTATATTCTCTTCCTTCGATTACGTTTTTTTGATATGCTATTTTCACCCTTCTTCCATTCTTTCTCAATTCGTTTTTATTTTTCATTAGTTCTGTCTTGTATATAGTCACTCCTATTTTTATCACATCTTAAATCTGTACTTTTGTGTCCATACTCCTCTCCATAAAATGTTCTACACCCATTTTCAGATCTGATTGGCTATTCGCTTCAAATCTCATTCCCGATATTACAATATTATTTCTTACGTTCTCTTTTTCCAGTCTACTCATCTTCAAATCCATACTTCTCATGTTTTCTCTAATTATCTTATTTTCCACTTTCAATACTTCATTCTTCTTTCTTAGTTCCTTCAACTCTTGTTGGTATCTCTTCTGATCTTATTTTATATCCTTTATATCTTACATTAGCTCTCTGATCATTTCTTTCAAATGGTCTATCTTATCTACTCTTTCGTTTTTCTCTTTCTGTGGTGTTATTATCAGCTTTTTACTCTTCTTAAATAATCCCATTGGCTCTGCTTTCTCTTCGACTCTTCCTCTTTTCGAGTCTCCTGAGGTATAATCATCGCTATCCATTGTTCTTTCTGATATAAAAACTTTACGTGTGTTCCTCGTATATTCCATTTTCAAACACGGGAGAAAAAGAAAAAAAATTGTTGCTTATATTTCTTATCTCTGTAAACAGTAAAATGATCAAGGTCGTCCCTTATCGTTTCGTCAGCTTCATACAATTTCACAAAATTATTCTCATAAATCTTCAAATTTTTTACTTATTGTCTTAATCTAACACTACACTCTGCTTTATTTCTAGTCCCTCTCGTTTGCAATCGACAGAAATAATTAAATAGATCGAAACACTACCGTAATAATGCTCGTTGAACGAGTTGACTATTGCTGGGTGTTCGATTCACATGTACACCTCTAAATAAATAAGTCAATAAGATGGAAATTCTTGATTTATAATGGAAACCCATTTAGGTGCTGCCCATCCCTTTCTATCCCCTATTTATTTGAAACTGATAGTAATAAAAATGTCAGTGGACTGACCGGCGGTCCTATAACAGAGGCGTGCTATTTATTCCCAGGTATTTTTCATAATGCTTTTTTGTAACGAAGTTTTATTGTCAATCAAATCATTTTATTTACATACCTTCCTGTTGTCCCAACTATAAATACATATTTAGAGTAGCATGCCCAAGTGTCAAGCCAGTTATTGACAAGTCAGTTAGTATGTTAACAAATATTTTCTCCAGTCAAACGCCAAAAATTCGGGCAGCTAACCCATAATGAAAAGCGTAGAGGTAAAAATGTATTTGACTACGTTAATAACCGGTCAAGTGCAAGTTGAACTTGCACAATTAATGTTCCGTACGTTGATTGCTTTTAAAATAAAAAATTTTGTTACGGAGGTATAAAATGATCAGTGACTTTACAAAACATACCCCAAATGAGTTTTCAACAAAGTTTGGCTTCAACGTCAAACATCAGTTTTCAGTAAAGATTGGAAATCTTTACTGAAAACTGATGACCTCGAAATTTTCGTTTTTTTTTATATACCAGATAAATTAATAAAAGTGATAATTTTCATTCAATCTACACCCCGTGGAGAATATTCCAGAATTTTTTCAAAATTTTTAGTTCGGTACTTTTCGAGATAAGGGGGGAACAACGATTTTTCGCGATTTTTTAAAAATAATTCAAAGAAAAATGTGCGTAAGCGTTACATTATATATATATTTTTTACTCGTGTTTTCACAAGCTTTCATTTGACACCACACGCGATGACCTAGTAAAAAAGTTTTTTTTTTCACTTCCGATTTCACCCCCCCAAAACTAACCCCTTACGTCAAAATTGAATTAAACCATTTTTTACCTGCTTAATAGCCATGTCAAAATTTGACAATGCCTACATTTTTGTTTTATCTTGACAACTATGATGTTATAGTGTAAGTGTAAACAAGGGTAAAAATGGAAAAATTCAAAATAAATCGAAAACTATTAGAAACAGGTATATGATATACTTAATAAAAGTTGGAGGGTTTTGTAAAATCTGTCAGAAAAAATAATAATATGCAGGGTGTGCCATTTAAAAAATTTGAGATTTTTCAATTTAAAATAGTCGGAATGTATAAATTTATTTTGAACACCCTGTAGCATCTAACTCAAATTTCTTTACATATATCTTTTTTTCATCTCTATAGAACGCTCGTATCAATTATGAGTATTCCAGTTTCAGAAACAATGGTGCTAATGGCAATTTTTTACAAAATTAAAAAGTAGAATTTTTTTTTGTTTAAATTAAAATATTAGAAAACTGCTTGGTTTAGGTATATAACATTATTAATAAAAAAGTTATAAAATTTTAGGCAGAATTTAAAAATAAATTATAAACTGTTGTAAGATGTTCCATTTAAAAAAACATATGTTATATCGGCCACAGTTTTTTGAAGCACCCTGTAGACTCAGAAATAATTTTAAAACTGTGCATCTTAACATTCCCTATAACTATTGTATTTAACATTTTTTCGTCATTCCGAAAACAAATGAGATAATGAACTTTACTCTAGCGTTGACTCACCCTGTAGTATTAGCTTCATCAGAAGCGATGATTGATTATCAATCATCGCTAACACGGTTAGCGAGATGCACATGGAGGGCAAAAGTAAAGTGTTTAGTGTAGTGGTGACATATATTCAATAGTGTCATTATGTCAAAGATTTCAAATTCCCAACATAATCTATAGCTGGAATGAAATCTTAAGTCGTAAATAAACCGTTTTGTTCTTGGAAACTACCTGAGATTTTAAAATAAATGAAAATTTGAAAAAAGGATGTTTCGGTATTATACTGTTGCAAAACATTTATTTACAGTTTTTAGTGTTCCGTACGGCACACTTATGGGATCACACATGGTGTCCGTCTGTCTGTCTGTCTGTCTGTCACCCCCGATTTTCTCCGAAACTATTTGATGTAGAAAATTGAAATTTGACACAAATATAGATATTGTAGTTTTGAAAGTTAAATTTTGAGATAAGAGGTTAGATTTGGTGGGTGAAATCGGAGATGGAATTTTTTTTTTACCAGGTCATCGAGTGGGGTCTCAAATGAAAGCTTGTAAAAACACAAGTACAAAAATATATATGACGTAATACTTATCCGATTATGTGTTTTTTTTTTTAATTCATACATTTGTTCTCTGGCCAAGTTATCTATAATCTTTTATAATATATATAAAATGCAATATCTTTGTCTGTCTGTATGTCTGTTTGTTACTGCGCTTATCACTGGAGAACCGCTTATACGATTTACGTGCTTTTTTTTTAAACATAAAGGGTCTTCAATTTGGGGACTTGACAACTTTGAAATTTCACTGTGAACGCACCCTTAAGCCAATCACCAAACTGTCAACGTCAAAACATTCAGTAAAGTCAACATTTTCATCATGGTGAAGTACACGAACGAACAACGTTTACAAATAATTAAAATTTACTACCAAAATTTGGAGTCGGTGACTGCAACTTTAAGAGCGTTAACGCCAATTGTTGGTCGTAATTCTCGTCCCAGTAGACAAGCAATTCATAGTCTAGTGAAAAAATTTGAGTTAACATATTCGCTGCTGGATGTTCCCGTGCCAGTGAGACAACGGGTTGATCGAAGTGGCCAGAATATTGCTGCCGTTCAAGCGTCCATCTCAAACGAACCAAAACAGTCGATTTCACGGCGTTCTCAAGAATTGGGCATCGCTCAGACCACACTATGGCGAATTTTGCGAAAGGATCTTGGCCTGCACCCTTATAAGTTAAAGTTAACTCAAGAACTAAAGCCACTCGATCATATGAAGCGACGTACGTTCTCGAATTGGGCTCTAGAAATGTTGGAAGAAGATGACCAATTTCATCGCAAAATCATCTTTCGTGATGAAGCGCATTTTTGGATAAACGGCTTCGTCAACAAACAGAATATGCGTTATTGGTCAGGTGAAAACCCTCATGTGCTTGAAGAAACATCACTTCATCCACAAAAAATTAATGTTTGGTACGGTTTTCATGCCGGTGGTGTCATTGGGCCGTTCTTTTTCGTTGATGACAATAACCGTCACGTTCCAGTCAATGGAGATCGCTACAGAGGCATGTTGCAACGTTATTTCTTTGATCAATTGCATGGGCTAGACATTAATGATATGTGGTTTCAACAAGACGGCGCCACAAGCCACACAGCGGGTGTAACAATCGACTTACTGCAATCTAAATTCGGTGAACGTGTTATATCGAGAAATGGTCCCGTCGAATGGCCGCCTAGATCGTGTGATTTAACACCTCTAGACTTCTTTTTATGGGGGTACGTTAAATCATTGGTCTATGTTAACAAGCCTGCGTCGTTAGAGGAGCTCAGAGCCAATATTGAAAGAGAGATAGCGGCCGTTTCCGTCGAAATGTGTGGCCGAGTCATCGAAAATTGGGTTCAACGAATCGACCGCTGCAAACGTGCCCGTGGTGGACATATGAATGAAGTCGAATTCCATACATAAATGTTTTGATTTTACTTCAAGCCGATAGTAAAATTTTCGAAATGTCTCAAATGGGTTGCGTTTTATTTAAAAAAAAAGTTGTCAAGTCCTTAATGGAAGACCGATACATATGTTCTCTGACCAGGTTATATGCTATATTTTATTACGTTAGGTAACATTTATAATATATATAAAATGCAACGCCTCTCTGTCTGTCTGTTTGTCTGTCTGTCCGTTAGTGCGCTTGTCACTGGAGAACCGCTTATCCGATTTACGTGCTTTTTTTTTAAACATACATATGATCTCTGGCCAGGTTATAAGCTATATTTTATTACGTTAGGTTACATAAGGAATAAGCAGTGACGATAATAGTGAATCAAGTCGGAAAATAGTTTGCCGCTAGCGCGTTGTCTTGCTATACACTGCCTAAACCATTAAATATGGAACAATTTTATGTAGCAAAAAACATGTTATGTTTGTCTCTCTGCCCGTTAGTGCGCGTATGACTTGAAAACCACTTATCCGACTTACATTTTTTTTTTAATTCATTCATTTGTTCTCTGGCCAAGTTATAATTATTTATATTCTGCTATAATATATATATATATATATAATGCAACGCCTCTCTGTCTGTCTGTCTATTTGTCCGATTTGTCAGTTAGTGCGCTTATCACTCGAAAACCACTTATCCGATTTACGTGTTTTTTTTTAATAAAATACATATGTTCTCTGGCCAGGTTATAGGGTATATTTTATTACGTTAGGCAACATAAGGAATAAGGAGTGACGATAATAGTGAATTAAGTCCACGCGAGCGGAGCCGCGGGCACAGCTAGTTTGTTTATAATTAAACAAATATTTAGGTAGTAAATATTTATTTTACACTTTTATTAGTAGATTCTAGATTGAGCTAGATTGATTTATTGGCTATTAGATAGCTAAGATGCTAGAAGTATTTACATTATTGACTTTGACTACTAACTATTTTGTTGTAGGTTGATTTAACTGGACAGATTATTTTGGCAGGATTCGAAGATGGTCAAGTGCGGGTGTGTTGTGTACAAATACCAGAGACTTTTGATACTGAAGATGATAAAATAAGCGTTACCATATGTCAAGTGAGCATAAATGTTTTAATTTTTTTTTTCATATTTACGATGTTATATATAATATTACAGCTCACTCGCATTGAGGACAAATATGATCTAGACTGCCTATGATATTTGGAGAAGTGAGAAACAACCCTGTCCGGCAATCACAGGTTCTACGCAAATTCACCTAGAATTTCCAATATTCCTCCTCTAAGAGTATAAATTCACTTAAATGAAAATAAGACATCACCAAAGCGTATGATACTGTCCCAGTGAAAAAACTATGACAAATATTAGAACGATCAACCATAAACAGTACAGCAATCGCCACTATGAAACAGCTGTACGACCAGTCACATTCCCGAATAAAGTTGGGAAACATTCTCTCCGAAAATTTTTCTGTAACAAAGGGTGTCAGAAGGGTTGTTGTCTGTCACCTACATTATTCAAAACTTATGAGGCATTAGAGAGATGGCGAAGAGCATGTTTCCGACAATCAGGTGGTTATTGCTCAGGACAAGGAAGATCTTGAAGAAAACTGTTTGAAGATTATAAAAACTGGACTTTAACTGCGAGAAAACCAAATATTTGTGTAGAGGAGGAAAACAGGGAAGCCTTACTCTAAATACCTGTAAGGTCATTAATGCTTGTGAAGGATATATATATATATATATATATATATATATATATATATATATATATATATATATTTATATATATATATATATATATATATATATATATATATATATATATATATATATATATATATATATATATATACGTGGCGTGCAAAAGTTTCCTGCCAGTGATATTTCGTACTCTAATTTATTAAAGAAAAAGAAAATGATTTTTAATCATTATGAGATGTGAGTATGAGATATAGGAAATAAAATAATATAGTAAAAGAATATTATTTATGTTAGTGAATATATTTATTATTATTATTCTTATATTTATATGTGCAAAAGTTTCCGGCCACATAATATACATTGACGCAATAGGACGTTCAAAGAGGTATTTACGAATAATAGCGCTTTGAATGTTCACATTTAATTCATAAAAGGTCGTGGGAGCATAAACATGGCTCTGCATATGCAAATCCAAATTCGTGAGAGAGTAATAAAATTTTCAAAAGAAGGAAAGTCTTCTCGTGAGATTGCTTCATTATTATCGATAGGTAAATCAACCGTGGACGATATTATTGTAAAATACCGTTGTGAATATGTTTTAAAAGATCGTCCGCGTAGTGGAAGACCAAGAAAAACGTCTAAAAAAGTAGATCGTATCATTAAACGCAAATCAACTGCGGATGTCAAGAAAACTGCTGCCGAAATTGCACGCGAGCTAAAAGATGAAAACCTAGCTAATGTTAGACGTAGTACTGTGACTACATGATATGGGACTTTTTGGCCGTATAGATATTAAAAAACCATTAACCAGTAAAAAGAATCAGAAGGTCCGATTACAATTTGCCAAAGATCACCTAAACTGGGCAATCAAAGATTGGAAAAAAGTAACTTTCTCAGACGAATCTAAATTTAATCTTTTTGGAAGCGACTGTAGACAACATGTACGACGTCCTATTGGTACGAGAAATGATGTTCGGTACCAAATTCCTACTGTAAAACACGGTGGAGGAAGTGTGATGGTTTGGGGAATTTTCTCTGCACAAGGAGTCGGTCCATTAATCGAGATCAACAGAAACATGAACGCTGATGTTTACAAGGACATTTTAGAAAACAATTTGTTATCATATGCTGAAGAAACATTGCCTCAGAATTGGATATTTTAGCAGGATAATGGCCCCAAACATACATCCAAGTTGTTAAAACAGGAGTTTTCTGCTTCAAATGTAAGAGTTCTAAGCTGGCCATCTCAATTACCGGACTTGAACCCAATAGAACACTTATGAGAAACGCTAGATCCTCAAGTTCGAAAGCGTACATATTCAAATAAAGCCGCATTATTCAAATCATTGAAGGAAGAATGGGATAAAATTTCATCTGCTTGTATTAATCGATTAATTAAGTCAATGCCACATCGTTGTGCGGCTGTTATCGCTGCAAAGGGTATTGCTCCAAATATTAACATAAAAATATAATTTAAGTCTATTATAGAGCAAATAGACTAATAATTTTTCTCGTAGTACAAAGTGGCCGGAAACTTTTGCACATATAAATATAAGAATAATAATAATAAATATATTCACAAACATAAATAATATTCTTTTACTATATTATTTTGTTTCCTATATCTCATACTCACATCTCATAATGATTAAAAATCATTAGTCTTTTTTTAATAAATTAGAGTACGAAATGTCACTGGCCGGAAACTTTTGCACGCCACTGTATATATATATATATATATATATATATATATATATATATATATGTATATATATATATATATATATATATATATATGTATATATATATATATATATATATATATATATATATATATATATATATATATATATATATATATATATATATCAGAACTAACATAAGTAAAGACGGTAGAATAGAACGAAAAAAGGAGTGGAGAGTAGAATAAGTCAAGGAAAAGTGGTCATAAGACACCTAAACTCTGTTCTGTGGTCGAGGAACATAACATCACAGAGAAAGCACCTCATTTATAATGCAGTATGTAAGAGCATCATGTTATTATGAAACTTGACAATTGACGAAACGAGTGGAACAGAAACTAATGGTACTCGAAATAGATTACTGGCGAAGATCGGCTGAAGTGTCAAGAATGGATAGAGTTAAAAAAGAAAGAATAAGGGATGTAATGAAAGTAAAAACCACGATTATTGAGGAAATTCAAGGGCGGCAACTTATGTGGTACGGACAAATGGGAAGAATGGAAGAACACCGAATACCAAAGATGGTTCTAAAATGAAAGAGAGAAATCTAAGACCAGGATGGAAACTGAGAAACGGAAGGCGAAGAAAGCTGTAAAAGACCGTATTGATGATGATGAGTGTATGAAGGGGATTCAAACTAGAAAGCTGTTCTTTTTTAACAAACATTTCAGCCATTTTCCAGTCGTGTATCTATCTGTTTATCCAATGGCTGCTAAAATTTAATGAATTCGGTTGATCTCTTAATGGAAAAAGCAACTTCCTTTTAATCAAAATTCGTCTGTTCCTCCAAACATGTTATTTATTGATAATACTTTTTTCTATATTACAATATAAAGCACTAGGTCTCTTCTCTTGAGGGGTGATCATTCTCATCACTTTCAGTTGATCATGATCACTTAAAATAAATAAAAATTGAAGAGACCGCACTGCGATTACTTTCACTTATCTTACTTTGATCGCTGATTTTTGACCCAAAAAAATATAGTGTTAAGATTTTTAATTTTGCGTAACTTTTTGAATTAATTGTAGGTAATTAAACCACACGACCAAAAGTTAACCACTATGTCAGTAAACCCACAAGGCTCCTTACTGGTAACTGCAAGTGCAGAATCCAACATATTCATTTTTAAACTGGACGTAACTCAACACAAAAACTGTTTAATACCGATTGGATTTTTTCCAACCGTCGATATTGTTACATATATAGTTTGGTACCCTAAAAAGGTAAGGTGTCATACAATATTTTTCTGGGATATATGTTAATACTATAGTGTGTTTTCTAAGTTCTAGCATGAGCAAAATGGTCCTCAATAAATTTATTTCCGCAGGACATTAGGTGACTTCCACATAGCACTGATTTGACACCGATGAATTTTAAATATCTTAAAATTAAAGTTTACAGTATCAATTATTACTACCTAGGACAATAAAACAAAAATACGGAAACGGAATCAATAACTTTACGGCTAGCTTAGAAGAGTGCCGGGAACGTATTGCTTCGTATTTAGATGACATTATTTTTAAGCAATAATTTTTTAAGGGCTGTAGTTTAATATTCAATAGAGGTTTGTTTCTTATTTATCAATTTGTTTTTATTAAGTGTGTGCATTAATTTCGAGGGATTTTTCGGTAAAAATACCGCTTTATTGAAAAAAAAAAAAAATGGTTCTGCTTCTTAGGGTGCCTTATCTTCTAAGGACGTTGGCGATCACATTTGCTCATCTAATTTTATCTATTGCCGCTCTAAACAGCTCAGTAGATGCTTGTTCACTGTTGTTACGACGCCTTCCTGGTCCTCGCCTACCGGTTATTTTTTCTTCAATTATAAGTTGCAGGAGCTCATATTTTTGGCTTCTCATAATATGGCCAAAATAAGTGCTTTTTCTTTCTTTAACAGCTGGCATCAACTCTCGTTCTTTTGCCATTCGATCAAATATTTCCACGTTTGAAGTAGGTATGCGCTGTTCAAGGAACACGCAGCATTCGGCGATACCACCACATCTCGAATGACTCCATTCTTTGTTGTGTTGTCTCTGTGATTGTTGCAGCTTCTATACCTTTTCAATTCTCGAGCGTATTTCAATGGAGTGGTCCCAATCTTCACTAATTACGCTTCCTAAGTACGTTATTTTTGTTACTCTTTCAAGTGTGTTGACGTTCTTTAATATTTATGTTTGTATTGGGATTCTTACTGACCACCATTGTTTTTGTTTTGTTCGTATTCAGTCTCATTCCATATTCCTCACATGTATCAACAATTCCATTCATGAGTCTTTGTAGGCCTTCTTCACTGTCCGCTAGAATGACAGTATCATCATCGTAGCGGAGATTATTTACACACACACATCATTAATTGTAATTCCATCTTTTTTATCAAAAAAGTGCTTTATTGAAAATTTCCTCTGAATAGACATTGAATAACAGGGGTGAAAAAATAGAACGCCTTTCTTTATTTTTATTTCTTTGGACATGCGATTCTCAGCTTTTATTTTGGCAGTCCAGTATAAACTTGATATTCTTTGTAAGCATCAATGTTAGACGATTGTAGTATTTTCATCATTTTCTCATGATTCACCATATCAAAGGGTTTTTGGAAATCTATGAAGTCCAAATAAACATCAGAGTTGACATCCCTACATCTCTCAATCAGAACGCGGATGGAGAATAGTGCGTCCCTCGTTCCTAGTCCGTTCCTAAAGCCGAACTGTGTTTGTCCAG
Source organism: Pachyrhynchus sulphureomaculatus (assembly GCA_019049505.1). Taxonomy (NCBI): domain Eukaryota; kingdom Metazoa; phylum Arthropoda; class Insecta; order Coleoptera; family Curculionidae; genus Pachyrhynchus; species Pachyrhynchus sulphureomaculatus. Next base: position 27,780,157 of record CM032449.1, read on the forward strand.
TACGTTTATTTTGGTTTTTGTAAAATCTTTGATGGATTATTTTAAGAAAGAGTTTTAAGATGTGGTTTATTAGACTTATATTCCGGTATTCCTCGCACTTTCTAGCGTTATTCTTTTTTGGCAATGGTATAAAAATTGATGTCAACCAATCATGAGCTATATCACCTGTGCTGTATACGCTGTTGGAGAGGGCCTGTATAATGTCTATATGTTTTTCAAAAAATATTTTAATGATTTCTGTAGGTATATTATCTTCTCCTACTGCCCTTCTGTTTTTAAGCTGATTTGCTGCTGCTAATATTTCGTCTTTATTTATGGGGGGGGCCCCGTTGTATTAAACTTATTTGTATTATGTTGTTTAGTTGTGTCACTATACATTTCCCCTATATATTCTTCCCATCGATCTATTCTTTCTTGTATGTTCAGTAGTAGTTTACCTTCTTTATTCTCTATTACTTGTGGTTGCCTTTGTAGCCTTAGTCCAGTAGCTTCTTTGATTTTCTTATGTAGATTAATGTGTCGTATTTCTTCTCTAATGCTTCTATTTCTGTGCATTGTTCATTTAGCCGCATGTCTTTAGCCTCCTTTACCTTTCTTTTCATTAGGTAGTGCGTTTCTTCGTATTTTATATTATTGTTGTTCTTATACTTTCTTCTTACTTCCATTATATCCAGAATTTAAATAAAATTGTTAGAACTTGATTATTAAAAGTATTGTCTATCGCGAGCCACTACTTTCTTCTATCTTTGTGGCAGCATATGAACACCATGTGGAAAGAACGACTCATCGTTTGAGGCCTCATAAGAATGGAGGCGCTATTTAGACAAGCCGTGCGTCATCGATCGGAACAAGTGATAATCAGAAGGAGCAATGTCTGGTGAGTACGGCGAGTGAGGTAGATCATCCCATCCATGCGCTTCTAGCGTTTCTCTGTCAGGTTTTGCAACATGTGGCCGAGCGTTGTCATGAAAAATCATTTTGTCGTGTCTTTTGGCATATTGCGGTCGTTTTTCCTTCAACGCTCGGCTCAATTTCGTCAATTGTTATCGGTTACGTTTTCCAATAATTGTTTCGTTGGATTGAAGGAGCTCATAATGCATTACACCCAGCTGATCCCACCAGATACACAGCATAAGCTTGGAGCCATGAATATTCGGCTTTGCCGAGGATGTTGATGGTTTACCAGGCTTCACTCATGATTTTTTGCACTTTGAATTATCGTAACGTGTCCATGTCACCAGCTGGATACGATGCAAAAAAACATTTCCGATTGTGCTATTGAAGCAGTTGTTTACAGGTGAAAAATCGCCGTCAACGTCTCTCGGTTTCAATTCGTACGATACCCAATTTCCATGCTTTTGATTCATTCTCAGTACATGTAAGCGCTTGGAAATGGTTGTGCTTAGAACGTAAGATCCGCTTCTAATGATTCTGAAAGTTATTTTTCCATTTGGCACGGATCTTCATCGAGTATTGCCTTCAATTCTTCATTTTTAAACTTTTTCGACTGGCCTGTACTTTCCTTGTCTTTAGTGTCGAAATCATCACTTTTAGAGCCTCGAAACCAGTACTCACTTATTTTTATCTGTGGAATATAATCACCATAGGTTTCCGACAGCAATTGATGACTTTCAGCAGTGCTTTTCTTCGAATTAACAAGAAAAATAACGCTCCCCGCAAATTGTGTTTTGTTGGCATTTCTTCCAGTCTGATTTTTGTTAATACTTTTAAGGTAGTGTTTAGGAGCGTTATTTCGCCGTAGTTTTCAGGTGACGTCTTTTGTGCTTTTTTGAATATTGGGATTGTTATGCTAGTTTTCCAATCTGTAGATATTTGTCCGTATTTTATTATGTTTGTAAAGAGCTGTGCTAGTTGTTGATATATGATATATATATATATATATATATATATATATATATATATATATATATATATATATATATATGTATATATATATATGTATATATATATATATATATATATATATATATATATATATATATATATATATATATATATATATATATATATATAGGTTCTCTCTCCTCCATATTTTAACGTCTCATCTGTAATGTCGTCTGGTCCTAAGGCTTTTCTATTTTTAAGATTTCTTATAATTCTTTCTGTCTGTTCTAAAGTTATTTCTAGATTTACCTCTTCCTCTTCTTCAAGTATGGTTTCATTATTTTCTTCTTTATATAATTTCTCAAAGTATGTTTGCCATTCTTGAATTATAATTTTATTAGTTTGTACCGTGTCTTTTATATTAAGTTTGTTCCGTCTTAACATTGTCCAGACTTTCCTTTGCAGCACCATGCAGATCACTTTCCATCCCTTTAGTCATGTCAAGACATATTTGCTCCCAAATTAGCGCCCAGCAAATTGAGTGGCGATGCTAGAGAAATGGAGTGCCCCGACATAACTGTGTCGGGTTCAGCAACGTTAACTTTTTTAGTATAAACTGGGTTTTTGTAGCCTTAAATTCTACTTGGTTACTGTCACCCCAAAATAGTATTTCTTACAGGTCTTTATTAATTTGAACGACCTCCTGCTGTGGTAAGTGGTAATTTTACACCTGACTACCGGCGACCAGTTGTATATGCCAAAAGTAACTAAGAAAAATAGCGCGTAGTAAAACAGCGCCGGTCATCACGTCTGTATAATATATCAATTAGACCGTTTTGGAATTACTCTAATTGGTACTAGAAATGAACTGTTTTTTTGACGGGTAGTTTATTTTTTGATTATTATTGACTAGCCGTGCCCGCGGCTTCGCTCGCGTAGGCTTGATTCACTACTATCGTCACTGTTTATTCCTTATCTTAACTAACATAATAAAATATCTGCCATTATTTCCCCTTATCTCCCATTATTTCTCCTTACCTCCCATTATCTCTACATATGTTCCATTATCTAGGCTTATCTTTGCTCGTCTCCCATTATTTCTCCTTATCTCCCATTATTTCTCCTTATCTCCCATTACCTCACCTTATCTCCCATTATCTAGGTTTATCTCGACTTATCTCGCAATATTTCTCCTTATCTCCCATTATTTCTGCTTATCTCCTATTATCTCACCATAACTCCCATTACCTAGCCTTATCTCTGCTTATCTCCCATTATTTCTCCTTATCTCCCGTTATTTATACTTATCTCCCATTATCTCACCTTATCTCCCATTTTCTAAGCGTATCTCGCAATATTTCTCCTTACCTCCTATTATTTCTCCTTATCTCCCATTATCTCACCATAACTCTCATTATCTAGACTTATCTCTGCTTATCTCCCATTATTTATACTTATCTCCCATTATTTATACTTATCTCCCATTATCTCACCTTATCTCCCATTATCTAGGCTTATATCGAATTATATAGAACATATATGTATAAATTTATAAAAACACGTAAATGGGATAAGTGGTTCTCAAGTGATAAGCGCACTAACGGACAGACAGACAGACAGAGACACGTTGCTTATTATAAATATTATATTCCTTGCAACATGATATTGTTCCATATTTAATGGTTTAGGCAGTGTATTGCAAGAGAACGCGCTAACGGTAACCTTTTTTCTGACTTGATTCACTATTATCGTCACTGCTTATTCTTTATGTTACTTAACGCAATAAAATATATCCTATAACCTGGTCAGAGAACATATGTATGTTTTAAAAAAAGTACGTAACGCACTAACGGACAGATAGACAGACAGAGAGACGTTGCATTTTATATACTCGTATATTATAGATGGATAACCTCGTCAGAGAACATATGTATGTTTTAAACAAAAAGCACGTAGAACGGATAAGTGGTTCTCCCGTGATAAGCGCATTAACGGACAGACAGACAGACAGAGAGACGCTGCATTTTATATATATTATAGATATAGATTATTATTATTATATAACCTGACCAAAGAATATATGTATGAATTTAAAAAAAAAACACGTAAATCGGATACGTGGTTCTGCGTGATAAACGCACTAATGGACCAACAGACAGACAGAAAGACATTGCATTTTATATATATTATAGATTATAGATATCCTCTGCTACATAATATTGTTCCATATTTAATGATTTAGGCGCTGTATTGCAAGAAAACGAGCTAGCGACAAACTTTTTTCCGACTTCATTCACTACTATCGTCACTTCTCATTCCTTATGCTACCTTTCGTAATAAAATATAGCCTATAACCTGGCCAGAGAACATATGTATGTTTTAAAAAAAAAGTACCCAAATCGGATAAGTGGTTCTCCAGTGATAAGCGCACTAACGGACAGACAGACAGACAGACGACAGACAGACGACAGACAGACGACAAACAGACGACAGACAGAGATACGTTGCATTTTATATATATTATAGATGTAATAATATATATATAGATCTATAACCTGGTCAGAGAACATATGTATGAATTTAAAAATCACGTAAATCGGACAAGTGGTTTTCGAGGGATAAGCGCACTAACGGATAGACAGACAGACAGAGAGATGTTGCATTTTATATATATTATAGATATAGATTATTATTATTATTATATAACCTGGCCAAAAAATATACGTATGAATTTAAAAAAAGACACGTAAATTGGATAAGTGGTTCTCGCGTGATAAACGCACTAATGGACAGACAGACAGACAGAGAGAGATTGCATTTTATATATATTATAGATTATAGATATTCTCTGCTACATAATATTGTTCCATATTTAATGGTTGTGTATTGCAAGGGAATCCGCCAGCGGCAACCTATAGCCTATAACCTGGCCAGAGAACATATGTATGTTTAAAAAAAAAAGTACGTAAATCGGATAAGTGGTTCTCCAGCGATACGCGCACTAACGGACAGACAGACAGACAGACAGAGAGACGTTGTATTTTATATATATTATAGATTATAAAAACCAACCAACCAGTAATAAGCAATAATAATTAATTAGTTAATTAATAATTTTAGGAGAATGAAATTTTGGTGGGATGTATCCAAGGCCAAATGATGCGAATAGAAGTACCGCTTGAGGAACAAATCTACACAAATATTTCATTTTCGCTAAATCTTGATTCAATAGTAAACCGTTTTACGACCTACAAGTCTCAAATTAAAAGAGATATAAAAATAGCGGAAATCGAAGCCAGGAAAGCGGAAAAAGTTGCGAGAAAGAGAAAAGAAATGGAACAAATTATGAAAGATAATCCTGGTCTTGAAATCGACGAAGAAACCTTCTTAGGTATGTTGAAGGGTCATATAAAGTCAAAAATACCAGCAAATCCTAAACAGCATAAAAAACTAGGATCAGAAAAAAAAATGTGGACTGTTTGCGTTTCTATTCATCTCATTTAATCGATTTGAAATTGGGTACAAACCTAATACTTAAGCCAAAAATGGAACCCATAATTTATGGAAGATATCATTTCAGAAGAAGGGGTGATCATGTATAGTTTGAATAATATTAAGATAATTTTTTTTCTGGTTTTTGGTTGTGATAATTCATAGATTCTAAACAATCTTATATCGTGTAAACCATACAAAGGATTACAGCTGTGAAGGAGGTGGTTTGCTTCAAATATATCATGTTATAAAATATTTTCAAAGTTCTTGGAGTCAAAGGTCAACTTTAGAATGGTACTTAGTACATTGACAAAGCCTTAAATTTTTTAAAAAAGTGAGATGATCAACCACTATCTAGTTTTCACCTGTATACTATTTCATCTCTTTTGGATGAGTTTAAAAAATAATTTATTTCTTCTTTTTTGTAAAATTTTGACTATAACTCAACGTCCAAAAGATTTCTGATATATCTTATATTTTATTAATTAAAGTTGTTAGCAGTGGCGGACCTAGAAAGAACTCACGGGCGTGCCTTAAAATAAGTACAAGTCAAGAAAATTATAACAAGGCACAAACGAGATTGATCCCAACCAGACGCCATGTATCAAAAACTGAGACATTATTGGTTGTGGGATATCTTGCAAAGATGTATCCTAGGAATTACAATTGCAAAACTAGCCGTTAGGCAGCACTATATATTAGTCGTTTATCCACTAAAAGAAAAATATAAAATGAACAACTTCTTTAGTGCCTTCGTTACGAAAGTTGATCATCACCAGGACTATAAACCACCAGGACCATAAACTACTTTAGACATCGAGTATCCTACCAATCCTACGCAAGATTTGGCACTACAAATCTGCTAAATGGGAAGATCTCATGGAATATTTTCGAATTTTCCGTTGGTTAGACGTTTGTTTTCGATCCGCCAGCGAGGTTTCCGATGTTATTTTGGCCGGTATGGAGGCTTACATCCCTTTTTCGAAGATATTCCCTTCCAACGGCAAGCCTTGGTTTGACCGAAAATGCAAAGAAGTTATTGCTTCTAAACATCTTGCCTAACGACAATGGCGTGAAAATCCTAACACCATATACCGTAACACCTTTGTTCGTGCCAGAAACAGATGCAAAGAAATTATCGACGAAACCAAAGAGGCACACAATCAACGAATTAGAAACAAACTTCTCGCTTGTCCCAACAATTTCAGGTCCTTTTGGTCAATAGCTAAGGCAGTTAGTGAAAATTTGACCAAATCCACCATACCACCACTCACACGGCCAGATAATTCTATTGCAACGACACCTGTAGGAAAGTGAACTTGTTGGCTGAACTCTTTGCTTCACATTCTACTGTCGATTTCCAAGGAAAAACACCACCTACTATTCCCATAGTACAGTCAAGGATACCCGACATTGTCTTCAGACAGCGTATCATAACACGTATTTTAATGAAGCTAGACACCAAAAAAGCTTCTGGTGCTGACGGAATACCTGCCATAGTTCTCAAAAACTGTGCGAGGGAACTAACACCAGTTTTCTGTAGACTTTTCAACCTATCCTACAGAAAGGGAATATTTCCTTTCTGCTGGAAATGTGCCACAGTTCAGCCGATACCTAAAAAAGGCAAGAAGACCTTGCTAAATAACTACCGACCAATCGCACTGCTTTCAATAATATTGAAAGTCATGGAAAAGGCTATCAATCAACATATTCTAAAATATCTTGAAGGATTCAACATTATTAGCGATCACCAATATGGCTTTCGTAAAAATAGATCAACAGGAGATCTTCTGACTTATGTAACACACGTTTGGAACAACGCAATTGAACACTTTGCCGAATCTCGAGCGGTTGCTCTTGACATATCCAAGGCATTCGACCGTGTTTGGCACGATGGGCTGTTGGCTAAGCTACGCTCTTATGGTATGTCTGAAAAGTTCTGTTTGCAGCTCTCATGTTTCCTAAGAGAGCGTTCTTTACGAGTGGCAGTCGACGGATTTCTTTCTAACACCTTCATTATCGACGCCGGTGTACCTCAAGACTCCATACTGTCTCCTACTCTCTTTCTCATTTACATTAACGATCTACTGGAAGAGACCGAGAATCCAATCTACAGCTTTGCAGATGACAATACGCTTCATTCACTTTGAACGCTCGGACATCGGCTACTCAGACGAATATTCGCAGACAGCAGGAAGTCATTCAACTTAACAAAGACCTGGAAGAAATTCTATCTTGGGATGACAGTAACCAAGTGGAATTTAATGCTACAAAAACCCAGGCGGGAGTCAATTTGTTGGGCGTTAATTTGGGAGCAAATATGTCCTGTCATGAACATGTTGCAGGCATAGCAAAGAGAGCTTGTCAAAAGTTGGGAATATTATTTCGAACCAGAAAGCTTTACACTCCACAACAACTGTTAATTCTTTACAAGGCTCAAATTCGACCAACTATGGAATACTGCTCCCATGTTTGGGGCTCCGCTCCCAAACATACACTGCACTGTTAGATTCTATTTAGAGAAGAGCTGTTCGTCTGATTGGAGACTCGGAACTGACCGGCGGCCTTGATTCGCTGAAACATCGAAGAACGGTTAGCGACTTGAGCCTATTCTACAAGTATTTTCATGGAGATTGTTCGAAGGATGTGGCTCGCTTAATTCCTCCCAGAGCGGTGCATGTTAGAAGTACACGTCGCGCTAATATTTCACATCCGTATGAGGTTCAGCTTGTCACTCCTCGTACAACGCTTTTCAAGCAGTCTTTTATATGGAAAACATCATCCCTTTGGAATAATTTGCATAGGACTGTGTTTCCCACCGAGTACAATTTACAGCGATTCAAGAACAACCTGAATCGCTTTTTCTGCACACGTGTCGCTCCTGTAGCGCTTTAGGGATTTTCCTGCAGCACGTGTGCTAGACCCATAAAAAAAAAATATACGTATTCTCGAAACTGCCGATCTAGAATTCGATAGTTCGTTTCCACTGTAGTTCAAAATCATTCTCGTAAGTTTCTCAACCATGATTATAAAGTTCCTTTAAAGTTTTTGCCTCCAAACCAGTGTATATTACTGAGAGCACTTCTTACTAACCTTATCTTCAATCTTAGACTAATACCAACGCCACAGAACATTCGTTTTATCCTCCTAAAATTTTAATTGTAGTTGTTACGTAATGGAGATTCATAACGAATGTAATGACTATTTCTGACACCAATCTCCACTGTCACAGTTACACAGTAACTTTTTCTGATGCGTTCGGTATCTTCTGGTTTCTATTTAAGCCCCAACTTAAGGTATTTGCCGATTACGTCCATAATTACAAATATATATTAAAGTTCAGACTTGGATTTTCTTTAATATATATTTGTGATTAGGGACGTACTGAGCAAATATCTTAAATTAGGGCTTAAATAGAAGCCAGTATTTAGCCAGATACTGAACGGATCAGGAGAAACTGGGTAACGAAAGGCATCATGCATCAAGTGTGAAAAAGTGGAAATTGGTGACAAAAATAGTCTTTCATTACACTCCCAAAAGTGGTGTCTGTGCTATCCTGGTTTTTATTTCCTCCGGGCCGTCGCCGGGCAGTGTTTATAATTGTGCCTAAATACTTGTCTCTTTCAACTCTTTCTATGATAGTTGTTTACTTAGATATGCCTATTATCTTGTATTAATCTTATAATTGATGTTATCCTTTTAGTGTTTAGTAGGGAACACTTTTGGGATCACTTTGGTGCCTGTCTGTCTGTTCGTCCGTCCGTCACCCCCGATTTTCTCCGACACTATTTGACACAGAAAGTTGAAATTTGGCACAAATATAGGAATTAATGGTCCGATCAGAGTCCTGTAGTTTTGAAAGTTAAATTTTGACTTAATGGGTTGGTTTTTGGGTGTGAAATCAGAAGTGAAATTTTTTTTTTTTTAACAAGTCATCAAGTGGGGTGAAAGCTAGTGAAACTGCGAGTCCAAAAAAATATATGATGCAATATTTTCGCGCACTTTTCTTTGCGTGGTGAGTGATTTTCCAGGAGCAGAGTTCCCGTAACACTTATCAAGCCATTGTCTTGCTTGAACGGTATTTTTTCCCAACAAAAAACAGTGTTTAATCAACACACGAAATTTGATTTTTTCCATCGTTTTGAAAATATCAAAAGTAGCGTCATTAAAACCATTCTAACTTGTAAATGAATCGTCATGAAACTTTGACACGTATCGTTGGAAGGGTGGTACTTCCTAAAAGTCATATGGATTTTTTGAAAAGGGCGACATCTATGTGTCAGACCAAAAACTTTTCAGCCTACGTGTTATATTATTTCAATGAAAATCGCATTTTCGCGATCTTTCTTTTTTCTTAACTTACAAAAAATACTAATCTAATCAGGAATAAATTTAAAAATGTACCCTACATTTTTAGCTGATTCCGAGAGTGAAGAAGAATTGGAACCTCTATATATTCCAGAGGTCCCAATAGAATTATTTGGTTAAAATATACGAAAGCCAACACGATTCTACTATCAATAGGCGGGTAAGATTTATATGAAATACATAAAATTAGTGTAACAAAAAAAATTACCTACAGAAGATTCTTCAAACGTCAGCCCTATTGCTTTTAATTTAAAAGTCAGTAGGTTTTAAATATATAATAAAAGACTGTTTTTAGTCAATTTCCACTGGTTTATTTAAATTGCGATGACGCGTTTCGCTGTCGATGCAGCTTCTTCAGATCTACATTTTACACTGTCAAGTTAGGTTTAATATTCACAGTTTTATATAATTTCTTAATTATAATATTACATATAATTAAATTACATTGATAGTATTGGGAAATCCACACAGATTTGGAGTTAGGAGAATAAATTCAATAATGGTGAATTGCTTAAATCTACCTGGTCGTTGAGTAAGGTACCTGTAGTCCTTAATCGATTTATTTGCATTGTCTCTAAAAGGTTTAGTTTTAAACCTTTTTGTTGGGTGTGTAAAATTTTGAAATTCTTGTTAAATGTGTGATTTTCTGTTAAAAGATGATTAGCATATGTTGAATTAGATTTTCTATGGATGAAACTTTTTTCGTGTTCTGTAATTCTTTGTCTAAATGTACGTCCAGTTTGTCCGATGTATGTTTTAGGACATGACCCCCCATTTTTTATATTTTTTAAAAAAGAATTCATATCTAACACTAACAACATCAACCAAGACTTAAGGACAATAAAAACAATTCAGGTAAAGCAAAACAAAATGATGTAATCTTTACCAAAGCAGACAAAGGTAACACAGTAATAGCAATCGACTATATTAATAAAACGAAAGATTTTTTCAAAACAGGAAAGTACGAAATTTTAAATAAAGATCCAACAAATATTTTTCAAAAAGAAATAAAACAACAAATTGAACAGGCTAAAAGTATCATTCACGATAAAGATAAAATTAAATTGATAAACATGAATCCCCAAATCCCACAACTTTATTCACTCATAAAACTACACAAACTTGACTACCCAATCAGACCAGTTGTTTCCTACATGTCTGCTCCAGCATATAAGACGTCATCCTTTTTAATTGATTTAATCAAACATCATACCAAATTTGAACCTAAATATAGTATCAAAAACTCATACAAACTCGTGAATAAAGTTAAGAATATAACAATACCAGATAATTCTAAATTAGTCTCTTTCGATGTCAAAAACTTATTTCCAAGTGTTCCCCCAGACGAAACAATAATTTTAATAGAGAACCTATTAACGAAAAAACAAAGTAAATGAAGTTATAAAAATGGACATAATTAATTTATTAAGAACTTGCCTAAGACAAAATTATTTTTCATTTAATAATACATTCTACAATAGTAAGGAAGGGTTAATTATGGGGAGTCCATTAAGTCCATTACTTGCCGAAATTTTCATGGACAGTATTGAAACAATGATATTTAACAACCATAATAACAATAGTAATAATTGTCTATACTGGTATCGATACGTAGACGATATAATTGTATGCTTTATAGGTACGGACAGACAATTAGCTCACTTTTTACAGTATATTAATTCTTTACATAGAAATATCAGTTTTACAATGGAAGAAGAAGTCGAAGGGAAAATTAATTTCCTAGACTTAACAATCAGTAAAGCCATGAAAAAACATGAATTTGCAATATATCACAAACCTTGTCATACAGATACCACAATTCACAATAGTTCTCACCACCCTAACCATCATAAACTTGCAGCTTATCATAGTTTTACACATAGACTAACTAATATCCCCTTATCAGAAGAAAATTTTACTAAAGAATTAAATTACATAAAACAAGTAGCCGTTAACAACGGTTATTCGGTTACTTTAATCAATAGTATCGTTAGGAAAAAACTTAGAAACAAGGCAATCTCAGAAATATACCCACGTTTTAAGGACAGAAATACCACTTTTAAATGCTTAACCTATTTCGGCAAGCCAACGGAAAAACTGGGGAAATTTTTAAATCAACAAATATCAACATAGCTTACAAGACTAACAGTACTATAGGGAAATATCTTAAAAACTACAAACCACAAATCAATAAAGACAATAAATCGGGGGTTTATCAATTAACATGTGGGTCATGTCCTAAAACATACATCGGACAAACTGGACGTACATTTAGGCAAAGAATTACAGAACACGAAAAAAGTTTCATCCATAGATAATCTAATTCAACATATGCTAATCATCTTTTAACAGAAAATCACACATTTAACAAGAATTTCAAAATTTTACACACCCAACAAAAAGGTTTAAAACTAAACCTTTTAGAGACAATGCAAATAAATCGATTAAGGACTACAGGTACCTTACTCAACGACCAGGTAGATTTAAGCAATTCACCATTATTGAATTTATTCTCCTAACTCCAAATCTGTGGGGATTTTCCAATACTATCAATGTAATTTAATTATGTGTAATATTATAATTAAGAAATTATATAAAACTGTGAATATTAAACCTAACTTGACAGTGGAAAATGTAGATCTGAAGAAGCTGTATCGACAGCGAAACGCGTCATCGCAATTTAAATAAACCAGTGGAAATTGACTAAAAACAGTCTTTTATTATATATTTATAATGAATTTCCATCAAGTAGAAGCTACAACCATCCAAAATCAGTAGGTTTTTTTGAAAGCAATTTTTTAAATTATTTATTAATGCCATCAATTTTTTATATAGACATCCCAAGGGGATTGTTTGGCATTTGTTCCATATACTGTGTTCCAATTAATAGAATTTAAATTTTATCATTATTTTATAACTCATTACAGCATTTCATTCCTTTTTTTATAATTTTTACAGTTGTTCACAATATACATACAGGGTTTCCCAGTATACTGTGTACATAGAGTTACTGTGGATTTCTGGGATGAAAATATGACCATTTAATCCAACATAAAGGGTGATTCATTTAGAGGTACTTTTTTTTTAAATAAAAAAAAATGAATAAAAACAATTTTATTTTATAATCTTTATGATCATATAAAAGAACCATTCTTTACAATTATTTCTTAAAGATAATTTCTTTCAAATGTTGTCCGCGACTACGGTTAACAACGTCCATTCTGAAGTTCCAATTTTCAAAGACGCGTGTGAGTATTTCGAGTGGTATTTGGCCAATGACTCGAGTAATATTGGCCTCCAATGCCTCAATTGTAGCTGGCTTATCCATGTAGACTTTGGACTTTACATAGCCCCAAAGGAAAAAGTCAAGAGGTGTGATGTCACATGATCTAGCCGGCCAATTCACTGGTCCAAAGCGTGAAATGATCGCCGAATTGCTCTCGCAGTAAAGCCATGGTTTCACGGGTTGTATGGCAAGTAGCGCCATCTTGTTGGAACCAAATTTCGTCGAGACCACGGGCTTCAATTTCTGGCATCAAATAGTCTGTTATCATGGCGCGATAACGGTCACCATTCACAGTAACATTCCGGCCGGCCTCTGTTTTGAAGAAATATGGACCGATTATTCCACCGGCCCATAAACCACACCAAACAGTTGTTTTTTCTGGATTTAATGGCAGCTCTTGAATCTCTTCAGGTTGTTTATCACCCCAAATACGGGCATTTTGTTTATTCACGAACCCATTAAGCCAAAAATGGGCCTCATCGGTGAACAAAATTTTTCTCGAAAACAGTGGATCTTCTGCAAGCTTGTCAAGAGCCCAACGACTAAAACGGAAACGATTCGGAAGGTCGGTCGGCTTCAGTTGTTGCACTAGTTGAATTTTGTATGCTTTTAAAGAAAGATCCTTACGTAAAATACGCCAAGTTGTTGAATATGACAGGCCAAGCTGTTGAGAACGGCGACGAATCGACACTTCACGGTCTTCGCGTACACTCTCCGCTACCGCCCCTATATTTTCTTCACTACGTGCTGGATGTGGTCTATTCGGTCGAGCCTTATCCAATAATGAAAATTGGGTCTCAAACTTATTGATGGTAGAGCGAATTGTGCGTTCGGTAGGCCGATTATGTGGACCATAAGTTGCTCTAAGCGCCCGATACACATTCCTCGTAGAACGCCCATTTTCGTAATAAAGTTGAACAATTTGTAGACGCTGTGCCGGGCTAAGTCTTTCCATTATGAATTGTCAAACACTACTGAACAGAAATGCCACTTCAGTTGACACGACGCATGCGCAATCTGCAATTAAATCCCCATCACAAAAAGTACCTCTAAATGAATCACCTTTTACCTTAGTCCAAAAATTCGTAATTTTTAAGATAGAGGGTGTCAAAGTTATACTTTTATTTTAGTTTTTCTTATGTAGCTTTCTTAATAATTCTACTATTTGTACAAGATTCGGTGCTAAGGGGTTTTCTGAGATGATAAATCGAAATCAGCTCACAGTTTTGTTGTAAATTGTAGGAGGCGCCACTTATTTCACTATGTATACTTTTAAAATTTCATAACTTTTTTATACCACTCTCTATCATATTTTTAATTAAATATTCATATTCTCCAACTTCTCCTGTCTAAAAAAAGCTCTCTTGGTAAATGTTTGTCCGAGCAACAGTTTCTGAGATAATGGGATGTTTGTTTCCATTTTTTAATTCCATTGTCATATTCGCAAAGGCGTTCCTTCACACATCGTCCCGGCTTAGAACAGGTCCAAAAGAATAGTCTTTGAAATTTGGAGCATGCTTAAGGGCAAACAGGCTAACAACAATAATACATTTTAAGACCAACGGACCAACAACAATAAGAATGTAAGAACTAACCAGCTAAGAGCATACAAGATTATCCACAAAATGATAAATTCGAAAAAAGTTTAATCGCTCAACTGAGAAGGTATTGGTTTCACAATAAATGTTCAACATGGCCGCCACCTTTGTTAATGCCTAAATTAATACGTCGCCGGAAATTTAAATGTACTCTTCTTAAAATGTCTTCATCACGTAAAGCGTTAGCAGCATTTTGAATCCTATTCCACAGCTATTCAATGTTGTCGATTTCAACTAGATAAACTTTTGATTTCAATGCACATTACGCGCAAAATTAGGTGGTGCACCATCGTGTATGAAAAACATGTCCCGACGTAAATTAATGGGTAAGTTTTCCAATAATTCAGGAATACTTTCACGGATGAAATTTAAGTAAGTGTCACGATCAAGTCGATCTGGTAATCTAAACGGTCCGATCAAATAGTTCGGGACAAATCCCATCCAGACATTAATACTGAATTCGCGTTGAACTTGTTTGTTGCACAGCATGTCCGTTTTATGCATATTTGTTATACCACGTCGAGCGAAGCGTGTTCCGTCTGTAAACAGGATTTTAGTGTGGAAAGTTGGAACAGTCGCTATACGTAATCGAATAATTTGTGGAAAATGCAAACGAGATCCAAGATCTGGAGGTAAGAGTTCCTGGACGGACTGTATATGAAAGGGGTGAATAATTTGTTGTCTAATGATCCGGTTAGTTGTACTTCCCGTTTGACGTTCAATTAAACGAGCACTGATTCCAGAATTATCGCGTACAATGTCAAGTATTTCCTTTTCAACATCAGGTGCTTTAGCTTGTGAAGGCTGCCCAGTGTTATTCCTGATCGGCTTAAATTTTCCAATTTCTCAGAGTTGCTTCTCAATATTGGCAAAACTCTGATGGTTAGGAGTCCGACGATGCGGAAATCTTTCGTGATATACGCGAGCACGTTTGCGACCGTTACCGTTACAAAAACCAAATACAGTAATACCCCGCTTAGCGCGACCCCGTTACGCGCGGTTTCACTATAACGCGAAATACAAAATGCACTTTCAAAAATTTATTCAGGTTTGGACATATTGCAGAGTATAGACAATAATGATGACCGTCTCTTGACCGTGTGTCAAACAATTAAAAACAGTGTTGGGTGTTATGAACGTATTTTACAAGAACGTAAACAAAACGTTACCCAAAAGACAATAGATGTATTTTTCCCGTAAAAAATATGAGTATGTATTGCATAAAGTGTTCTTAGAATTAAAGTGATTGATTAAAATGATTTGTATTTTTTTGTATTAAATTTTGACTATGTTTAATCATAAACCTCGATATACGCGAATTTCAGTTAACGCGATTTTTTTCGGAACGTATCCCTCGCGTAAAGCGGGGTATTACTGTACTAAAATCATATCAGTTTGCCACCACTAAAAATGTACTCCATAATAATCTAGATTTGTAACACTGTTGAGCTTGAGAAGGGATTAATTCTCGTTAATACTTGTTTGATATCTGTCAAAAATTACTTTCTGTCAGTATTACCACAAACCATTTAAGTCATAGAACATATGATATCTTACATCATTGCCAGAGTGATTTTCGAGCAGTGCCAAGTAACTATACAATATGAAGAAACGTGTGAAGGAAACAAACATCCCAATATCTCAGAAACTGTTCCTCGGAGCAGCATTTACCAAGAGAGCTTTTTTAGACAGGAAAAGGCGGAGAATACGAATATTTAATTAGAAATATCATTCAGAATGATATAAAAAAGTTATGACAATTTAAAAGCATACACAGTGCAATAAGTGGCGCTCCCTACCATTTACAACAAAACTGTGAACTGATTTCGATTTCCCATCTCAGAAAACCCCTTAGCACCGAATCTTGTACAAATGATACAATTATTAAGCAGGCTACTTAAGAAAAACTAAAATAAAAGTATCATTTTGACACCCCGTATCCCAAAAATTACGAATTTTTGGACTAAAGTAAGTTGGGCTAAATGATCATATTTTCATCCCAGAAATCCACAGTAACTCTGTGTACACGGAATACTGGTACACCCCCCGTATATAAAATTTTACCTAGAAGGTAATTAGGTTTTACGTCAAATTTCAGTACAGAAACTTTACTTTGTAAACTCAAAAAATGTAATAATAATTAAGATTTTTGGGACTAGGCCAGACTTAAAAATTTGAATCCTTGAATCATATCGTACGAGGGCTATCTCTTAAGTTTTTACAAAAACAATGAAAGAAAAAAAATTGTTACAAATCGTTTTATTCTTTCTCAAAATATTCGAATTTAAGATTTATACACTTTTGCACGCATTCGAACCAATTCTCGAAACATTTTTTCCACTCTAAAGTTGGTGCCTCAAAAAAAAAAGGAACAAGGATTCAACAGCTTCTTGAGGTGATGAAAATCGCTGTCCACGTATTTTTTTTGACATTCGGAAACAAAAAGAAGTCGTTAGGAGATACATTAGGTAAATGCGAGCAATAAGGCATTAATTCGATGTTTTTCTCCGTCAATAATCATTGTTTGACGTGCTTTGTAAGAGCTGGTATTCTCATGATCAAGAATGATGCGACGTTTTCGGTTGTTTTTCTGATTTCGTCGATGGGTTCTGGCAAACAAATTGTTGTATACCATTCAGGATTCGATTCATTTTGGAACACCTACACCAACAGTTGATTGTTGCTTAGTTTCCGGCTCGTACTAATACACCCCAGTTTCGTCTCGTGTTACGATGTTCCATACGGATTTTGGTCGACCTTCACGAAATTCATCTCTGACGACTATGACGAAATTCTGCAAGCCAATTGCAAACAGTCTTTTCTGATGGTGATCCATTACCAAAAGTTGAACGAAGCGATTCAAGGCATTGTTGCTGAGTTAGGCCTTTACTAAAATGTAAAAAATCATCCAACGAAAATCTTCACGTGAAATTTCAATTTGTTGGCAAAACTCTTTTTTTAAAACGTTGTGTGGTCATTTGTACTTACTTAATCCTTAGCCATGATACCTCTCGGTGTAGGCTGGTGTGAGTGGGTTCGGTTAGGTTGGGGTCTTCCATATTTCTCTCCATCTTTTTTTATTTCGGGCTAGCCTTGTTCCTCTTCCCACTTCACTCCCCTCTTCTCTATTACTCACCTTACTTCGTCCCTCCATGTTCTTCCTGGTCTTCCTCCACTTCGTTTTCTATTCTATTTTGCTTCATACACTCTTCTTACCAGTCTTTCCTGTCCCATTCTTTGAATATGTCTAAACCACCTTAGCTGACTTTCTTCTATTTTCTCCTGTATCGGCTTCATCTCCAGGGTTTCCCGTATATTAACGTTCCTTATCCTATCCAGTCTTGTCTTTCCTTCAATCTTTTTGAGGAATCTCATTTCGATGCTTTGTATCTTACTTCTGTGACTTTGTGTTGTTGTCCACCCTTCAGATCCATATGTAATTATTGGTGTCGCCACCCTTTTGAAGATTTCTAGTTTTGTTGATTTTGGTATTTCTCTTGTGCCTAGCAATGTGTTTTTGATACGTTTTTTTTCACGTTTATGCTCATATTCATGCATTTCAAGCTTTCGTTATATAACATACCTTGAGGCTTTCGTTCAA
Organism: Pachyrhynchus sulphureomaculatus; assembly: GCA_019049505.1. Lineage (NCBI taxonomy): Eukaryota > Metazoa > Arthropoda > Insecta > Coleoptera > Curculionidae > Pachyrhynchus > Pachyrhynchus sulphureomaculatus. The sequence goes on from CM032449.1 coordinate 27,798,347, forward strand.
GTTTTTCTCGTTTTTTTGCGATCAGTACCATATCGTCAGCGTATGTTATCTCTGTTATTCCAGCTCTCTCCATGTTTCGGAACCCTACCTAGTTTTTCTTTGTTTGCCTTTTTGGTGTTTTTATGGCCTCGTCTATCACTACCGAGAAGAACAGTGGACTCAGTATACATCCCTGTCTGACGCCTTTAGATGTTTCGAAACTCTCTGACTTTTCATGTCTTACTCTAACATAATTTGTTGTTTGTCTATATAGGCATTTAATTCCATTTATTGTCTTTTCATTGATTCTCCAGGGTCCTCCAGATGTCTTCTCTGTCTATTCTGTCGAAAGCCTTTTCCAGGTCTATGAAACATAGGTGTACTTCTCCTGCTTCTCTTAGGACTTTTTCGCTTACTTGCCTGACTATGAAGTTGGCATCTGTCATCCCTCTGTTTAGTCTGAAACCAAATTGTGTGTCTTCTAATCTTTCTTCCAGTTTTTCTCTCAGCCTTTTCTCCGTCGCTCGTGCGTATAGTTTTTTTCCTACTACGCCGAGTAGTGTGATTCCTCGGAAGTTATTACAGTTTCTTATGTCTCCTTTTTTGTGTATGGGTACTATGATTCCCGCTTGCCATTCTTTTGGCGCGGTTCCTTCCGTGTATATTTTGTTCATCAACATTTGCAATATTCTTACCATTTCTTCGTTTCCGGCTTTTAGCATTTCCGCTGTTATATTGTCCCGTCCTAGCGCTTTGCCTGCTTTCATTTTGCTTATTGCCGCTTTGATTTCTTCTTTGGTTATCTCTTCTTCATGTTCATCTCTTTCCCTCCCCCTTGTCTGCTTTAGGCTGTTTGTTCTGTTTATTTGTTGTCCTATATCTCTCTCCACTAAAAGGTTCTTGAAGTACTGCCTCCATCTTTCCATGATTTCTTGTTCTTCTGTTAATATTGTGCCTTGTTCATCTTTTATATTTCTTCGTATGGTTTCTTTGTTTTTTCTTTGATTTCTCATCACTCTATAGAACAGTTTTTGATTTTCGTTGTACACCTCCTTCATTTTTTCTCCAAACTCTATCCACACTGCTCTCTTTCCATCTTTTACCAGGTCCTTAACCACCTTCTTTTCTCTTTTATATTTTTCCTAATCCTGCTGCATCTTCTTGCTTTTGTAAAAACCTAAAAGGCGACTCTCCTATTATTGAGTGTATTGAAAAAATATACATTCTGTGTTTTCGGATCATATTTAGAATTATGACGAAGCAGAAAATTGTTTTATAAAAAATTATAATATAATATCTTGCTTCCGTAGAACAAACTCCATTCACTGTGGAACAGTTGCTATATATTCAGTAAGTAATTATTAGATTTCAAAATCTATTTGGAAATTAATAATATATCTCGACTCAATAATAGTGCGACGTTACTGCAGTTTACTTACAATATTTTTCTCAATCTAATTATTGTAACAAAAAAAGAAATTAAGTTGGGAATGTGGAATCTTTGGCACAATGATACTTCTCAGTATATATCACCACTACACCAAACACTTTATTTTTGCACTCGACGCGCGTTTCGCTAACCATGTTAGCTTCATCAGGAGCGATGATTGACTAAAGCTAAACTATATGCGTTCAACAATCTCCTATCAGATATATTTTTAATTAATCATAGATTATCTAATGTTACAATATGATCAACTTCAAGGGCATGTTCGCTAGACTTTTTTGTTCTACTGTATCTTAAATGTGCTAAATGTTCTTTAAATCATGTTTTAATTGAGCTTTTAATTTGCCCAACATACTTTTTGTCACAATCATTACAACTAATTTCATAAATTCCACTTTTCTCACAATTAGGAATCTTATCTTTGGGATTTCCTAAGATATTCCTCAGATTGTCTGATGACTTATAGACTTATTAAATACCTTATTGAGTCCCTTGCTATATTTCGAATTATATGGCATGGAGAAATACTTAGTGTGTGTTATTTTCTTCGCGTGTAAAAAAGGTGAAATTTTGAATATTAAACCTAAACTTATGTCTATTTATTAGCTTATTTACTAAGTCATCGTCATAACCATTAACTCTAGTTATATTTCCAATACGATTCCTTTCTGACGATGACTTAGTAAATAAGCTAATAAATAGACATAAGTTTAGGTTTAATATTCAGAATTCCACTTTTTTTACACGCGAAGAAAATAACATCAAGTTTTTCTCCATACCATATAACCCGAAATATAGCAAGGGACTCAGTAAGGTATTTAGTAAGGTAGGCCTCACCTTAGTCTATAAGTCATCAGACAATCAGGAATATCTTAGGAAATCCTAAAGATAAGATTCCTAATTGCGAGAAAAGTGGATTTATGAAATTAGTTATAATAATTGTGACAAAAAGTATGTTGGGTAAACTAAAAGGTCAATTAAAACACGATTTAAAGAACATTTAGCACACTTAAAATGCAGTAGAACTGAAAAGTCTAGCATTGCCGAACATGCCCTTGAAGCTGATCATAGTGTAACATTAGATAATTTCAGATTAATTAAAAATGTATCTGATAGGAGATTGTTGAACGCATATGAAAGTATGGAAGTTATAAAATTTAAAAGTATAAATAAACACAGAGGGTCCATTCCTTATAGTCCCCTCTACTGGTTACTTCACCGGAACTGATGGCCTTGCCTATGCCATTAGTTCCGCCTGAGTAATTCAAGGGTTAGGCTAAGTATAAATAGGGTAGATTTGTAGTTTAGCTTTAGCCAATCATCGCTCCTGATGAAGCTAACGTGGTTAGCGAAACGCGCGTCGAGTGCAAAAATAAAGTGTTTGGTGTAGTGGTGTTATATACTGAGTGGTAAAAAAAAGAAAACCTAATTGAATCACAATAAGACGGAATGGGTTGTAGGATGGGCGCTTATTTCTAAACTCTTTAAAAATGCTACTTCCGTATTTAACATTTTTTGCGTAACTCTTGAAACAATCGACTCCATTTATAATCAATCACTAGCCCTTACATAAATAACCTTTTGTGTAATTCCCCTTTCAGCTATGATGCAGGCTATTTGTACGAATATCGAATCGACCAAAAGGAAACGGTTCCTTTAAGTTTTATAAAAATAGATGGAGACATGGAAGTTAGTACGAGTGCTAATACGTAAGTAAAATACAAATAATATTCAATGCCAATGTTTGATGAATGTTTTAAATTCTATATTTTGTACAGGGTGAGTTAAAGATTGAGTAAAGTTCATTATCTCATTTGTTTCGGGAATGACGAAAAAATGTTAAATACAATAGTTTTAGGGAATGTTAAGGTGCACAGTTTAAAATTATTTTTGAGTATACAGGGTACTTCAAAAAGGTGTGGCCGATATAACATACGTTTTTTTTTAAATAGAACATCCTATTTTCTAATTTATTTCTAAATTCTGCGTAAAATTTTATAACTTTTTTATTAATAATGTTATATACCTAAACCTAGTAATTTTTCTAATATTTCAATTTTTTAATAAAACACTAGTTTTCAGTTGTAAAAAATTGCCAGTAGCGCCATTGTCTCTGAAGGTGGAATACTCATAATTGGTACCAGCGTTCTATAGAGATGAAAAAAAAGATATATGTAAAGAAATTTGAGTTAGATGCTACAGAGTGTTTAAAATAAATTTACGCATTTCGACTGTTTTGGATTGAAAAATTTCAAATTTTTTAAACGGCACACCATGTATATTATTATATTTTCTGATAGATTTCACAAAACTCTCCAACTTTTATTAAGTATGTCATATACCTATTTCTAATAATTTTCGATTTATTTTGAATTTTTCAATTTTTACCCTTGTTTTTAATAAACTTACGCTATAACATCATAGTTGCCAAGACAAAACAAAAATGTATTTGTTTTGTCTTGTTTAATTTGTTGTAGTAGGTGACATACAAAGGTAACAGTTATGGATTTTTCTAAAAATGAATTAATTGATATGATTTATATACTGGGCGAGACGGGAAAAAATTGTCTTTTGGCAGTAAGGTTTTACGGTGCGAAGTACCCTAATAGACGTATATCACCTAGAAAATCTTTTCAGTGCTTAATGGAACGGTTTGATGGTAGTGGTAGCATTGAGTATATGAAATGGAAAGTAGTAAACCGGAATGCTACCAATGAGGAAAAAGAAATGGAGATTTTACTTCATGTTAAAGATAATCCCCAGGTCAGCAGCCGTCAACTAGTTGACTTATCTGACACATCCCAATCTACGGCTAATCGCACTACGAGAAAATACAAGTATCATCCCTTTCATATGGAACTACACCAAGAACTTCAAGACCGTGATTTTGAACGACAAGTAAACTGTTATACCACCATGAATGGAGCAGTAAAGACCGATCCAAATTTTTTATCCAAAATAATGTTTTCTGATGAAGCTACTTTTCGTAGTAATGGAGCAGTTAGCAGCCATAACATACATTTTATTATTCAACAGTTAATCCATTTTGGGTCCGAGAAGTTCAAAACCAAAACCATTGGTCGCTTAATGTATGGTGTGGACTATTAAACTTTCGAATTATTGGTCTATATTTTTTCCGCGAACCGCTTAACAGGCCTAAATAACTAAATTTTTTGCAAAACGAATTACTCCAGCTTCTTGAAGAAGTTGATAAATTTGAAAAGGAACAAATGTGGATGCAACAAGACGGAGCACCTGCTCATTACCACCGGGAAGTTCGGGAATCTTTAAACGATCATTACCCACAAAAATAGATCGGTAGGGACGGATTCATTCAGTGGCCTCCCCGACATGTGACTTAACATCTTTAGACTTCTTTTTGTGAGGCTTTTAAACATTTATTACGTCATAATAATTAATCATTAGACAAATTAAACAATATTAAAATTATTATTAACTATTTGTTTATGTTTTTACAATAACGTAAGTGTATTAAGAACAAGGGTAAAAATTTAAAAATTCAAAATAAATCGAAAACTATTAGAAATAGGTATATGACAACATATTAAAAGTTGGAGGGTTTAGTAAAATCTATCAGAAAAAATAATAATATACACGATGTGCCATTTAAAAAATTTGAGATTTTTCAATTTAAAGTAGTCGAAATAAATAAATTTATTTTGAACACCCTGTAGCATCTAACTCAAATTTCTTTACATATATCTTTTTTTCATCTCTATAGAACGCTCATACCAATTATAAGTATTTCACCTTCAGAAACAATGGCGCTACTGGCAATTTTTTACAAAACTGAAAACTAGTATTTTTCTTAAAAAATTGAAATATTAGAAAAATTACTAGGTTTGGGTATATAACATTATTAATAAAAAAATTATAAATTTTTACGCAGAATTTAGGAATAAATTAGAAAATAGGATGTTCCATTTAAAAAAACATATGTTATATCGGCCATACCTTTTTGAAGTACCCTGTATACTCAAAAATAATTTTAAAACTGTGCACTTTAACATTTCCTAAAACTATTGTATTTAATATTTTTTCGTCATTCCCGAAACAAATGAGATAATGAACTTTACTCTATCGTTGACTCACCCTGTACAACCAAAAGCATGCGTGTATTTAAATAACGAGATCAAAATTTTCGTCCTAAAAATGCTGCCTTATTTGGAGAAAATGGTCTAAGTTAGTCTGGTCTACAAGTCGTGCCATATAATTTAATAAAAAATGCCAAAAATTACAAAAAGATAATTCCAAGATTAAGTCTAAACCGTTGGGAGCGTTAAAACAAAAAGCCAAAATTAAAAAAATATTTACAATTACCTTTATTGCTGCAAAACCGATACTTTTTGATTTGAAGTAATACACTATGTTTGATAACTATTTTTTTTAAGAACTGAGGGAACAGACAAAAACAGTGTAATTAAAGTTTAAGGCTTAGCTGTGAAGAAAAACTGGCTGAACTTATTAAGAAGAAAAAATATTTTTCTACATAACCACTGTCTACAGTAATATACTTTTCGTTCTCGAGTGGTTTTATTCGATCCAAAAATCATTTGTTTACGCTTCAAAAAAAGACGCCACTGCAGCTTTCAACTCATTATGTGAAGATAGTTACAGGGTGCTAAATTAGGACTGTAGGTTGGAAATTGTAACGCAATAAATCCGTAATTTTCGGTAATGGCTTGAACTATACGAGCTTTGTGAATCCTGCAATTGTCGTGTAACAGTGATGTTTTCCTTTTTTCATATATTCGCGAAGCAAAATTCTTTTGCGGTCCCAAAAACCAGCCAACATCAACTTCCCAGAAAAGGACTACTTCGTGAGATGGTCCAAATAGAACACCCAAGTTTCATTGCCTGTAACAATTCGCAAAAAATAACTCTAATCGTTCTCTACAACGGCCAAATATTCTTAAGAAATTTCTTTCCTAGTCAGTTTCTGTTCTAATGGGACATGTTGGGAGTCCATCTAGCGGAATCTTTTTTCATCCTTAAATATTCGGGCACAATCTTTTGGTTATTGCAGTTTCTTTAGCAATATTCATTTGTCGATCTGACGACAGCAAAACCTCAACAAACCTAATGGTTTTGCCAGTTCTTGTCAAAATCGGTCTTCTTGATCTGTTTGGTGAAAACAGACAACAAATAGGCTTGAAAATTCCGCAAGAGCATACTATAATATCTGGACTAAATAATATTAGTTGCAATTTTATATTTCAACAAGATAACAACCCTAAACACTAAGACAAAATTGTGTTAAAGATTCCTTAAGGGCATATACCTAGTCATCTGGGTCAACAAATTCGATTTCTGGATTTTTACATTTTCTTTTAGTATGATATCTCAAGAATATTTTCTGCAAGTTTCATAAGAATCGGTTAGAAATTGACGAAGTTATAGCAGTTTAAAAGAAATGCTGTTGCCGAGAGTTTTCGTAGCAGGTAGGGAGCAGCTGCTGAATTAATTTTACACCTCTTTCAACTGTGTCATTGACAACCTTAAAACTGTTTACTATTTTGTTAACTTTTAAATAGTGTGAATTGTCACACCATTCATCGGGATCAGCATTTAAAAAGTTTGTATCAATTTCAAATCTCTTGGAAAAATTTATTGATGAGAAACAAAATAATCAATTTTTTTATCCAATAAATCATTCACTTGTTTGAGATTGAACCTTGCTTTTACATCACTATTATCGTAACCTTTTTCTTCAACGGTAATTAATTTTAGACATTTTGCAGCCATGCTTGTTTTGGCATTTTTTCTAAAGTTTCATCAAAAAATGAAAATGCGACTAGCTCCGAATTGAGATACCACAGATGATTTATCATTTTAAACAGTGCCTTGTCTGCAAGTTCTTTATCAATTTGTCTGTACTTCACAAAAGATTTTAACAATTGTAGATCTTGGTTGGGGGGGCCAAAGTGGGTTTGGGAGAGTTCAACCACGCTTTTACATAAATATTGATTATAATTAAACAGATGTCTGTGATCCTTTTTTTTCTAAATCGGTTAGTGAAAATTGATCCCTGAAAAGATATATTTTGAGAGAATAAATGGCCTTTGCCATCCATCTGGCGTGATGAATTGCACCAGATACTCTAAAAAAATATCTTTTGGAGGTGTACGTCCTAAAAAAATTAAACAAAGTTGGATAAACTCTTTATAATCATCTCTTGGCTATTGATTTTTTAATTGTTCGATAAGAAAACTTGATATTTGGTTATTGAAAGGTTCACTGCTTGAAAGGCAAAGGTAAACTAAAACTATCTGACTTCTCCCCGGGCATCCCAGACAAGGAACAAAAAAGAAGGGGTGTGGTTTATGACACTCCAGGTAGAATTTTCTGATAAAAGGGTCCTTAGCAATAGCTTTTTTGTAACAAAAATAAAACTGTTAAAGAATAAGAGTAAATATCAGGTAGGTACCCACTACCTTGCAATTCGTAAATAATAGTTTTAACAAAAAAGTAGTAGGAGTAAAACTTTAAGACAACAACATTTCCTACGAAATTAAACAATAGTCAGGTTTCTAGAACGAATGGTTTTCATTTTATGAGGGAAAAAACCACGATTTTTTTGCAAAAAAATCGAATTTTACACCTTTAACCTTGATGAGGCACGAGTTAACGTTATCTAATTGAGCTTAAACCTATTTTTTACGCAAATGGCAAATTTTAGGGGGGTCCCGCTGGCATTACGATGAAAATATTTTTCCCCCTATACCTTGTGGCCACCCTAATATATATATATATATATATATATATATATATATATATATATATATATATATATATATATATATGTCGAATCGAAGAACGGTTGGCGACTTGAGTCTGTTCTACAAGTATTTTCATGGAAGGTGTTCGAAGGATATAGCCCGCTTAATTCCTCCCAAAGCGGTGCATGTTAGAAATACACGCCGCGCTGGTGCTTCGCATCCGTATGCTTGTTACTCCGCGTACAACGCTTTTCAAGCAATCTTTTATATGGAGAACGTCATCCCTTTGGAATAATTTGCCCAGTGCTGTGTTTCCCACCGAGTACAATTTACAGCGATTCAAGAACAACGTGAATCGCTTTTTCCGCACTCGTGCCGCTCCTGGAGCGCTTTAGGGACTTCCCTGCAGCTCGTGTGCTAGACCCATAAAAAAAAAAATGTATAAATAAATATATATATATATATATATATATATATATATATATATATATATATATATATGAGTAAATCCGAAAAAAAAGAGTATTTAGATCAGTCAGAAACCGAAAATAAATTTTTAACAAGCACACTATTTTAGCAGTATTTTTTTCGAAAGTCTGGGATATTTGGAACATGATGCCAGCGTGGTGAAAGCCAAAACTGAGGGTAACAAAAAAGCACAGATATTTTTATACGTGTAATGAAAGACTAATATTGTCAAATTTCCACTTTATTTAGTTTCACTGAAACTGTATGACGCGTTTCGCTATACTATAGCTTCTTCTGATATATATATAAAAAAAAAAGTTTATATGTTATTGCTTGTAAAACAAAGGTCACAAATATTTAATAAATCAATATTCTTGTTTTTTTTTTTATCAGGACAGCGTTACCATGCCCTAAAATGATTTAGTGATTTTTAGTGTCCCGTACACTTATGGGATTACTTCGGTGTATGTCTGTCTGTCTGTCACACCCGATTTTCTCCGAGACTATTTGACATAGAAAGTTGACATTTGGCACAAATTTAGGAATTGAAGTCTTAATCAGAGCCGTGTAATTTTGAAAGTTAAACTTTGATTTAAGGGAATAGTTTTGGGGGGTGTGAAAAAAAATTACCGCGTCATCGAGTGGGGTGTCAAATGAAAGCTTTTGAAAATATGAGTTCAAAAATATATATAATGCCAAAATTCGCTGTCTACCCTTACCTCGAGAAGTACTGATCAAAAAATTTTGAAAAAATTCTGGAATATTCTCCATAAAGTGTAGATTAGCGTAGCTATTCTAATTTTATTAACGACCTGTCTAAATAGTTGTGCCGAAGTTAAGCTGAACCAGTGGCGTAAGTTCTGAAACCATAAGTTTCTTCTTCTACGAGACTTCTTTTTCCATCCACCTTTCCTTGCATAATCAGTTATAGTTGGTACTTATCGTTCCGCCTTAGATGGCCAAAGTTTTAATGTTTTCATTTTTTATACTCTCAAGACCTCTTCGTTTCTTATCATATCAATCCAGGACATCCGAAGAAGCCGGTAATAAACCCACATTTCAAATGCCAACAGTTCTTTCATGAGGTGTTCTGTAACGGTCCATGCCTCGAGTTCGTAGAAAAAGACGACAAATACAGAGTCTCAATTTTAGCGGTAGAAAGAGAGCGGTAGAGTATCCTTGCTCAAAAATATTTTCTTCATTTTGAGAAAACCTGCGCGAGCCTTTTTGATTTCTAGACTTAACTTCCACTGACTTATCCCATTGTTTATAAATAATTCTCCCCAAGTACGTGTATTTCTCAACGTGTTGTATCTCAGTGTCAAGCGTTCGATACGCATGCTTGCTTGTTAATTAACATCCACTTTAACACGTCTAAGTTCCACACATACTACAGATACCGAATATATATATATATATATATATATATATATATATATATATATATATATATATATATATATATATATATATATATATATATATATATAGAATCTCTCTCATAATCAGGCTACACAGATAATTAAAACTCAAAGTTTACATGTAAGGGAAATAAAACGGTTATTAATTTCATCTCGAATACTCTGTAAATAATATTTTACTCTGACATTTTAGTTATAACTGTGATTACTCCGTATTAGCAATGCAAGATGGAAGTATTAGAGTATGCAAGAGAGACCCGGGACGATTATGCCAAATTTTCTGATTATTTTACGGTAACCTTTTTTAAGTGATCTATTGCTTTGATTGATTAACTGATTGGCTATTAATTATGACCATAATATAAAATAACCGAAGTTTAATAGTTCGGTGGGGTAATGGCTCTATGCGCTAGCTGACGTAAACTGACAAATATTTTGACAAAGTATTGGAATGCAGTGCCGTCATATCGTTCGCTCTTCGAATTAGCTGGCCAATCAGTTGGCAATTTTAGCCAGTATATTACTAATAACTATATAACTTTTAACAACGGGACACATATATCCCTTCTCTTCTTTGTACAATACTAAAGCGAACTTTTAACAGAAAATACAATAATATTGATTGGTTGGTTCTAGGCGGGATAGGCGAACGTGCCTGTCTGTGCACTGCAGCTTCTTGACTCATTGTGCTTCCCTCTTTTGGTCATCTGAGCATCGTGCTTTTAAGAAGGTTTATTAGCTTCCTTCGAGACCCTTCATGTGGTAATTTATCGCCATAATACAGATCTACGAAAAGTTTATGTCTATTTTTTTACTGTTGAAAGAGTAAATAAATATATATAAATATATATAAATATATATATATATATATATATATATATATATATATATATATATATATATATATATATATATATATATATAAATATATATATACAGTAGAACCCCGATTAACCGAAGTAATATGGGGGGGGGGGGCACCCTCTTCGGATAACTGAAAACTCGGATAATCCGGATTTGTTTTTTATTCATTTAAAAAATAAACACCAATACTTTAAACCGATGTATTAACGTTTTTAAGATATAAATAGGTACATACATTATAAAACAGTGAAACAGGTATCTATGCGCTTCTGTTTCATATTGCATCTTCTTTTTCTCGCTGAAATGTTTCTCCATCTATTAAGAAGAAGCAAATGCGCTGGGGTTGCCTCTGGTTGTTGTTCGATATACCTCAAAGCTTTTTCCAAAGCAAAACCTTCTTGATGAGAGATCTTAGACGAACCGCCGCTTTGTCATCGTCATCGTCATCTGATTTTTCAGTTTCCTGAAAGGCATTTGTTATTTCGTCAATACTCATTTCTTCTTCTAAATTATTTGCTGTAATCCATTCAACAACATCTTCGCAACCTTTTAATTTTTGCATTAATTCAAATAAACTTTTTTCTTTTTCTTCTGTCGCGCTATCAAAATTTGAACAGGACGTTTCTCCATGGCTTCTCAAATTCAAAGCTAATTCATTTAATGGAGTATCATCTTCACTGTCATTATAGTCCTCAAAATCAATAACTTTTTACCAAGATATTAGAATAGTGGTAGTACGCACAGAATCTCAAGCTTGACTTACCCAGTAAATAATATTTTTCAGTGTAACCTTTCTCATCCCATTGATAATATCCTCATTTTCTGTGTATTCTAACAGATGTTCAAGATATAAACGCCTATAATTTTTTTTAATGTTTTCCAGGATGCCTTGATCCATTGGTTGCATTATGCTGGTTACATTTGGAGGAAAAAATTTTACAACAATTTCGCTCACATGAAGTCCTTCTCCAGGGTGAGAGGGGGCATTATCCATTAACAAAATTGCTTTAATAGGAAGACGGTTTCTGTTCAAAAATTTAGTCACAGATGGCAAGAACTCTTCTTCAAACCAGTTAGTAAATAAGGTCGCATCCATCCATGCGCTCTTCTGACTTTTGTAATAGACTGGTAGGGCTTTGGGTGAGATGTCTTTGGACGTGCAGACTTGCCAATTACCATCAGTGGGATTTTGTGCTTGCCAGATGCATTGGAACATACCATTATAGTTAATCTTTCCTTACTTCGTTTGTGCCCAGGAGCTGATTTTTCCTGTCGAGATGCCAATGTTTTTGATGGAAGCTTTTTATAATTCAGACCAGTTTCGTCACAGTTGTAAATTTGATCACATGTGTATCCACAATCTTCGATTTGCTTTTTAAAGTTCTGCTTGAACTTCTCAATTGATGACACATCATCAGAAAGTTTTTCACCACATACAGTCAGTTGTCGTACAACGTACCGTTTTTTCCAGCGGTCAAGCCATCCAGAACTGGCGGTAAACTGATCTATCTCTGGGAATTGTCTACTAATCATTATTGCTTTCTGTTGTAAAATTGGACCTGACAGAGACACACCTTTTGATCTCTGTTGGTTAAACCACATGAATAAAGCTTCGTTAACCTTTTCATAGTCGCCAGTTTTCATTGATTTTCTTCCTGAGGACGAAGAGGCTTGATTTATACACCATTCTTCTATTTTTGTGCAGTTTCTTTTCCAATCTCCAACTGTTACCTCACCTACTCCATAATCTCGTGTAACAACTTTAATTGTCTCTCCTGCTTCAATTCTTCTGATGGCTTTTAATTTTTCTTCAATAGGAACGACGATTCTTTTACGCTTGTTTTGCTCCATTATAATACGACAAACAAAAATTCAAACAAAGCAGTTCCTATTAATTACACTTAACTACCAGAACTCCAACCAAATAAATTATGTGAGTATACTCGTACTTCTCCGTAGTAAAATGCTATAACGCACTGCATTCACGCAAATTTACATGCTGAAAGAGTCCAAAAACATAAATAGAGGAACCCCTCACACGGGTCAGGGGGATTCCCCGAAGGCCCCGACGATTTTAAATGGAAATATGTACATACATATTTTAGAAGCTCGGTTAATACGCAGCATAGACGCGCGTACCTCGGATAATCAGGTTCTTAGATTGGCTCGGTTAATCCGGAGCTCGGATAATCGCGACTCGGTTAATCGGGGTTCTACTGTATATATATATATATATATATATATATATATATATATATATATATATATATATATATATATATATATATATATATATATATATATATATATGTATATATATATGTATATACATATATATATATATATATATATATATATACATATATATATACATATATATATATATATATATATATATATATAGAGAGAGAGAGAGAGAGAGAGAGAGTGAAAAAAGGGCAAGGCAAGAGTGGCTTCGACGTCAACCGAAAGAATTCTTTGCCACAGGAATCAAGAAGCTAGCAGAAAGGTGATACAAGTGTATTAACGTTGGGGGGATTATATCGTAAACTAGGCCAAATTTTATAGCAATCGAACAAACCGTTCTTGAGCTAGAGCTATTTGTCTCTTTACTTATCGAATGACCCTCGTATATACAGTCAGTCCAAAAAGGCTCCATACACTACCTGCTTTCTACACGATTTTTCTGTTTAACTAATTAATTGGAACTATGAGAAAAACATGTTTAAATTAATATTTGAAACTTAACCAACGAGGATTAGTATTAAAAACAACTACGGAACATTTTATTTAGAAGTTACACCATTGCTATAAATATGGAAACAAAATTAATGTCAAAAAAGTCTTCATATACTCAAGAACTGCACTGAAAAAAACACGTTATAATCAACCGCATTTTACCAAGCTATCTATTGCTCGCTAAACTGAAAACAAAAATAATAAATAATTTTCGGTCATACTTTATAATCTGTCACTTGTTGCTAGTAATTTTGCAGTGGGTTTTCAAAGTAGTAATAAAAATGAGCAAGAGAAATTGTGAAATTCCATTTCAAGTTCGAAAGATCATAAACCAGTATAAATCAACGGGTTCCTATAAAATTCGACCACGCTCCGGTTGTCCCAAGAAACTTACTCCACGTGAAGGGCCAGTATTGTTAGACAAATAATTATAGATCCCAAGAAAAGTGCACCAAAATTAAAAGAAGTACGGGAACTATTTTCGAAAAATGTTGGTTCACAAACAGTGAGAAATTGTTTACACAGGGCAGGCTATAAGGAGTGTGCAGCCAGGAAGAAGCCGTTAATTTCGGAAGCTAATCTCAAAAAGCGGTTAACTTTTAATAGGAAATACGTTACTAAACCGTCTGAATTTTGGGAATCCGTAATCTTTAGTAATGAAACTAAAATTAACCTTTCTGGTTCTGATGGCAGAACTAAAGTTTAGAGAAAAAAGAATACCGCATTCGATATGAAAAACATTTGTTCCACGGTGAGACAAGGGGATGGCAGTGTTCTGCTTTGGGGATGCATGTCCGCTGGAGGGGTTGGATATTTACATTTTATTAATGGTATCATGGATCAGCATGTTTATCTGAACATTTGGAGAGACAGTTTAAGAGAAAGAGTCCTAAAAATTATCACTCGAAAAAAGATACATTTTCCAACAGAACAATGATCCGAAACATAACGCAAACTTGGTGCGAGAATGGATGACCCATAATGTGCGACAGCAGCTTCATACACCTCCGCAATCATTCGATATTAACCCCATCGAGCATTTATAGGGGGAACTTAAACGGCTCGTTCGCAAACATAATGTTTCAAATAGAGAAGAATTAAAAAACAGAATATTGAACGAATGGGAGAACATGCCAGCAGAAGTTACTAGAAAGCTGGTTGCAAGTATGACAAAAAGGTTACAGGAGATTATCAAGGCCAACGGCGCCGGCGGTCCCACTAAATATTAGTTTAAAGGAAGTTATTTTCCATTAAACTCCCTCAAACTATTATTGGTAATTGTTAAGTGTATGGAGACTTTTTTGACATTTTACATTTTTATAACAATGATGTAACTTCTAAATAAAATGTTCCGTAGTTGTTTTTAATACTAATCCTCGTTAAGTTCCAAATATTAATTTAAACATGTCTTCACATAGTTCCAATTAATTAGTTAAACATAACAGAAAAATAGTAGAAAAAGCAGGTGGTGTATGGAGACCTTTTGGGCTGACTATATATATATATATATATATATATATATATATATATATATATATATATATATATATATATATATATATAGGAACAAAGTGCATCCTACTGATGAGGCTCAAAAAGTCTGAAACTCGTGTACTAAGTGTAGCAAGAAAGTAACCGAACTGAATTTATAAAACTTTTTATGTTTAAACTTTGTCATTTAAACCCTAACCCTTTTCGATCTCGATCCCTACACCGCTCCATACGAATTTCTCATTGTTGGAAGCAGTGCTGTCGTCTTCTGACAGGTTCAAAATGACCTCTGTTGCTTTTTTTTACTGCGTCAACGGACTCAAAACAGGTTCTTTTCAATGCACTCTTCATTTTAAGAAACAACAAAAGTCACATGGAGGAAGATCAGGTGAGTAGGGTGGGTGCTCCAACAAAGGGATTCCATGTTTCGCTAAGAGCTCCTTGAGTGAGAGGGCATTGCGCAATATCTTGATGGATGATCCCAAACCGATTCTTCCACATTTCAAGTCTTTCGCACACGTGCACGAAGGGTGGTCAAATCCTGTTTATAGTAAACATTTACAGTTTAACTTTCAGGCACCCAATCAACGTGAACAGTCCCACGGATGTCAAAAAACACGACATTGCTTTAAATTTTGATTTGCTCATCCGCGTTTTCTTTTGCCTCGGCGAGTTTACACTTTTCCAATGCATGGATTGGCGCTTGGTTGAAGAGTATTGCGTGAAAAACCATGATTCATCACATGTTATTACCCTTTCTAAAAAGCTAGGATCAGATTCAATGTTTTTTAAGGGGTCAGAGCAAATGGTCATTCAAGCCGGCAGAAAGGATTTTCGATACCAACTTTAAACACACTTTGCTCATGTTAAAACAGTGATGTAGAATTTGCCGAACACGTTCTTTGTCAATATTTATTAACCCACAGACAATTCTAATACCCAGACGTCGATTTTCTTTAATGATCTTTTTCAATGTTGTCATCTGTTTTTGGGTGCCGTGCAACGCGGGGATCGTCTATGACGTCTTCTCTGGTATCTTTCAATCATTTTACCCACTCGAAAACTTGAGTTGTAATACATCATCACCACCATACACTTCTTGCAGGAAACCTAATATTTATGTAGTAAATTTTTCAAGTTTAACGAAAAATTTCAAGTTAACTCGTTGCTCAACATCGATACTAAGCATTTTTCCTACGCGAAGCACATATACGAGTCGATTTAAACCAATGCTGCAGCCGATCTGGAAACTACACGATCATCAAAATGGTGGGATAGGTAGAAGAGGTGTTCAAGCTCAACACCTCACCATTGCCAACCGCGTGGTACCAATATCTTCGGCGTAACAATATCAGTCCGGTCATTTTCTAACCACACCTCGTATATCACTTCCATTACTTTGTCAGTATCTCCAATAATTTTCCTCTCGGTGTATTATAACAGCTGTCGTTATGTTTTCTAGTTAATCTATAACTTTCATGGTATAGAGTCTAACGTAGGTTGCTGTTGTAGCCTCCGTGGATATGTCTGTTTCTGCAAGAAAAATGTTTGTTCTTCTAACTTAAATCACAAATATTCTTACAGGCCTTGGTCACTAAAAAACAAACACATGGAATTTAACCTCGCCCTTAAACGAAGCCGGCTGGCTACTGCCCCAGCACGTTAAAATAACATAACTAAACAATATAACTTCTACTTTCGTGGCATCTGAGAAACTCGACGGGGCACATTTTAACGTCATGATTGACTTAAAGACGCTCTAAGAGAGGTGTATGTACAAAAGCGATATATGTGTACGTTGTCCTTTAACAGTGTCGACGCGTTGTCCTTTTAAACGAGTATTAATTTCGAGAATTTGCAAATGCAAAATGACCAACAAATAAAGATCCCATGAATGCTATATTCCATGGCTTTTGCTCCTACGACTATAGGGTCTGTATCTTGCCCAACGAGTAGTATCTCGTTTATTTAAGGTACCATGATTGCTATAAGCCAGCGAGAGTCATTCCAACTTGACTCTCCACGGTACTCGGATCTTCACGATCGATACCGTTGCCTAAAGCCTACCCGATAAAGAGTATAGGCTCAGAAACTATAATCGTAAGAAGAAAGGCATGGAATATAGCATTCATGGGATCTTTATTTGTTGGTCATTTTGCATTTGCAAATTCTCGACATTCTGTTGTAGTGACCAATCAAGTAACAAAACCATATTCTGAAATTTTATTTCGGAATATCGATTTAGGGTATTAATTTTAATTTTATTTTAGATATCAATGCATGACAATCAACGTGGCTTTGTACCAACACTATGTTTTAGCTACGATGAAACATATCTTTTTAGCTGTGGCCATGATGGAAATATTTTTGCTTACAAGTTTAATCCAAAAAATTATGAATTTCCACCTGTTCAAAACAGGATGGTCGTTACTAGCCATATTTGTCCTTCTGTACCAGGTATGTTGCAAGTTATCGCTTCCACGAGCTTAAGAAAAATATCCATTTTCTGCTTTGAATTGCCGCTGAAATATTTATTTTTGAAACTAATATATACACAAATATACATATATATATATATATATATATATATATATATATATATATATATATATATATATATATATATATAGAGAGAGAGAGAGAGAGAGAGAGAGAGAGAGAGAGAGAGAGAGAGAGAGGGGGAGAGAGAGGGGAGATAGAGAGAGAGAGAGAGGGGGGAGAGAGAGAGGGAGAGAGAGAGAGAGAGAGAGTTGCATTTTGGCCAAAAAATATTTTTGTCATTAATTGAGTTATAAAGGGAGAAGAGAAAAAAACCAAATACACCATCATAAACTACTTTAATTATACTAACAACATATATAATTCAAAAATCTTCTACTATAAATAACAATCATTTATAACAAAAATAAACATTTTTCAGCTGTTCATAAGTATTTGGCCAACTTCAAATTTCACAATAAAAAGGCATATAACATAGCACTATAACTTAGAAAAAAAGTGGCAGTAAAAGAAATATTCTTATCAATACTTTGTAGCCATACCCTTCGATACTAATACGGCGGCACATTATTGAGGCATTGATTCGATTAATTTTCTGTCTCTAGTGATATTAGCCCACTCTTCTTAAACTTTTTTCCAAAGAGTACCTTTATTGGAACAATTCTAAGTTCCCACTTTCATTTTCAACTCTTCCCACAAATGTTCTGTGAGGTTCAAGTCCGGTGATTGACTTGACCATTCTAAAACTCGAAGATATTCCTTCCTGAAAAATTCTTGGAAAAACTGGGATTGATGTTTCGGATCATTATCTTGTCGAAAAAATCCATCCTCATGGCATATTGCGAAGTCCATAAAGAAGCATGTGTTCTGATAGAATATCCTCTCTGTACAGGGTGGTCCATATTGGACACTTTTAAAGGTAAACCCTTTTATCTAAAGGAGATAGACGAAAACTGATGTCGGTGTCTGAAGCTCAATTTTCATTATAAACCCAATGGTGAAAACCGCATATCGATATCTAGTACCATTTCAGATAAACAGGGTGTTTTTCAAAAATCTGCATCTTGGAAAAATGTTTGTAATTCTTTTCCTATTGAAAATTTTTGATTTTTGTAAAAAAACATTCTCAAAGCACTTTTTCACGTGGATTTCGACAGTGTAAGTTACATTTTTTTACAACTAATATTTTAATAGTTATTAACGCAAAAATATATTTTTTAAATGGGATACCTTGTATATTTTTCCTTATCCAAATAGAGCTTTAAATTACCATTCTAAAAATATAGCACACTTTATATTTTGCTGAAATCTACTTCAAAATATAAAGGTTTTCAGTTTTTACGCGAGTTTTAAACGCACATTTTGTGAAGTAAGCTTTGGACGAAGCGGCAATATCAGTTGTTCACCGATAGCAGTCAAATCGTAAAAAAAAATTCCCTGAAGTAACTCTGAGTCATAAGTACAATGAAATTTACTAAATGCTATAGTACTTTAAACTATGTAGAAAATAAAACAAAACAACAATAAAACAATTTATTCCGAGTAGAGCAAACTAAAGCAAAACAATTTTCTATAAGAGATGTTCGAAATGTCGACCAGTTTCATTTACACATAGGCGGCACCTTTTCTGGACACTTCTTACCGAGTTGATTATTTCAAGAGGAGTGAGAGCTGCAAAACTTTGTATCACTGCGACTTCTAACTCTTACCTGGTATTTGTCGGCAATTTAAAAATTAGGTCTTTCAATCTTCCCCAGAGATAGAAGTCCATGGGTGTTAAATCCGGTGACCTTGCCGGCCAACGGTACGGACCTTGGTTGGCTATCCAGTTATTGTCGAAATTGGCCGATAAAAAATTGCTGATAACTGCAGTGTTATGAGGGGGTGTCTCGTCGTGTTGAAAAAATATATTTCTAAGGTCCATTAAAGACAGTTCATCAACAAGAGGTTCTATTTGCTGCCTTAAAATTTCTAAATATCTCTGAGAGGTGAGTGTTCCTTCGTAAATAAATCGACCTATAACCCGGCCTCTAAAAATTCCTGCCCACACATTAAATCCAAATCTGCCTTGATTTCTTTGCTCCACAACTAAATGAGGATTTTCTTGTGCCCACGTATAAGAATTGTAACGGTTAAAAATACCTGCATTGCTTACATAAGCTTCGTCTGTCCAAATGCAATTTAATGAAAAATTCTGAACATGGTTATAATTCTCCAGAAACCATTGACAAAAATGCATACGCCGTTGAAAATCTCCGTCTCTAAAGTGATGAACTTTATGGCCTAAATTTGTGCTTCTTCAAAGTACGACTTACGTTAGTTCTTGGTAGTCCAGTGGATTCTTTTAACTGTCGGGTTGAAGGGATTATTTCCGATAGTTCCTAAAACTACTATTTCTTCTAACTCCTTATCCCTGTTTGATGCATAATTTTTGGGTCGTTTCTTTTCAAACTAGCCACTATTAACTAGGTTATGTCGCAATCGAACGAATATATCCTTGAAGGGTTGACGCCTCTCTGAATACCGTTCGTGGTACAAATTACTTGCCGCTTCCGAATTTTCTCCGGTTTGCATGAAACACACTAGCATATCCCATTTTTCGTAATTTTCAAACTTCATTGCGATTTATTTGACAATTCCGTAACTGATCTTGAAGTAAAAATTTGACAGCTACGAGTAAACAATTGAATTAAACCATATGGCCGCTCCGTGCAAAGCCTACTTCACAAAATGTGCATTCAAAACATGCGTAAAAATTGAAAACCTTTATATTTTGAAGTATTTTAAGCAAAATATAAAGTGTCCTATATTTTTAGAATGGTAATTTAAAGCTGTATTCGGATAAGGAAAAATATACAGGATATCCCATTTAAAAAATATATTTTTGCGTTAATAACTATTAAAATATTAGTTGTAAAAAAATATAACTTACACTGTTGAAATCCACGTGAAAAAGTGCTTTGAGAATGTTTTTACAGAAATCAAAAATTTTCAATAGGAAAACAAACATTTTTCCAAAGTTCAGATTTTTGAAAAACATCCTGTATATCTGAAACGGTACTAGATATCGATATGCGGTTTTCACCATTGAGTTTGTCATAAAAATTGAGCCTCAGATACTGACATCAGTTTTCGTCTGTCTCCTTTAGATGAAGGTTTAAAAGTGTCCAATTTCGACCACCTTGTACATAACAGCGTCCATAGTACGTTCAGTTTTAACTATTGGATCAACGCCTTGTCACGAAAATGTCCCCAAAGCATAATACTACCACCACCATACTTAACAGTCGGTATTTGATATCGAAAATCATGTCTAGTACCTTTTAGTAGTCGAACATATCTTCTTCCATCATTAACTTTAGTTTCGCCCGAAAACAGCACTTTTTTCCAATCTTCCACTGTCCAATTTTGGTGTATTTTTGCACATTCTAATCTGGCCTTCCTATTTTTTTTACTGATGAATGGTTTTTTTACTTCAACACTTCCAACTTTTGTTAGTCTACGAGAAACAGTACTCCTACTTATGTCAGCTAAACTTTCGTCACCTAATTCACGTGCAATAATTGCGGCATTCTTTTTTGCGTCTGCAACTTTTAATTACTTTGTCGACACGAATATTTGGTTTCCTTGGTCTTCCAGAACATCATTCAAAGTACTTGTAGTTTCCCATTTTTTAATTATATTTTTTTATTATTTATATTGTTAACCGTTGTTTTTCCTATGGATAAAAGTTCAACTATTTCACGTGAAACTTCTCTTTTACCGTACAACCTTATAATAGATTTCCGAATGTCTAATGACGTGAGTTTCTGCATCTTTCCTCGATCATACTGATACACGATTATGAAGTGAACTAAATTCTTAATGTTTACCTGGATTCACGATCGATCAGAAATGTAAACATAACTGAGTAAATCACAGTTTCTTAGAAGTTGGCCCGATACTTATGAATTATGAATAACCGAAAAATGTTATTTTTGTTAAGAATGATTGTTATTTATAATAGAAGATTTTTTAGTTATATATGTTGTTAGTATAAAGCCGGGTTTCCACCAAACGGACATAGCACGAAACACAAACAGAAACTGTTTTTCTCAACAAAAATATTCATGTTTTGTAAAAAATGAACAGTTCCGAAAACATGTTTGTTGGAGAACAGCGTTTTTAGTAAACAAAACACTTTCCCATCTCGAGTCGGTACATCAAAAGAAAACAAATTTGTTCGTGTTTTTTAGTCGGTTTGGTTGGAACACCTGAATGTTGTAGTTTTGTTCTCTGCGACATTTGTACTCTACTCTTTTGACTAGTTATCAAGTTTTTATCAACTGTATGCGATTTATGAAGAGTTTGTCAATACTTAAAGTAAGTACCAGTTTTTATATTTATTTTGTTAAATAATTATATATATATATATATATATATATATATATATATATATATATACACTCCTGGACAAAATTAACGCAACAATATATTAAATCATACAAATCTCTATAATGAATTAATTTTAAAAATTTTTGATAAACATTGGTTACACTAAAATTTAGAACAAACTTATTCGGATACTTTAAAAGTGAATTAGCTACCAAATTTCTCTATAAGATTCGAATTAAAATTATTCTTAAGACCTAATAACAAAATCGTTGAAATTATGTAATAATGAAAAAAATAAACTGGGACACTAGTAGCAAAATTAATGGTGTAACTGGGACACTAGTAGCGTGTGTTGCCTCCTCTACTTCGGATGACAGCGTTTATGCGCCTAGGCATGCTTCTAATTAAATTTTGGATAAAATCTTGAGGAATTTGCTCCCATTCTGTGACAACTGCATTTTCAAGTTCCCTCAGGTTTCTAGGTGCAGGTATATGACGTTTCACATTTTTCTTAAGGTGATACCATACATGTTTTATCGGATTCAGATCCGGGCTTTTTGGTGGCCATTGCATAATCGGTATATCAACTTGATTAAGATAATCGAGTACCTCTCTAGCCACGTGAGGTCGAGCGTTGTCTTGCATAAACAGGAAATTGGGCCCCACAAAATGACCGAAAGGCATCACATGTTCTATTACAGTATTCTCAAGATAGTAGTCAGCATTCATGGATCTCGTACGGACAGGAACTAACTCTGTGCGAGCATCAAAGCAGATGCCACCCCAGAACATAACAGAGCCACCGCCGAATGGAATCCTTGCAGAGATATTGCAAGGAGCAAACCTCTCTCCTGGTCTTCGCCATACTCGCTCACGACCATCTAGTTGTTTTAGACTAACCCTAGTTTTATCTGTGAAGAAAACTTGTTTCCAATCATCCACAGACCAGTTTTCGTGATTTCGAGCAAAACGTAACCTGGCAACTCTGTTCTCTCTAGTAAGCAAGGGCGCAGTGGCTGGTCTCCTACTGTTTAATCCAGCTTCATTTAACCGTCTTCTAACTGTTTTAGAAGAAATTGTGACATTGCGAACAGCTTCGAGTTCGTTTATTATTATAGAACTAGTGACAGTCCTGTTTCTTAAAGCATATTGTCTTATAAAACGTTCATCTAGGTCGCTAATGCATCGTTTTCGCCCTTGCCCTAGCCTTCTAGAATAAGTTCCTACTTCATTCAAGCGTCTTATCATACGACTTATTGTGGAACGATGTTTGCCTAACAAATTAGCAACATAACTCTGACAATATCCCTCGTCCAATAAAACTGAGGCTCGCACTACCTCGTGTTCAGTTAAATTCCTTGTTCGATTCATTTTTCTAATTCTTCGGGGTCAAAAATAAAACAGTCTACCACAAAAAAACGTATTACTTTGAAAAAGGGAACAATTTATAAGCTTACTTTTAAAGAAAATCTATCGCATTTTTACAGAAAATTGTTTATCTTCTAAAAAATTCTTTAAAACTGTAAATCTAAACGAATTGTTTTGATTTCTGTCATGAACAACGAAACAAAATATGCATAGCCTACTATTCAAATACTCGATAAACTTCAAAACTGACATAAGAAAAAGATAAATTAATTTTCAGATTGTTGCATTAATTTTGTCCAGCAGTGATGAAATCGAGTGAAAAATCAAAAACTTGTTCAGTTAGTACAACAGGGAAAGATGGAAGTATAAAAGCATGAAAAAGTCTGGAGCTGGACACCCATTTGTTTTAAAATGGTTTGGATATGATGCCATGAGTTTTTTTGTGTGACAGGAATAAACCGAAGAAAGGAAGGCTTACCTTGATATAATGTTGAAGAGCGTCATACAGGGAATTTTGAAATTTTGAATAAATATTTTAATGATTGAAAACTGTCCCCAGTGGCTATGTACCTCAGAGTTACTGCCAGGCGATCATTCACGGAAATTGGGTCCCGGTAATTTGTATTTTCTTGGCGATTTTAGGTTCTAACAAATTAATTAAAAATTTAAAATCGGTACTTGACATTCTGGTAAAATTGTGGCAGGAAGATCTCAATTCTCCGTTTAACCCAACATTGTCAGTGCTTAAATCATCCAATAATTCTTCTGTGCCGTAATTAACTCTCCTTTTTAATAGACAACCGACCCAATACCTCGGTTTTTTCTGTTTTGGCCTTAACTAAAAACGAACCACGAAAGACATTCTTGCGGGACTAAACAAAACATTAGTTTTTTTAAACTGTCCGTTTGGTGGAAACCAGGCTTAATTAAAGTAGTTTATGATGGCATATTTGGTTTTTCTCTCTTCTGCCTTTATAACTCAATAGATCACAAAAATGTTTTTGGCCTAAAACTTTTGCACGCAAATATATATATATATATATATATATATATATATATATATATATATATATATATATATATATATATATATATATATATATAAATACATACATATACCAATTTTTTACTAAAAGTTTTGTTTTTAATATTTTTTCCGTTCTATATAGACATCGAAAGTGACGAAAAGTTAAGTTTGGAAGGAGTCAAAATTAAAGCAGAAGATGACAAAATTCAGAAGCTTGCCAACGAATACAAAGCTCACGTTCGGGATATCTTGAAGAACCTTAAAGATAAATACAAAAAGTTGCTGTCAAGAAAATCTTAGACTCTTACCGAGTCAGGTACACATCATATTAAAATCTACTTATATTTTTATCCAAACGTGCAAACGGCAATATATTGTGTATTTTCCGTTAAAGCTATAGAGTAAAGAAAAGAAAGTCGTTAAAAGCCGACGGGAAAAGGGCTTAGTGATTCGTGCGTAATTTGTAGTGCACAGCATATGGTAACCAGACTGTAGTCTCGATGTTGGACCTTATCCTTTTTGTCTTACCGTTACCGCACCGCCCCAAAAGTCTTTCTTTTCCTATAATTTTAACATAAAATAGTGTCGGAAGTTTGTTGCTGAAAATGTTCCACATTCATTATTATGAAATGGTTTGTTTTACGTTTTTTCCAGTTCGATTGATAATCAGTTTCATGTCAGTAGGTCTGTTAAATTTGGACCATAAAAAATATTGGTAAATTAGGGTTCATAAAAACGCAGGGTGTTTGTATAAATAACAGTTGATTAAAACATTATTTTTTATATTATCTTCAGACTATGCCGCGACATGAACTGGAACCAGACAAAAGAGTAGCACAATATGTTGAACAGATCTTTGCAGATAAAATTGGAATCGTTAGAAGAAAATTGGCTTTTGATGTTGAAAAATCAAGGATTCAAGTCAACAAACTTCAAAAGTAAGAAACGATTTAAATTTTTATAAGAAACTTTTTTGTGATTGCCCAAATTTGTTCAAAACTGTTAATTAACTCTGTATATATATATATATATATATATATATATATATATATATATATATATATATATATATATATATATATGTATATATTTTATGGGTCTCGCATACGTGCTACAGGGAAATCCCTAAAGCACTACAGGAGCGACACGTGTGCGGAGAAAGCGATTCACGTTGTTCTTAAATCGCTGTAAATTGTACTCGGTGAGAAACACAGTGCTGGGCAAATTATTCCAAAGGGATGATGTGCTCCATATAAAAGACTGCTTGAAAAGCGTTGTACGAGGAGTAACAAGCTGAACCTCATACGGATGTGAAGTATTAGTGCGACATGTACTTCTATCATGCACCGCTCTGGGAGGAATTAAGCGGGCCACATCCTTCGAACACTTTCCATGAAAATACCTGTAGAATAGGCTAAAATCGCCAACCGTTCTTCGATTCTCCAGCGAATCAAAGCCGCCGCGCCGGTCATTTCCGGGTCTCCAATCAGACGAACAGCTCTTCTCTGAACAGAATCCAATAAATGCAGTGTATGTTTGGGAGCGGAGCCCCAAACATGGGAGCAATATTCCATAGTTGGTCGAATTTGAGCTTTGTAAAGAATTAACAGTTGTTGTGGAGTGTTTCTGGTTCGAAATAATATTCCCAACTTTTGAGAAGCTTTCCTTGCTATGCCTGCAACATGTTCATGCCAGGACATATTTACTCCAAATTAACGCCCAACAAATTAAGGACGATGCTAGGGGAATGGAGTGCCCCGACATAACTATGTCGGTTTCAGCAACGTTAACTTTTTTAGAAAAAACAGCTGCCTGGGTTTTTGTAGCATTAAATTCCACTTGGTTACTGTCACCCCAAGATAGAATTTCTTCCAGGTCTTTGTTGAGTTGAACGACTTCCTGCTGTCCGCGGATATTCGCCTGAGCAGGAGCCGATGTCCGAGCGCGAGAAGATTATTGGAAGGAGTAAAAAATCAGCATTCTAATGATACCAAAAATAATACCACTATTTAAAAATTAAATTCAAGGATAGGTGTTAAATGAAGCAAAATCGTTTGATTCGATTTTTTTGCTCACCAGTGTATATATATATATATATATATATATATATATATATATATATATATATATATATATATATATATATATATATATATATATATATATATATACATATATATATAATAAATATAGTGCTTTGAAAATTGTTTCCGATTCCGGTGTTTCACTTTCTCGGTGTATGCCAAGGCGGTGTTATCCATCACATTACCTAGTTCAACCGCGAGTTTGTTGAGCTTCAAACTCCCTGGCTAAGATTTCTTTGTGAAACGGCTGTTATCGTTCTTTTCCCCATGTATCTCGAGGGCGCTCCTTCTTACACCTTTCTCACGGATCTCATAACTTTCTTCTTTCCTCGTTGTCGACAATACTAGTTATTATTTAGCCGTTTTGTTTTAACCGAAACCGTCTAATATGTCTGCTGGATAGGAGTTCTGTCTAAAATTATCTTTTTGCTCTGTCAGTAGACCTTCAAACTAGTTTGTTATTCCTTATCAGGGGTTGTATTTAAAGCATTTGGGACCACAGTAGACACAGTTTGTAGGGAAATCCGCATTTGGAATTTATTTTCGTAATTTAGACTAAAATGTCAAGAAAAAAAGGTAAAGAAAATTTTCTATTAGCTAGTGAGCTCGACATGAATAGAGGCAAATATATTACTAATAGATAGGAAATGTGTCACGAACATGAACTATTTCCTCGCAGATCCTGGACTTGTTCAATTTTAACTCTGAAAAGCACATTTCAATTAAGTTTTTTGTGGGTGTTATTTTTCATGTCTTTCTGCCTCTACATGTATCTAGTTTTTCACCTTTTTTAGCTTATAGCTAATTATAATTCTTCAGCTAAAGCATTTTTTGCTTCATGTTTTCAGTTATTTTACAAATCCTTGTGATAGACATCCTAACTTGGTACACGGAATAAACAACCCGGACTGTGCCATTATGACAGTAAGACAAAGAAAAATGGGTCCCATTTTCTATGAAATGCTAGAGCTCTGTACAAAGAAGCTTCAAGAAGAAAGCAATAAAGGAAGGTAATTATTGTATAGTGATATAAATGTGCTTTAACACCAGCAGAATCTTTTAGACGTTCGAGATGAGAAAACCGCACAGGTCTCGCACGATTTTCACGGAGTTTACGCCGTTTTTCGGTTGACAGTTTATTAGCTAGTCTCAAAGTTATGTATATTTATGGAAATACATTTCCGCCTTCATTCAAACAAGCGTTTCTATCAATTTAAAAATATAATATTTCATTTCAGTACAACTGTAAAAGACACGTTTCGCCGTATCACGGCTCATCAGCTGGGCCAGGTTTAGCAAATACGAGAACACATTTTTAGTCCTTTATCCAAGTAACTAACGGAAAACTATAACAAATAGATGCTTATACTGCACTCTGTCGGCGACTTACTAAGTCTATTCAAGCAGAGCGGCACAGCACGGCTGGCACTTATTGCAGAAACGCACTTTTCTCGAGCTTTCTGCTTGAAGGCATAGATGGCAGCATTGGTATAACAATTAAAAATAAAGCGAAAAGAATCGCATTTTTAAGTTACATTTTATTTTTAATTGTTATACCAATGCTGCCATCTATGCCTTCGCGCAGAAAGCTCGAGAAAGGTGCGTTTCTGCAATAAGTGCCAGCCGTGCTGTGGCGCTCTGCTTGAATAGACTTAGTAAGTCGCCGACAGAGTGCAGTATAAGCATCTATTTGTTATAGTATTACTTAGTTTGTTTTTCTGTAGTAAGATGCTATTAATTATTTATGTAATCACTGCAGCTGTCTACAAGACTTATATTTATATACGGGGGTGTTTTTTTTTAAGTTTCCTACCCAGTTCTTAAAAAAATTCGTAGAGATTAAAAAAAAAATTCTCATAACTAGCGTCTACGCTAATACAATAGAGTGAAGAATTATTATAAGGAAACGAAACTTTCTGTACATTTTAGAGAATTAAACAATAGGCAGTATGTGACACGTAGGGTGAAAAGTTTTTGGTCTGACACATAAATGTCGCCCTTTTCAAAAAATCCATATGATTTTTAGAAAGTACCACCCTGCAAACGATACGTGTCAAAATTTCATGACATTTCGACGATTAGTTTAGAAGTTACAGTGGTTTTAGTGACGCTACTTCTGATGTTTTCAAAACAATGGAAAAAATCGAATTTCGTGTGTTGACCTGTGTTTTGATGAGAAAAAGTAGCGTTCGAGCAAAGCAATGGCTTGATAAGTATTACGGGCACTCTGCCCCTGGAAAATCACTCGCCATTTACTGATATGCTGAATTTAAACGCGGTAGTAGAGACACAAATGATGCTGAACGCTCTGAACGTCCAAATGAGGTGGTTACACCGGAAAACACCAAAAAAATCCACAAAATTGTTTTGGATGACCGTAAACGGAAATTGCGTGAGATAGCTGACACCCTAAAGATAACAAAAGAACGTGTTGGTCATAGTTTGCATGAACATTTGGGCATGAAAAAGCTCTGTTCGAAATAGATACCGCGTTTGCTCACAATGGACCAAAAACAACAACGTGTTAATGATTCTGAACGCTGTTTGGATCTGTTTAAGCGCAATAAAAAGGATTTTTCATGCGATATGTAACAATGAATGAAACATGGATCCATCACTACACACCGGAATCAGATGGGCAGTCAGCTGAGTGGACAGCAGTCGGTGAAAGCCGCCCGAGGCGACCAAAGACACAATAGTCGGCTGGAAAGGTTTTAGCCTCTGTATTTTGGAATGCGCATGGAATAATTTTCATCAACTATGCTGAGAAGGAAAAAACCATCAATAGCGAAAGGTAGTGCTGCGTTTGAAGGCAGAAATCGCAAATGAACAAGAAAAAAGTGCTCTTTCATCAAGACAATGCACCGTGTCACAAGTCAATGGTTACGATGACAAAATTGCATGAATTGCTTCCTCATCCACCGTATTCTCCAGATTTGGCCCCCCAGCAACTATTATCTATTCGCAGACCTCAAAAAAAATACGTGGAAAAGAGATTTTGCTCCAATGAAGAAGTTATCGCCGAGATTGAGGCCTATTTTGAACACAAAGACAAACCTTCTACAAGAAAGGTATAGAAATGTTAGAAAAGCGTTAGGCTAATTGTATCGCTCTTACAGGAAACTATATTGATGAATAAAGTCTAATTTTGAAAAAAAGAATGTTTTTTAAGTAGCTAAACCAAAAACTTTTCAGTCTACGTGTTAGAATTAATTTTGATTTCGAAAGAGATTCAGCACAGTAGACCACCTACAAACACTAAATGCGCTCATTGAGAAAGCCACGGAATATAATATACCCTTACACTTGGCTTTCGTAGACTACCCTACCTTTGACTCTATAGAAATGTGGGAAGTTTTAAGAGCCCTAGATAACGCCTGGATAGACGCCAGATACTTGACTCTTATTAAATATATCTATGACAATGCGTAATAAAATACCGATAAAAAAAGAGTACATCAAGGCTATACGACCTCGCCAAAACTGTTCACACGGGCACGTTTTTAAGACCTTAGACTGGCAAAATAAGAGGATTAATATAGACGGAACACGACTTAATCATCTACGATTTGTGGGCGATATCGTTCTAATCGGTACTACACTCAATGAATTAACAACTATGTTGGAAGAACTGCATCATGCATCGTCACGACTGGAAATGAACCCGAGCAAGACGAAGATAATGAGCCTAGAGCAAATAACGATTACCATCGAAAATCAGCCATTAGAGAACATATCCGAATATATACCTAGGACAAAAAATTCTAGGAAAGGAATACCAAACAGCAGAAATTTCTCGAAGAGTGGACCTTGGTTGCACACGTTTTGGTAAACTAGGATTTATTTTCAGATCACGAGATATCCCTGTAAACCTTAAAAGGAAAAAGGTACGAGTCGTGTGTACTGCCAATTCTCACGTACGGTTTTGAAACGATGTCGCTAAGACGTAAGTCGATGAATAGACTTCTAGTGGCGCAGCGTGCAAGGGAGAGAGCTATGCTCGAAGTAAGTTTGAGAGATATAATCCCAAATGAGGAAATCCGAAGAAGAACACGGCTGACGGATACTCTGGAAAGAGCGGCTCAACTAAAGTGGAGATGGGATGTCCACGTAGCGAGAGAGAACGACAGATGGAACTACAAGCTTACAGTATGACGCCCAAGAAAAAGCAAGAGGAATGTGGTAGGACTTCAAAGAAGACAGTGAAACGACATTCAGAATATCGCAGGAAAAATTGGAACAGAACGGCCTTGGACAGGAAAAGATTTGGAAGAATGCTACATCCAGGAGTTGATGAGAGCAGGCTAAAAAGAAGAAGAAGAGATGTAGAATTAAACAGAAAATGTGCTAATATAAGAGGCATATTTGACGCTTTGATGCCTTCTACAGATTTTTTTCTGGTCATTTGAGTTGTACACCGTCTGTCCAAAACGTTCCCGGACTGATTTTTCCCCGGCCATTAAGCAGCGCCATCTCGTAAACAACAATAAAAGCTTGAAATCATATCTATAAACAACACATTTGCATTCAACCAGCCATTTGTAATCTGTCAATGCTGACCAGTAGACGTGCGAACTGTATGTGTCATAGTCGTTGTGTCAAAGACGTGTGATGGAGCAGCAAGCAGTGATCAAATTTCATGTGAAACTGGGTGAAACAGCTACAGAGATTGAATCTTTGAGAAAAGCTTACGGCAATGATTGTTTATAGCGTTCACAAGTGTATGAGTGGTTTAAACGCTTAAAGGAAGGAATGGAGTCACTCGAGAATGATGCAACGTCAGGGCGTCGGTCACAGCAAAATTCGGCCGACGCAAATGTGAAAATTCGCCATCTTCTTTCATACAAAGTGATGGCGGAAAAGCTTAACATCTCTAAATCCGGTGTTCAAAAGATTGTCGGGAATATTTTAAACAAGAGGAAAGTGTGTGCAAGTTTGTTCTCCCCATCCTGAAAAATGGGGACGATTCTATTTTGCAGAAAATAATCACGTGTGATGATATGTGGTGTTACCAATACGAACGTCCTACAAAACGGCAAAGTGCGCAATGGGTAGTAGTTCGCCGAGACCGAAGAAAGTGCGACTAACAAAGTCAAAAACAGAGACAATGCTCGACACATTTTTTAACGCTCCACAACAAATTTGTTACCAAGGGCACTACAGTAAACGCCAGGTACTATGTGGGTGTCATGGAGCAACTTTGCAAGGGGATCCAGCGGGTACGACCGGAACGATGGAAAGCAAAAAATTCTCTTGCTTCATGAGAACGCGCCCGCTTACACGGCTGGAATTGCGGTGCAGTTCCCTACTCCACCATCCTTCAGATTTAGCCCCTAGTGAGTTAAACATGATCTCAAAAGAAGATTTTTTTAACATTTTCACATGGTTGTATGAACCTTCGGAGCGTTGTATTGGGAACTACGTAGAACGTCTGAAGTAATAAAATATTCACTTTTAATTTTTCTATTTTTTTATTAGAGCAATCCAGGAACTTTTTGGACATATATTAAAAAGTCGGTATCGTTTGGGAAGTGGATAAATCATTTTAACAAGACGAAAAATGTCGACGACTTGCCCAAACGTGGCTCGGTAGACAAAGTCACTCCGAAAATCGAGTCGTGTTTTCACGGGAGCCGAAATTGACGCTGCGTCAAGCAGCGGCAAAATTAAGAAAATCGTTTAGTTTGAATGTGCCCCATGAGACCATTCGACAACATCTTCGTGCTCATGATGTCAAATTCCGAAGCATGTTGAAGAAACTTTTGCTGGGCGAAAATCACGTCGCGCTCGCTTCGGCCCACGGTAAGATACTAGAGTGGCCCTCACAATTGCCGAACGCCAACCCTATTAAAAACGTTTGGTCCTTTGTAAAGAGAAAGCTCAGAGGAAAGACTCTGAGGACTTTGACTCAGTTGTCACGCGAGATTAGAAAAATTTGGAGATCATTGCAGAAAATCTCATCGCCAGGATGCCTCGAAAATGCCAGACGATTATTGATGCACGAGGCGGTTGGACAACTTACTAAGGTAATTGCGCCGTTGTTAGCACACCAGCGAATGGCAAAAAATGTTCTCGAAACACATTTTTTCAAGAATACGAACGTCACGTTCTTACTTGACCAACTAAACTGTAACTTGATAAAAAGATTAATGCACAATAAAACACAAATTTTGCACATGCTGTTTATATGCCCGTCCATCCAGTATAAGGTCAGACAACCAGATATGTCGCCTTCACGCGTTTATATATGTTCTACTAGCCGTGCCGGCGGCTCCGCTCGGATGGACTTGATTTACTATTATCGTCGCTGCTTATTCCTTATGTTACCTAACGTAACAAAATATATCCTATAACCTGGTCAAAGAACATATGTATGAATTAAAAAAAACCACGTAAATCGGATAAATGGTTCTTGAGTGATAAGCGCACTAACGGTCAGACAGGCACAGGGACGTTGCATTTTATATATATATATATATATATATATATATATATATATATATATATATATATATATATATATACATATATATAATATATAATAATAATAAATGGCCTGGAAACACCCCTCTTGGGGTAGGGCCACCCTTTGGGTTCTCTAGATCTAGTTTATGGGTTGATCAGACTTGTTTTCCTTGTTGTTATATTTCTCTGCTTAGATGTTTCCAAAGTTTTCTGTTAGACGTCTTCTCCTTCCAGTTCGTAATCCCTGCCGCCTCCATGTCTTCCTTGACTTGCTGCAGCCATCCTATTCTCGGTCTACCTCTCCTTCTACGTCCCGGTTCCCACTGAAGTATTTCATATATTGGTGCTCCTAGGCCTGCTCTCCATGTGTGCCCTAGCCAATTAAATCTCTTCTGTTTTATTTTTTGACTATGTCCTCCTCCACTTCTTCCAAAATTTCTTGATTAGTCCTCTTTCTGTAGACTCCTTCACATATTCTTATTGGCCCTAGGATCGTTCTTAATATCTTTCGTTCAATTCTTCTCATGTCTTCCTCTTGTTTCTTTGTCATGCTTATAACTTCGGTAGCATACATTAGTTTTGTGAGTATTATTGTCTTGTATATCCTCATCTTACTGTATCTTCCTATTATCTTACTACTTAACAATTTCTTATTGCTATGAAACAACTTGTTTGCTATTATTAATCTTTCCTTTACTTCCATTTCCTTGTTCCCATCCCAATACAGCGTAACTCTCAAATATTTAATCTTCTCTACTCTTTTGAAGGTATACTCGTTTATTTTAATCCTTTCCATGTCCTGAACATTCTGTTTTCCCTTTTTCATTATTTTGGTTTTCTCTTCATTTATCTTCAACCTCATTTTTGCTCCTTCTACGCTTATTTCTCTCTCACCATTTTCTTCATTATTTTCTGGGTCTTTACAATAATTACTACATCGTCCGCATATGCCACTACCTGGCTGCCACGTGTTCGTATTGAACCCAGATTTATAT
Organism: Pachyrhynchus sulphureomaculatus; assembly: GCA_019049505.1. Lineage (NCBI taxonomy): Eukaryota > Metazoa > Arthropoda > Insecta > Coleoptera > Curculionidae > Pachyrhynchus > Pachyrhynchus sulphureomaculatus. Next base: position 27,832,308 of record CM032449.1, read on the forward strand.
TCCTTAGTAAATATTGTGGTGTTAGGTTGAATAAGATTGCCGATAATGCATCTCTCTGTCTAACTCCTTTGTTCATTTCGAAATCTTGTATTCTTCCTTTCTGTGTTTTGACATTGGCGAATGTCTCTTTCAGTGTCATCATACATAGTCGCCTTATCTTGCTCGGTACTCCCAGTTCTTTTAGCACTGTATTTAATCCAGTTCTCTTAACCGAATCAAACGCTTGCTTGAAGTCAATAAACAACAATTCCAAGTTTAGTGCGTTGTTGTGCTATTTCCAATGCTTGTTTGACTCCATGTATTATATCTACCGTAGATTTTCCTGTGTGTGTAAATCCACATTGGTATTGTCCTATTACACTTTTTATTACAATTTTAGTTTTTCGTGTATCATCGTTGTCAAAATCTTGTAGGCGGTGTTGAGCAGGGTAATTCCTCGATAATTTTCGCATACCCGTTGGCCGCCTTTCTTGTGTATTATTACAATTTCACCTCCTTTCCAATCATGTGTCATGCGTTCTTCTTTCCATATCTGTTTAATTAGTACGTACATGCTTTCACAGAGTTCTTCCCCGCCGTATTTGAACCATTCCATGTTTAACCCGTCTGTGCCTGGCTTTTTTCCGTTCATACTTCTTAGTATTATTTCTTTTATTTCACCTCTTGTTGGTTCTAGAATCATTTCCATTTCATTTTCTTTTTGCTAGTTTTCTTCGGTTCTGTATTCTTCCTGTATTTGTTCGTTTAAGAGGTGCCTGAAATGTGTCTCCCATATAATAATATACTGTTTTTCTTCCTCTATTATTTTTCCCCCTCTGTCTTTCACTCCTCTAACTTTTCCTTTATAAGTTCTGTTCTGTATTTTGATCTTATTGTAAAACTGTTTTCTGTTAACATTCCGACCTTCTGTTTCTATTTCTCCAATTTGTTCATCCATTCTCTTTTTGCTCTTCTAATTACTTTATTACATTCCTTCCTAATACTTTTATAATTCCGTCTGTCCTCATTATTAATTGTTTTCAACCATTTCATCCTGGCATTTATTTTTTTGTTTGCCATTCTTTTACATGTTTCATTAAACCACTCTTTCAATTTGTGGTTTCTTTCTATCCCTATGCTTTCTTGCGTTGCTTCTCTCACGTATTTATATATATATATATATATATATATATATATATATATATATATATATATATATATATATATATATATATAATTATATATATATATATGTATATATATATATATATATATATATATATATATATATATATATATTAGGGTGACCGCAAAAAATCGATGTCGGAATTTTGTTCGTCTGGACCCCACAAAACGATTCCCTTTTCCAGATATTGAGATAGCCGAAATTTGAGCTCGATTTTAAACGACGTTAACCCGTGCCGCTCGTCGCTCAAAGTTTGAAAAAATCCAAATTTTTGGCCAAAAAGCTGACATATAAAGCCATAACTCCAGAACGGTAAATAATAGAAACACGCTTAATATCTCAAAAGAAAGCTAATGTTTTTCTTCAAAATTTATATTCTATACATAATTGTTGTTATTTTAAGTCAAACCGAGTTACAACAGCCTTTAGCCCCAAAAACGTGACCTGGTACCAGTAGGAGCCAGTTTGGAAGTATTCTAAGAATTTTACGGGTTTTTACATAATGTGTCTCGGAATTAACATTTTTTTGTTAAAAAGTATTTTGGAACTCAATTTTCAAACATAAAGAGCCTTTTGTTCAAATTTAATCTTTTATTATATGGGGATTACCTGACTAGTTTACCAAAGAAAGACCGTTTGACAGGTAAAAAGGAGGGTGAATCTAATTTCTATTTTAGGGATGGTGATTTTACTTCAGCGTACAACCGACCTTTTATTTATTCATTTTAGTTTCTAAAGTGCCTTTGAGCTGGTTAGATCGAACAATTATCTAGTGAAGATATTTTAACGTTTTTTTTTTTTAATTTTCCAAGTGTGTGTGTTATTGTTTTTATAACTATTATAGTATTATTTTAAAAGACATTTGAAAACATTTTATTGAAATTAAAGTTTGCAATATATTTTATTTCATTTTCCAAGTTAACTGTTATTTACCTATTGGCCTTTGAAATGGCATCCACATCAGGTGTACAAAGCCGGACCAAGGATAAAATATTTCTTGTGGGCTATCCCATTCACCAGATCACCGGTTGTAAACTACTCTCAAATCGTCAAGTTTTGTGTGCTTTATTTTATAATTTAAGTACTGTGAAATTAACTGTAAGAGAATCAGCAAAACTTACAATACGAGAAGTGTTCATTTTTTGGGAGAAAGCTCGAATCCCGACTAAACATGAGCAAGATGCAATTACTAAGCTGAAAAAACTTCACGCCGAGTGGAGAACTCTTCAAAAAGACCGGAAGAAAACAACGAAAACGGCCAAGAACAAATTTAAACAGATTGTTGAAAAGTTGGATGATCTCTTTGATATTGCTCAACAAGATACCTTGGCTCTGATGAAATCGAAAGAAGATAAGGCGTTTCTCGTGAAACAGAGGCAGAAGGGCCGCCCAGGTTCCATGACTGGAGTGGATCTCAAGTTGTCTCGAGCTGAAGAAATCAAGGTGCAAAAGGAACTTGCAAAAATGAACCGACAAATCCAAGAAGCAACTTTTGATATTGGTGAGTTTTTTTTTTATTATTAGTATTCTAAAAAATAGATAAACAAATAAGTAAATAGTTTCATTATAATTGAAAGAAAATTGAACATGAGAGCATGATTTGGCATCTTTATGATTGAGTTTATATTTTTTAAATAATACCTTTTGATAATTAGAAGTAGGTAATTTAGTACCTATGTATTATTACTATTCTGCTAAAACGACAAGTTTTTATAGTCTTTTTTTTTCTCTTTCTTTTGTTGCTTCTTAAAGACGGATGATGAAGACCAGTTCGAAGAAGGAGAAGAAGACACTGAAGAGGACAGCATCTACCAGGAACTTGAGAGCTTGGAGGCAATGGACATCCCTGAAGAAGCTCCAGAAGATCCAGGACCATCTGAGAGCAAGATGATGAAAGTTTCATTTGCAAGGGCGTTAAAGAGATTTTTAAACATGAAATTGTCCATTTTATTAGATCGATGTAAGGTATCCGACAGAAATGCCACGAGAGTTTTAATAGCTACTCTAGAAGCACTAAACCTTGACCCTCTTGAGTACAAAGTCTCGAAAACTTTATTACATGATAGAAGGCAAATGTTCAGAGAACAATATAATAAAAAAATTTTTGATAAAGTAAACATTCCTGAAAAAGAGCCCGAGGTTGTCCATTGGGACGGTAAACTTTTATCGGGTGTTTTAAAAAATGAACAATGTGAGCGAATAGCTATAGCTATTTCATATGGCGAAAAGGAACAGCTGCTGGGAGTTCCTGTAACAGCAAACAGCTCTGGAGAGGAGCAAGCCGTAGCCGTATATGAATGCCTACATGAATGGGGTCTTCTCAACACCGTCAAGGCGATGTGCTTCGACACTACAGCATCCAACACGGGAAGACTCAAAGGAGCATGCGTCATATTGGAGCAAATGTTAGGAAGAGAATTGTTATACCTAGCTTGCCGTCACCATATCTTGGAAATTCTGTTAAGAGGCGTATTCGACACAAAAATGGGATCAACCACTGGACCTCATCCAGACATTTTCAAGAGATTCCTCACTGCGTGGCCCAAGATAGACAAAGGAAAATACGACACAGGTATCAGTGACAATCTAATACAAAAGCAGCTAACTCCAGAAGTAATTGCAAATGTTACTGCTGAATTCGAGACCAAATTAACTGAGAGCCACCCCAGAGATGACTACAAGGAGCTATTGCAGTTGGTTCTCGTATTTGTTGAATCACTAGACGGCAATGTTGTGGGTTTTAGAACTCCAGGAGCCATTCATCACGCTAGGTGGATGGCAAAGGCTATTTACTGCTTAAAAATGTTCATTTTTCGTCGTCAATTTAAGATGTCTAAAGAAGAAGAAAGTTCTGTGCGTGCCATTTCTGTTTTCCTAGTTAAAATTTATGGTAAAGCTTGGTTCAATGCTCCAAAAGCTCATCTTGCACCAAAGCAAGATTTAGGTATTTTGCATAGTCTGTTAGACTATAAAGAATATGACAACGACATTGCAGAAATAGCCCTGACCAAATTTTCGAACCATTTGTGGTATTTGAATGCAAAGTTGGTGGGATTATCGTTTTTTGATCCCACCATTACAGACGATCAAAAGTTGTTAATGGCTAATAAATTGCTCAGTAGCACAGCACGCTAGGGTTGTAAATCCAAAAGTTAGGAAAGAAGACTTAAAAGAGGTAGTTGATGGAGGATTGGTAAATTTACTTACCAAAGAAACGTTTACATTCTTTGACCAATTTAATATAAAAACAGATTTCCTAAGACAACATCCAAACACCTGGCCTCAAAATAATGACTTCCAAGAAGGATTGAAAATTGTTAAAACATTAAAAGTAGTTAATGATATGGCTGAGCGTGGTGTTAAATTAATAACCGACTTTAACGACCTTCTGACAAAAGATGAAGACCAAAAGCAATATGTCCTGCAAGTTGTAAGTAAATGCCAAGCATTAAAATCCTGACGTTTCAAAAACTACTTTAACAAAAGCTCTAGAATAGATTAGATAACTATGTAAAATTATCAACTCATGTAGGTACTACGTCTGTATCTTTTCTGTGTCTGTTTTGTATGTATTATATACCTAATTTTTATATTTTAAAATAAAAAAATGTCATTAGACTTATCAGTATTACTTGTTTTTTTTATTATATTTTACTTTAAACTCAAAAATATACCAAAAAAAAAGCAAAATTTATCACTTAATAACAAAATATACGAAGTATGCTCCTAGTGGTACCAGGTCACGTTTTTGGGGCTAAAGGCTGTTGTAACTCGGTTTGACTTAAAATAACAACAATTATGTATAGAATATAAATTTTGAAGAACAACATTAGCTTTCTTTTGAGATATTAAGCGTGTTTCTATTATTTGCCGTTCTAGAGTTATGGCTCCATATGTCAGCTTTTTGGCCAAAAATTTGGATTTTTTTAAACTTTGAGCGACGAGCGGCACGGGTTAACGTCGTTTAATCGAGCTCAAATTTCGGCTATCTCAATATCTGGAAAGGGGAATCGTTTTGTGGGGTCCAAACGAACAAGATTCCGACATTTTTTTTCCCCCTCTATGAGATCCGGTCACTCTAAAATATATATATATATATATATATATATATATATATATATATATATATATATATATATATACAGGGTGTCTCTAAAAGGTGCGGAAAAATGCTACCACAAATTCCTGAGGTCAAAATATGACGATCTAACTCAACGTACCTCAGTCCAAAAGTGGATGATTTCAGAGATACAGTATGTCAAAAGTTCAATTTGGTTTTTAGTTTTTCATAAATAATTCTTTTAATAATTGGTGTATTGTCACAATTTTCAACTAAAGGGGTTTTTTTGGGGTGAAAAATTGAAATCTGCATGCATTTTCATTGTAAAATTTAGAGGCCGCCACTTGCGGTACTTTGCACACATTTGAAACGAAATAACTTTTTTGAGCCACACTGTATTTTACTTTTAGATAGAATTTCTTATTCTCCAACGTCTTTTACCTAAAAAAGATATACCTGATAAGAGTTGATTTGAGCAGCCGTTTTTGAGATTAAAACAATTTTTGGTGTTATTCTTGTGGCAATGCAATGCAATGGTGAGTTTGAGTAAGAAATCAAAAATTTACATCCAAATATCCCAAAAACTCAGCTCATACCAGGTATACCTCCAAAAACTGGAAAAGAATTTTTATTCAAAATTTAGACAGTCCATTTTCGCTTCAATTATGTTCATTTATCACAATAATTTAGACCTAGCCATAAACGAAATGAATTGTTTTAATCCAGATATTTCAAAAACGGCTGCTCAAATCAACTCTTATCAGGTATACCTTTTTTACGTAAAAGACGTTGGGGAATAAGAAATTTTATGCAAAAGTAAAATACAGTGTGGCTCAAACAAGTTATTTCGTTTTAAATGTGTGCAAAGTACCACAGGTGGCGCCCTCTAAATTTTACAATGAAAATGAATGCAGATTTCAATTTTTTCACCTCAAAAAACCCCCTTTAGCTGAAAATTGTGACAATACACAATTTATTAAAAAAAATATTTATGAAAAACTAAAACCAAATTAAACTTTTCACACTCTGTATCTCCGAAATTATCCACTTTTGGACTGAGGTAATTTAAGTTAGATCGTCATATTTTGACCTCAGGAATTTGTGGTAGCACATATATATATATATATATATATATATATATATATATATATATATATATATATATATATATATATATATATATATATATATATATATATATAGATATACGTGGGTAAATCAAATATAAACGGTAATTTTTTTTATACGTTTATTGAATAACCTTATACACAAATCATTGATTTAATCATTGATATAGTCTCCTGCGTGATCTACACACTTTTGCCGATTGGAAGTTTCCATATTCCCTGGTCATAAAAGGTTTGAGGCCGGGTTGTAAGTCAATTGCGCACGTGTTCCTCGACTTCTTCATTGCTTCCAAATCGCTGTCCTCCCAGTGATTCTTTCATAGGCGCAAACAAAAAATAGTCACAGGGGGATAAGTCAGGGCTATAAGGACGGTGCTCGAGGGTTTCCCAGCCCATTTCTTCCAGTGTATCCCTTGTCAAAGCCGCAGTGTGAGGCCTGGCGTTTTTCTGAAACCGAGTCGATCAGTAATTATGGATTGAACACTTCCATAGCTGATACCCACTTCTGAGGAAATTTCTTCAACGGTTAATCGGCGGCGATCACCTTCGATAAGGTGTCTAATGTCACGGATGTTGTCATCTGTAAGGCTTGACCTAGGGTGTCGATCATGACTTTCGTTTTCAACCCGTTCTCGTCCGCCCTTAAATTCTCTCGCCCACGTATACACACGATTCTGAGACAGTGTACTGTCCCCAAACTGTGCCATCAAACGGGTTAAAACTTCTGACCGTTTAACGCCTTCATTGGTTTAAAAACTTGATGATAATACGTTGCGCAACAGACGAAGGTACCTCTTGCTCGGTCATGGCTGTACTGACGACAAAGACGAGTTGGCGCGCGCACCCATCCGGTTCCCCCACTCCTCACAAACCAAAAAAATATTCTTTGCTACATGATATTGTTCGATATTTAACGGTTTATACAGCGTATTGCTAGAGAGTGTGCTAGCGGCAAACGTTTTTCCGACTTGATTCACTATTATCGTCACTGCTTATTCCTTACGTAATAAAATATATCCTATAACCAGAGAACATATGTATGAATTAAAAAAAAAAAACACGTAAATCGGAGAAGTGGTTTTTCGAGTGATAAACGTACTAACGGACAGACAGATTGACCAGTCAGAGAGACGTTGCATTTTATATGTTATAGATACACAAAGTCAAGCAACATGATATATTAAGTTATATAACCATGTCTATTTGGTACAATCGTAGAAAAAAATATAGTGTGAAAAGTACTTTCACAGGGCTCCTGCCGCGAACGAACCCACTTCTGCTATCACAATCTGTTATTTTAACTTATAAAAATTCCATTAAAAGGATAGTCCTGCGGGATGTTTGCGGCATTATTCGTCAGGTTTTTAATAATAACACTCATCAGCAAATGTGTATGCAGGGTGACCGATCATGGTGTGTAATTTGTGCTATACATGCTAGAAAACTTTTTTTATTTAGCTGTTATGTTGGGGATGTGGAATCTTTGGCACAATGATACTGTGGTGATATACAATATACTGAGTAGTTATTTGTTGTTTTTTAATACTTTATTATGTTTAATGCATTCAGTACTAACGTTGAAAGGGAGCGTTAAAAAGTAAGTATCCTTTAAAATTTTTAATGAATACTAACACACATAGGTGATCGTCACAGATTTTAATGACACACGGTCATATGCCTGTTGCAAATCTATAAATAACAAATTCCTCGCATATCTTTTCTCCTTGGCCTTAGGCCAAATATATCCGTGTAAATCCTTCTGGCTCTAAAACCATTTTGATCCTCCATATCGTGTCATTCTATTCTCTCTCGTCATTCATGCAGGCTATCAATTGAATTTGTCACGGTAATACTTCTGGAACAACTACGGCTTTTTCTATCTTTTTTAATAATTAGCATAATCCAAGCCTATTTCCATTCTATCATTAATTAGGATTTTCCTTTCCAATAAATTCGGCTATTATTCATTTAAAAAATTATTTAAATATTATTATTTTGGTCTCATATATATTGTACCAAAAATAGAAATGCAAAGGAAAATGTACTTTAAATATAATTTAAGGGTTTATTTTTATCACCCCTTTAAGCCGAACATCTTCAAATAAAAAAAAAAACAAAATATACATTTTCATTCTCTCATATTTGTTTATAAACTAACAAAACAAGTTAGTTTTCTCCTACCGCTATGTAACATGATATCCCTTTCAGGTAGTACTAGGTGTACAAGTATGAAATGCGAATTTTTTTTCTAAAAAAACATGTTAAATTCGAAAGAATGATAAAAAGTGATTTATTCAAAGTATGCTCCATCGCTCGTTATACATTTCTCCCCATCTTTCGGGCCATTTCTGAATACCACGCCAGTAAAAATCTTCCCCTTTTGCTGCAAACCATTCATCGAGCCATTTTTTTCACATCTTCGTACGAACCAAAGCGCTGCTCAGCAAGTGCGTAACCCATCGATGCAAACAAGTGGTAATCAGAAGAAGCAAAGTCTAGTGAGTAAGCCGCATGGGGTAGAACTTCCCAGCTGAGTGCTTCCAACGTGTCGCGAACTGGTTTTGTCGTATGTGATGGAGCATTGTCATAAAGAAAAATGACTTTGTGTTGCCTCTTTCGGTATTCTGGCCTTTTTTCAAGCAGCGAAGGGTTCAAATCGGTCAATTGTTGTTGGTAACGTTTAGTATTAACCGTTTCCCCCAGGTTTTAACAGCTCATAATAGACCACGCCCCTCTGGTCCCACCAAACACAGAGCATCGTTTTTCTGCCAAAGCGATTCGGTCTTGCGGTCGGTGTGGATGGTGCGCCTGGGTCTACCCATGATTTTTTGTGCTTAGGATTCTCAAAATAAATCCACTTTTCATCCCCTGTAACTATACGATACAAAAACGACTTCCTTTTGTACCGAGCGAGCAAAAAGTCACACGTGTTTTTGCGCTTTTCCATTTGCCTGTCGTTCAACTCATGTGGTACCCATCTACCGGTCTTCTGAATCTTCCCCATCTCTCGTAGCTGATTGGAAACAGCTTGTTGACTAAACGCCCAATTGCTTGGCGAGTTGTTTTTGTGTTTGTGAATCATCTTCGTCCAACAATGCTTGCAATTCCACATCTTCGTATTTTTTTGGCAGTTTTCCACGTTCCTTGTCTGCAACATCGAAGGCACCACTTTTGAAACGCCGAAACCATCGTTCACACGTATCTTGCGATGGAGCATGTTCACCATAAGCTTCTCGCAGTAATCTGTATTATTCAACAGCAGTTTTCTTCAAATGAAAACAAAAAACAAATGCTGTCCGCGAATGCTCTTTGTTCGGTATAAATTTCGACATATTGAACACAACAACACAACACTATGCACGCACTTTTCCAATTTATCACTCGTGCGCGTCTAACACTTGTTGATGACACAACAAAATGGCGCAGTGTCAAATCTTTATAGCACAAACTGCATTGGTGCACCATCTGTTGTCTGAAATCCGCATTTCATACTTGTACACCTGGTATATATAGTAAATCTACCTTCAAGACACATTTGTTTTAATCATTCTAGTTCTTGAGATATGCACAGAAATATAATTTGAAAAATCTTAAGCTAAATATTTAGTCCCCTAATATTAATATTAATATCGGGAGATAGGTTACACATTTTCTCGATGCCTTACTGTATATTAAATTTGAATGAAATAGATTATTCCCAATTCTGTAGTCACCTTATTAGATAAACCAACCATTAGGGACGGATCCAGCCGTCTATTGAGAGGGGCAGGCAGACTATTCTCTAACTTGATGACTAATTTTTTTTTCACTAACACAGAAAATAGGTATTTATATATTAGGTTAACTTTATAAAGTTTAGAAATTATTTTTTAAACCCTTTCAACATTAAGTTATGTTAGGTTTATACTTTATGGAATTATTAGACTTAGTATATACACACTTTTATATTTTTACTATTCTTTATCAGGTTAGGTTAGGTTAGGTTGTACCCCGGGCGGAGGAGCGATCGCCCCTCGCTGAATCCGTCCCTGGTTACCATCCCATTTTAAAGCGGCAAACCAAGCAAGCACCCACTATCTTTTAACAAAATATTTTTACATTTTTAAGGCCTCCTGAAAGAACAGTGCAAATCCAAAAAACCGTTGATTTCAAAATTGGAAAAAAGTGAATCGCCACTAGAATTCTTTTTATTGAGTTTGAGTCCCTCTGTTATAGAATTAAGGTTAGGACCTAGATTGACAAGAATTCTTGGAAAGTACAGAAAAAGAAGAGAGAAGTGGGAAAAAAGAGCCAAACAGGTATGTGTTAGACGGCTAGGTCGCGACGAGTTAGTTTTATATAGAGAAATAATTCGAGCAGAATTTTGAAAAAACGGAGTTTTATTGTTTTTAATAAAACTAAATACGTCAAACATGTAAAAAGAAAAACAATATACAGCTTAGCTAACTAAAAAGGCTCAAACAAGGTAGCAATATATTTTATTAAATTTGGTTTATTACATCGGAAACACCGAAGAAATACCATGCAGTGGTTGTATATTATAACAATAGTGACAAATATTCACCCGGGGTAGCAGCGGCGCAGAACGTAGTCCAGCGTTGACTGAATATAAGTCTTTTTTTCAACATCACCACTACGCCAAGAGCTTTGCATTTGACGTGCACTTCGCTAACTTTGTGAGCATCACCCAGACACAAAAACGAATAAACAGAGTGTGTCATTCATAACATCGTTTCCCATCAAATCAGTGATTCATAAGAAACTTCAATGAGTGCGATATGGACATGTCGAAAACACTGGACAGATTTCCAACCCTGCTTTATGAAAAAAAATTGCCGTATCCCGCGTCCGAGCAGCGCCGCTAAAAATTTGAATAATCACACGTATTCTGCTAGTAAAATCGGCTGTGGATATCGGTATTGTCACTTACATTTGTTAATTTTAATAACAGGTGATATGTGGTTATATTTAACTTATTAATTAATATTTAGAAAATATTCAGCTGTTTCTTATAAATACGAGGGTCGTTCAATAAGTAAAGAGAAAATTGGTTTCAGCTTGAACCCATTCAACGAAACCGCTTCATACTTAGGAGTGAAAGTTGGCAACCTTGTGATGAGTTTTAATCAGCTGTACAATCATGTGATGTAAATATAACCTCAAAATATCCAGTTTACCATGGCGAGTCCATTGGAAGACTGCACTTTAGAAGAGCAGCGTTCTGTCATCAGATTTTTAATGGCAGAAGGTGTTAAGCATACTGTAATAACATTCTAGAATGTTATTACAGTATGGACAAAGTTGCATGAACCATGCGTACGCTTACAAGTGGATGAGATCGGTTCAAAAGTGATCGAACAAGAGTGCGTGACAAGCAACGAAGTTGACGTCGAGTCGAAGTTCCCCGTCCCTCGTTGGAATCGAGAATTGATGGACTTATTCGTAATAACAGAAAAATTACTGTTGAAATGATAGCTCAGGAGCTTGGGGTGAGCGGTGGAACTGTTAACATTAGTTGGAAACATTTACAATACCCGCCTTGGGTTGGGAGATCTTGCCTCTTTCCGCATACAGGCCAGACCTGGCTACGTGTGATTTTTACCTGTTCGCATCTCTCAAAGATGCCCTACGTGGGCAATGAAGAAATGAAGGAGAAAGTACAAGAGTGGCTTCGACATAAACCGAAAGAATTCTTGGCCACAGGAATCAAGAAGCTAGCAGAAATGTGTGACAAGTGTTTTAACGTTGGGGGATTATGTCGAAAAATAGGCCAAGTTTTGTAACAATCCAGAAACCGTTCTTGAGCTATTTGGTCTGAGTTATTTGTCTATTTACTTATTGAATTACCTAAAACTACGCACGATAATTTTACTTTATTAAATTAGACTTCTAATAATATTACGGATTTTTTTTTTATGGACATAGCACACATGCTACAGGAGCGAAGCGTGTGCGGAAAAAGTGATTCGCGTTGGTCTTAAATCGCTATAAAATGTACTCCGTGGGAGACAGTCCTGTGCAAATCATTCCAAAGGGATGAGGCTTTCTATAGAAAAAACTGCTTGAAAAGAGGTGTAAGGAGAATGACAAACTGAACTGCACACGGAAGCTATGTGTATTCCTAGCATGTACCACTCTAGGAGAAATTAAGCAAGCTACATTCATTAATTCATCGAACTCTTCATGAAAATACTTGTAGAATACACTCAAGTCGATAATCGTTCTTCGATGTACCAAGAAATCAAGGTCAGTTCTGGGTCTCCGATCGGGCGAACAGCTCTCTTTGGAATAAAATCCAACAAATGCACTGCATGTTTGGAAGCAGAGCTCCTAACATGGGAGCAGTAACGCGGTGAACCATTAAGGGGATGTACTTAGTCATAGAGACGACAAAAATCGTTTTTTTAGGATTTTCTTTTAGCGAAACTATTCATTATATAAAGCAGGTTTTTATTTTATATAATAATTACCCTCGCCCGCGGCTCCGCTCGCGGGGAGTTGATTCACTATTATCGCCACTGCTTATTCCTTATGTTACCTACCTAACGTAATAAAATATATCCTATAACCTGACCAGAGAACCTATGTATGAATTTAAAAAAACTCGTAAATCGGATAAGAGATTCTCGAATGATAAGAGCAGTAACGGACAGACATACAGAGAGACGTTGTGCTTTATAAGTATTATATATATTATTATATAACCTGGCTAACGAACATATGTATGAATTAAAAAAAAAAACAAACGTAAATGGGATAAGTGGTTCTCGCGTGATCAACCCACTAACGGACAGAGAGACAGACAGAGAGACGTTGTTTTTTATATATATTATATTCTTTGTTATAAGATAGTATTCCATATTTAACGGCAGCGTATTGCAAGAGAGCGCGCTAGCGACAAACTTTGCTACATAATATTGTTCTATATTTAACAGTTTAGGTTTCCGACTTGATTCACTACTATCGTCACTACTTATTCCTTATATTACCTAACATAATGATATATATCTTATAACCTGGCCAGAGAACGTATGTATGAATGAAAAAAAAATCACATACATAAAACGGATACGTGGTTCTCAAGTGATAAGCGCATTAACGGACAGACAGACTGAGAGACGTTGTATTTTATATATTATAGATATTCTCTGCTACATAATTTTGTTCCATATTTAATGGTTTAGGCTATGTATTGCAAAAGAATGCTAGCGGCAAACTTTTTTCCGATTTGATTCACTATTATCATCACTGCTCATTCCTTATGCTACCTAACGTAATAAAATATAGCCTATAACCTGGCCAGAGAACATATGTATGTTTAAAAAAAAAGTACATAAATCGGATAAGTGGTTCTCGAGTGATAAGCGCACCAACGGACAGACAGACAGACAGAGACACTTTGCATTATATATATATATATATATATATATATATATATATATATATATATATATATATATATATATATATATATATACATATATATAATATATATATATATATATATATATATATATATATATATATATATATATATATATATATATATAATAGGTTATAGATATTCTCTGCTATATAATATTGTTCCATATTTAATGGTTTAGGTATTGCAAGAGAACGCGCTAGCGGCAAACTTTTTCCGACTTGATTCACTGTTATCGTCACTGCTCATTCCTTATGCTACTTAAAGTAATAAAATATAGTCTATAACCTGGCCAGAGAACACATGTATATTTAAAAAAAGTACGTAAATCGGATAAGTGGTTCTCCAGTGATAAGCAATTTGTGGAATTTTAAAAATAAAAAAAAAATAAGTATACATAAACAAAAAAGAAAAATGACGGCGCGACACCCGTTCCCCTGCTACTCCTTTTTTTTTTAAGGACCATTGCGGTGTGCACGATTACTGGGACCTGTATCATCTCAAATCAAAATTTCCAAAGAAATTAGTTTACTAGAGGATCAATCTTGTCTTTGGTCGAAGGATTTAAAAAAAAAATCATCAAATGGCATGGGTTTAAACAAAAAAGCAAAAAAAATGACGTTACCGCGTTTTACATTTTTGCTAATTAAAAATAAAGCTCTTGATAAAATCAAAATTCCTTCGTTCAAAGACGAGCGATATGTATAGAGAAAATAGATACCAAATTTCATCAAAATAGGTTCAGTGATTCTTGAAATATCTGGCACACCGCCAAGAAAAAGTAATTTGAACAATCAGGTTACAGTAACAACAGTAATACGAAAATAAATTCTTACCTGTAAATGAATCATCGACTCCAGGGCCATATGCTGCATCTTCATCAACAATTTGAACTTCTAGAATACCAGTTTGTTCTTGTCTATGACGCATTCTAGCTTCTTTTGTACTTTGTAGCAGCTGTCGTTCGGCCAGGTCAACTCATTCTCCGTCCACTTTAGCTGCGTAGGCGTGTGCATTCCGGCCACAATGAACTCTCATAGCTGTCATTACATTTAACTTTAATAACTGCTACAAGTGACCTGTACAACGGTACTGAACAAAAACTCCCAGTTTCGAACATAGAACCTTAAAAAAGCAGATGTAAATGCTTTGTCACTTCTAAGAAGGACAATTGAAGAATCTCTTTGTATTATAAGAGAAAAAATCTTAATACATTAAAATCGAGTTAAGGTTGGCAGAGGCTGACCCGAGAGCTTGCTGCCTGCTACCTGCTCCGAAAAACTCCACGCAACGGCACTTATTTTAAACTGCTATAGCTTCGTCTATTTTTAAACCGATTCTTATGAAACTTACAGAAAATATTCTTAAGATATCATACTAAAAGTAAATGTAAAAATATAAAAAAATTAAATTTTTTGACCCAGACGACTAGGTATATCCTTTTAAATATCTTAAATTTTTTATAAAACTGACAACACTTACGTTCAACCAAATCGTAACTCATCGTTTTTAGTCCCCCTTCCTCGATTCCACTGTTAATCTTGGATCTTTTTTAGATGTAAACAAGCGGAGCCTTGGAGCTTCATCAGGAGCAACAATTGACTGAGTCAATCATTGCATTGGTGTAGTGGTTATACCTGTTCCATTTACGGTACTGAATTCACTTGCTTCATGATATATCGCACACATGATACAGACTTCAAGTCGTTAGCAATAATCATCATAAAAACATTTTGTATTCAAGGGTAAACATACCATATCATTCCTGTAATTTCTTCCCAACAAATTAGTAATCCAGTTAAAATTTTAATAAGTGTGGTAGCAATAAGTAGAAAACAGTGGATTATATTGCAATCCTGTGATGTGCAAAAAGTTACCTTACTGTACTTTCGTAAAATACAGCTCAGGCAACTGAATCTTCATCTGCTGTTTTGTAGAATAAAACGTGCCTTAGATACGCACCAGTAGTCTTATATTTATTAATTTTGATAGCTGATTACATATGGTCATATATAACTTATTAAAATACATATTTTTGGACGATTACACATTTTTGTATCATAAACAATAAGGCTATTCTGGAATTATATACCCTTATTACAAATAAGTATATGGTGAAACTAACAAGAACAAAGTAATAGGTCGCAGAAATTCCGACATGTTCTCTATTACTTATATCGCTAATCGTGGAAGGAGTAGTGGACAAATCAAAAAACCCCAGCTAAGTTACCATTAATATATATTCATTCAGTTCATTCAAAAATTATAGTACTGATAACCACCACCACATAAATCAAGGCTATTCTATAATCTGATGTGTTAGACAGTTTTGGTTCATTTTTACTGTTGGGTGTGTGAATTTTGAGGGATTTTTCGGTAAAAATATCGTTTTATCGTAAAAAAAATTACAAATTGATTATTCAAAGTATTGTCCATTGCTGGCCACTACTTTCGCCCATCTTTATGGTAGCATAGGAATACCACGTTGAAAGAACGACTCATCTTTTAAGGCTATCCAGGAATCAACCCATTTTTTGGTATCCCCATAAGAATGGAAGTGCTGTTCAGACAGGAACAAGTGATAATCAGAAGGAGCAATGTCGTGTCAGTACGGCGGATAGGTAGGACATCCCATCTAAGCGCTTCTAGAGTTTCCTTGACGGGTTTGGCAACATGTGACCGAGAGTTGTCATTTTGAAAATCACTTTGTCAATTCTTTTGGCATATTGTGGTTGTTTTTGCCTCAACGCTCGGCTCAAATGCATCAATTGTTGTCGGTAACGTTCCTCAGTAATAGTTTCGTTCGGTTGAAGCAGCTCATAATACACTACACCCAGTTGATCCCACCAGATACACGGCATAAGCTTGGAGCCTCGCCTTTGGCGAGGATGTCGATGGTTTACCCGGCTTCGCCCATGATTTTTTCCGCTTTGAATTACACAGGGCAACAAAAAAATATTTTTGTTTTGGTGCCTGGGATTTTAGAGCTGATTTTAACTATATTTGGGACGCTAAATCTATACATGCAATCCGTTTTTCTCTATCAGCTCTACTTTTTTAGATACATCAACTTATCTACCAATGTGGTTTTTATTCAGTATATTCATTTATGAGAGTTCTAAAATTATTATATATTCATTAATGTAGGTACAATGGTTTTATTGTCAGTCTGTAATTGAGTAAATTCCAGATAAATCTATCTATCTATAATAGTGGAACCATTGCCTATCAGGTACCTGAACTGACCCTTTTAATCACCTAACTCGGGTAAGTCTCGTCAGTTTGTGCGTTCTTACTAATGAGAGTAGATCGAATTCGGCGTGTTATTTTATGTTAAGAAAAGAGTGTTTTTGTGTTATTGAACAGAATTAAAATGAGTTCAGGTTCCAGTTCAAGAAGAAGTTGTGTAAATCAACCTGATGTGTTTTGCTATATATGCGGAGAATACATGTTTCAACAAAACAGACAAACTATTACTGACTTTGTAAAGCGAGCGTATCTTGGATACTTTGGAGTTAAGCTTGGTGATCAGGACAAAACGTGGGCCCCGCATCTCGTATGTAAAACTTGTACAGAGCATTTACGGCAGTGGACTACCGGGAAAAGAAAATGTCTAAAATTCGGTGTACCAATGGTTTGGAGAGAACCAAAAAACCACTTCAATGATTGTTATTTCTGTTTAGTAAATACTAATGGAATCAATCGAAATAACCGCAGTAAGTGGACTTATCCCAATTTAGACTCGGCAATACGCCCTATCCCGCACTCAGATGAAATACCGATTCCAACATTTCATCAGCTACCACATATCTCTGATGACGAATATTTTCCCTCTGATCGCTCTTCTGATGCTAATAAAAGTTCTGATGCTAATGAAACTAACTAACAATGACTATGAGGGGACGTCATCAGTTCCTCAACGCTTCAATCAAAATGAATTAAATGATCTCACCAGGGATCTCAATTTATCGAAAAAAAGCTTCTGAAGTACTGGCTTCTAGGTTGAACGACAAAAATTTACTGGAACAAGGAACCAAAATTACCTTTTACCGTACAAGAGAAAAAGATCTGCTACCATTCTTTTCTCAATCTTGTATTTTGTCACGAAATTAGGGGACTCATGAAAGAAATGGGACTTTCTGAATATATTTCAGATGATTGGCGCCTATTTATTGACAGTTCAAAGCGAAGTTTAAAATGTGTCCTTCTACATAATGGGAATAAATATGGTTCAATACCACTAGCTCACTCAATGAAAGTGAAAGAAGAATATAATACCATAGCTTTGGTCTTGCAGAAGATAAAGTATTACGAACATCAATGGATGATTTGTGTAGACTTAAAAATGGTAAACCCTCTTCTTGGGCAGCAAACTGGTTACACGAAATATCCGTGTTTCTTGTGCCTCTGGGATAGTAGGGACAAAACACACCACTGGGTTAGAAAAGATTGGCCTCAGAGAGAAAACGTGGACGTTGGGGAAAAGAATGTCATTAACGACGCTTTGGTTGAAAGAGAAAAAATCATACTTCCTCCGTTACATATAAAGTTGGGCTTAATGAAGCAATTTGTAAAGGCTTTTGATAAGAATGGGTCTTGTTTTGCATATATAGGGGTAAAAATGCATCAGTTGAGGACAGAAAAACTCAACGCAGGGATATTTGACGGCCCACAAATAAGACAATTAATTAAGGATCCTGCCTTCATAAATTCAATGAATCAAGTTGAACGAGAAGCTTGGACATCATTTGTTGCAGTTGTAGAAAATTTTCTAGGCAAACATAAAGCTCAAAACTATGTTGAAATGGTTAACAAGATGCTTAATAGTTTCAAATCCTTAGGGTGCAATATGAGTATTAAAATACACTATTTACACAGCCACTTAGACCGTTTTCCAGAAAATTTAGGAGACATGAGTGAGGAACAAGGTGAAAGATTTCACCAAGATATTAAAGTTATGGAGGCCCGCTACCAAGGAAGATGGGACATGCACATGATGGCAGATTACTGCTGGAGTTTAAAAAGGGACTGTTTAAAAAAACATTCAAGAATGTCGCGGAAAAGAAGCTTTCCAAGTGTTGAGTGACTATTTCATTTCTTCAATGTTTTTTTTTGTTTGTAAGTACGACATAATATTGTATTTTGTATAACTAAAATAAAAATTTCGTATCTACTTACGGATTTGAGTTACAATAATGTAACTTATATTTCTCTAAAATTGTATATCTTAAAAATTTGAGCTCCTAGGTACAAATGAATACGTTATTTGAATTCAGGACATCAAATTGATATAGAATCAGCTCAAAAAACCTCGACACCAAAACAGCTGTTCCCCTGTGTTATCATAGCATATCCATTTTCCATCACCAGTTACGATACGATACAAAAAACCTTTCCGATTGTGTCGTTGAAGCAGTGAAAAATCGCCTTTTAACGTCTCTCGGTTTCAATTTGCACCACACCCAATTTCCTTACTTTTGAATCATTCCCAGTGCATTGTAAGTGCTTGGAAATGGTGGTACGATCGACTTCTAATAATTCTGCAAATTCTTTTCCCCATTTCGCATGGGTTTTGATCAAGTATGATTAGAACAGACCAGCCTGGCAAGATTGGTTGGTTTAATGAAGGCTTAAAAAATATGCGTGAGCAACTTCTGTTCTTAAAGGAGCTGTCTAAACAGTACAGGCACCCTAACATTGCTAATGTTTACAAAAACTTCAGGAAGCAGTACAGAATTGCAATACGTAATGCAAAGATAAGGACAAATGAAAATATTATCAAAAGTTCAGGGAATCAAATGAGGACACTGTGGGACATTGCAAATAAACAGAGAGGAATCAAGAGGAATACCAAGGAACTCCATAATATAAGTCCCAATACCTTCAACACATTTTTTTCTCAGATTGCACATGATTTAATCAAAGATATAACTGTAGAAATTTTCTTTTTCCGAAGTAACATTTAACACAACTCGTGATATAATAAATGGCCTAAAAAATAAAAATAGTCGCGACATATTTGGATTGAACGTTAAATTAATCAAGTACATAAGGAATTTAATAATATCACCTCTTACTAAGCTAATTAATCTATGTTTCGGAGAGAATGTTTTTCCATCTATCCTTAAAAAAGCTATAGTGTGTCCTATCTTTAATAAGGGAGATATAAATATCCCAGAGAATTACAGACTGGTATCATTGTTGCCTATTGTTTCAAAAATAGTCGAGAAGTGTATGTCGAGGCAGATGGTTAATTTCCTTGAATTAAACAGATGCTTCTCTGAAAGTCGGTTTGGGTTTCGAAGAAATAAGAGTACGGTCTTGGGTATTTTGGATCTTGTTCCTCATATTACTGAATCATTTCACAGACTACAATATAAAACAGTCCTTCTGTGTGATCTAAGTAAAGCTTTTGACTGTGTAAACCACAGAATCTTAATACAAAAGCTCAGTGGATACAACTTTTCTTATGAAAGCGTGTCACTTATTGAATCATACTTAAGAGACAGAACCCAAACTGAGAGTCTCTGGGGTGTCGTCGACAGAGAGTGTGATTAATATTGGAGTTCCCCAGGCTCAGTGCTGGGCCCAACACTTTTTTTTGATATATATATTAATGACTTGCCAGATATAAACAATGCAGCTAAGTACACACTCTTTGCTGACGATACCACGGTGACATTCGCCGCTGATACAATTGAGGAATCCCTTGAAGGTTCCTTGGCGGCACAAGAGGGTGCTAAACAGTGGTTTAATGGAAACAGACTGGCCTTGAATAGCGATAAAACCAAACGGGTTGTTTTTTTCCTTAAGAGAGGTGTATGATTTGAATGTGGGGGTGGATGAGGTGAGATTTTTGGGTGTATATTTGTATCCAATGCTGCATTGGGGTGCACACATAGACCGGCTGTGTAAAGAATTGAGCAAACATCTTTTTGTACTCTGGAATCTTGCACACTGTGTTTCTCAACAAGTATTGTGAAATGCTTATTCCATTCTCGTCTGGGGACACTCTTCACAGACCTATCGAGTGTTTAGCTTGCAGCATAGGGCACTGAGAATACTGGATGGACTTGGTTTCAGGGATGATTGCACAGTCATTTGTATCGCTCAGAATTTTAACGGTTCCTTTCCAGTACATTCTGAAGAATCTCCAGGTCTTAAAGCAATATGATCAGTCCTACAAATGCCATGGTGATGTGCATTGCCATGACACCAGGCTTAAGAGGAATCTAATTCCAACATATTGGAGCTGAAGAGATGTCAAACGGGTCCTGGGTACTGGGCCGTCTATTATAGAGCATATGGACTAATAATTTCTCTCGTAGTACAAAGTGGCCGGAAGCTTTTGCACATATAGAATAGAATAGAATAGAAATATGCTTTATTGTCCTAAAATACAACGTATTTGTTGACAAAGCAAGCTTAACTTAAATTATTATTATATTAATAAACACAAATTCAAAGAAAGAAAAAATAAGGAAACAGAACAAGATTAGTAGTCAATGCAGTAAATACAAAATAAAAGAAATAAAAATTACACATATGTCAACCCAAATGCCAACCACTCAACCACTGTTATATGCTTATTCCAGTTTATCATTGTAGAATTCCTCAAGTACATAGTACGCCTTTTTTATAAGTAGGGCCCTAGTCTTTCGTCTAAAGACTCTCTCGCAATTCAATCCTCTCAATTTGAGAGGCAGATGATTATATATTTTTTTGCCATTATAAACAATTGCAGATTTGATCAGCTCCGTTTTCGGGGCCGGCAATGGCAGGACGAACGCTCGCCTAGTGCCGTGCCGGCTGACTGGCATTGCCTCAAGACGATGTTTTTTAAAGATGATGATAGCAGTTTCAAGGATAAATAGGGCACAAAGAGTAAGAATCCCTAACCTCGGAAACAATGGTCGACATGACTCTCGCAACCCAGCTCCCGAAATATATCTGATAGCTCTCTTTTGCAATACAAAAACAGAACTAAAGTGAACTCGGGAGCAGCAAGCCCAGAAACAGATCCCATACCTCAAATGAGCCTCAACTAGTGAAAAATAAGAGGTTCTAGCTATATTCAGCCCCAGGCTACTTGCAATAACCCTAAGGGCATAGCAGCCTGAAGAAATTTTGCTGCAGATGTTGCCAATGTGATCCTCAAACCGCAGCGATGAGTCAATTATTAGACCGAGAAATGAATTCCTATCAGCTGAAGAGATGATCTCATTCTCAATATTAACATTCTCTATATTGCATCTAAAGCTCAGAATCCTTGTCTTGGCTATATTGAAGGACAGTTTGTTATCATCACACCAAGCCTTCATCTCAGATAAATCTGCCTGAACATCGGCCCGAAGTCTCCCGACATCCTTATTGTGCCACAAAATTGTGGTGTCATCAGCAAAGATGGTAAATCTGCCAGCCACTGTCAAACGGGGCAGGTCATTAACATAGATCAAAAACAATAGTGGTCCAAGTACAGAGCCTTGAGGGATACCCACACTGATCCCAACCCCTTCTGAGCACTGACCCTTAAAAGTCACAGCCTGGACTCGGCCCGACAAATACGACCGAAACCAATCCCAAGCTAACCCCATGAACCCATAAATGTCCAGCTTTGACAGCAAGATCTCATGATCAACACAATCGAAAGCTTTTGTCAAATCACAAAACACCGCCGCAGCATGTTCACCAGAATTCAATTCGAGATAAAGTCGTTCGAGCAGATTAAAAATTGCATCGTTCGTGCTTCTCGAGGCTCGGAATCCGAATTGCTGCGCACTAAGAAGGTCATGTTTGTTCAAAAAATCAACCATTCTCTTCCCGACCAACCTCTCCACCACTTTCGTCAATGTCGGGAGTAAAGAAATGGGTCTAAAATTTGAAGGGATATTACAATCTCCACCTTTATGCAATGGCACAATCAGAGCCCTCTTCAAACATGCCGGAAAAGTACCACTGGAAAACGAGCCGTTAATTGCATCTGCCAGGGCCCCTACGGCTCTCTGCGGCATTGCCAGAAGGACCCTCAGAGAGACACCGTCCCAGCCAAAGGAATTCTTATTTCTCATTTCCCCTAAAACCTCACTTATTTCAATGGTGGAAGTTGGGGACAAGAAAAAGGTATCAGACACTGAGACATGACTGAGATATTTTATGGGATCCCCTGGATTAACAATTTTTGTTGATAAGTTATGTGCAATATTACAGTAGTAATCATTAATTTGACCGGCGTCAAGAGTGCAAGAAGAAACCGGTTCGATACCAGAGCCGCCTCTATGTTTATTAATGATTTTCCAAGTTTCCCTAGATCTATTTTTTGCATTCAATATTCTCAAATGATAATAATTTCGTTTGGCGGTTTTTATGATTTTCCTATATATATTACGATAACTATTGAAGTATTCTATAAAAGCAACATTATCAAAATTGAATTTCCTTATAAGATGCAAGGATTTCATATTCTTTGCTGAAACTCGGAGACCCGGTGTGATCCAAGGTTTTCTCTTTTTGTTTTTAATAACAACCACGGGAAAGACACTATTAAATGCATTAACCAAAGCAGTATGAAATCCATGTAGGAGATCATCAGTGCATAAAACTTTCTCCCACTCCGTTCGCTCAAAATTAGCCGTAAACCTATCGAAGTTTCGCTTTGAATACAGCCTGCCGCGCCTTATTTTATCTTTAGAAATAGATCAAAGCAGCGATACACATGCAACAACAGCCTCATGGTCTGACAGAGCCGCATTAACAATCTCACACCCGACATCATCATTATCAAAAGTCGTACAAAGATTGTAGAACAAGAGTGTGGCGAAAGTCGAGTCGGCCCAGAAACGTGCATAGTCAAATTAAATGAAGTTATTAAATTATTCAGTACTCGTGCAGACGAATTTGATACATCAGAAAAGTCAATATTCAAATCACCAGCCAACACTATAGACGCACCTATCGAAATTTCACTCAACAATTGTTCAAGCTTCTCGAAAAACACACTTACATCTGCAGAAGGCGCTCTGTAAACAGCAATAATAAACAGATTATGTTCACTGCAATGTACAATCGAGAATTCGAAGATTTTCTCTTCCAAAATATAATTAAATTTCTCACTATTAGAGAACATACAGTTCTGCAGAAAATCTTTTCGTATCATAATAAGTGTGCCACCATGAGCATGTATGTTTCGACTAAATTTTGATACTAAAACGTAATCAGGCACATACAAAGACTCCCCAGGTCTGAGCCAGTGTTCCACCAAAACAACAATATTAGGGAAATCTATGGTTTCCAAAAACAAGAACAGTTCATCAATTTTATTATGAACAGACTGAATGTTTAGCAATACTAGGGTGAATTCATTACCTAGAGGATTGTTTATTACACTAAAAAATGTGACCCTTTGTTTGAACACTTATCATCATCTGTCGCCTCATTAATAACAGCAGGAGCATCATTAGGCTTGGGTTTCAATGGCGTTATATACCTCAGATTACTACTTAAATTAGAGCAAAAATTATCCATACTGGCTTTTATAAGTGTTGCCAACTTAGAAAGGCCTCTTCTATTGAGGTAGTACTTAGAATATAAAAAGTCTTTAATAGAAAATTTATCCGAAATATCGAGGAAATCAATATTGATTGAAAATCGTTTTAATCTTTCGACAACAGAGGATAACTTGTGGTTTATATGAAATATATTTTTCCCAACTTTAATGTTATTTACAAAAGGTAAATTGCTAATTATTAAATTAGTTTGAAAACACTTATTTGCCAACAATGTTATGTCACTTATTCTAATATTTACATCATTTAATCCTGCAAGGAAAATTACGTAATCATTTTGAGTTAAGTCACGAATGTAACAATCCGCTGTATAAACCAAGTCTTTGTATTTTGCAAATGGTTTACATATAAGTTGGACATCAGAATTAACCAACTTTTTTGCCAATTGATTGTACATAGTTTTTCCAAAGTCATCAGTTAGAACAATAACCTTATTCCGCACTTTGTTAGTCTCTATTAAATTCTGCGTCCTTCTGATTTTCTTATCCAAAATGGGAGTGCTAATTATTTGCTTTACATTGCTATGATCTTTACCT
The DNA here is from genome assembly GCA_019049505.1 of Pachyrhynchus sulphureomaculatus. Lineage (NCBI taxonomy): Eukaryota > Metazoa > Arthropoda > Insecta > Coleoptera > Curculionidae > Pachyrhynchus > Pachyrhynchus sulphureomaculatus. The sequence goes on from CM032449.1 coordinate 27,857,181, forward strand.
CCTATAAACTCCTTCTGCATTGTAAATAACTCTAGTCTTGCATTCTTCATATCCTCCAGATAGAAATCCCTTTCCGCGCTTAACGTTTCAATGCTGGTCAGCATACTGTTTTTAATTTCTTCATACTCTTGAAGTTCCCTCTCCAATCTAGCATTCTTGTTAGCAATCTCAGCAATTTCGCCCCTTAAGAGGTTACAATTCTCCAACAATCTCGTCAGTTCCAGCTTCATGCCATCCATTCTTATTTGACAGCCATGAGTTTCACACAGAGATCCTGCATCAGCCTCTGCCACTTCATAATCAGAATCTCCAGCCATTCCCCTTCGTTTATCAGTAGAACTGCCCTCATCATTATTTAACTCCTTATTCACTACAGTAATACCGGTAACGTTCAATTCTGCATCTCTCTCCAAGTTTACAATTCTTTCATCCCGTTCGTGGATTTGTTGCTTTAAAATTCTGAATTTCCTGGGCATGGAGGTCATGAATCTTATCTGATTTAATTTTCATTAACTCACAATCCCTTGAACATATTATTTTGTGAAGTTCTAACTTAATTAGACCTTTTGAGCGCTCCAAGCAACTGGATGAAAGATATTTAAGCATTGCACACAACACCAGTTTGCACAAGTTTTATTTTTACAACACTTGAATATTGCTGCCATTGTGAAATTGAATCAATATGCACATCAATCATAGTGCAAGCTAAGCCATGTAAAATACATATTTGGTTAAAAGGAAAAAAAAAAAAATAGAAAATAGCGCGACAACCGCTCCACTAAATTCGTTCTGAAAGAAATACAAACAAATGGTTTCGTACATCTGATAAAAAGAGAACAAAAAATACACAACCGATAAAAATAATTTCTCGTGTTTATTGTTTAAATTGTAAATCTATGAATTAAAAACGTATTTTCCATCAGTCTGGGCACAATTTCCCGTGGAAACAATTATAGGAATGAACAAACAGCACTTCATTAAAACATCTGTGAAAAAACGAAAATTTTTGATAAAGTTTTTCCAGGTCAAACGTTAAAAAATAACACCTTGACACCTCAAATTCAAAATTATTTTGACAACATTTAATATAACTAAAATTTGTAAATTGTTGAATGCTGCTTTAAATATCCTACTGAATATATATGAAATATAAGAATAATAATAATAAGTATATTCACAAACGTAAATAATATTCTTTTACTATATTATTTTGTTTCCTATATCTCATACTCACATCTCATAATGATTAAAAATCATTAGTCTTTTTTTTAAATAAATTAGAGTACGAAATGTCACTGGCCGGAAACTTTTGCACTGTATATGGAATAAATCACAAACACCCAGCCCATACATGGGATCGAACCGCTAACCTCCTCATTCACAGCAGGCACCTTAACCCACTGTGCCAATCGGTCCAGCTACAAAATTAATTCACACTCCTTACAGAAAGCAGTTTAAAATTGAAAAGACATGACCACTGCAATTTTGAAACACATTTACATTCATGGATATTAGTACGAGTTAAAAAAATAACTGGTCTCTATTTTAGGCAAAAAGAACAGTTTCTAGTTACTGATAATATAAGGCAGGTTACTTAAAATTATTAATTTTGGAATTACACATCTAAATAATACGAGAGGATTTTTGTTAACATTTTATTATGTTTGCTCCTTTATACATTCTTAACATTATACAGTAGTAATAGCCTAAAATCTAAGTAAAAAATAATCCTTTATATTTTACTACTTACTTCTTTCAGTTCTGTAAATCTTTATTTAGTTTATTACATAAACATATCGTCATACCCTGGTGGTGGAAATTCATCATTATCAGGTCTATTTAGAGGTCCTCTTGGATTAGGAAAACTCTCAGGAGGTCGAAAAGGGTCAAAACGTGCTCCTGGAGGCACAGAACCAGGTACTACACCTAAATTGCCAGGACCACCTAAAAAAAAAAATTAATAAATCAAAAAGGCCAGTTGACTTCTTAGTTTTGAACTTTAAAAATGTAAATTATAACTCACTTGGAAAACTAGAACGAGGTGGTTGAAAAAGCATTCCACCTCCACCAGGTGGTGGTACAATTCTGGTCGGTACCCCCAGTGGATTGATTCCGAAGGGATCCAAGTCAGAGCGGCCATAGTCAAATGGGTCATTCTAAAAAAAAATAAGTATTTGTGAAGAAAAAAAGTCAAGTTTCTATTCTTTGATTTTATATGATTACATTAAAAATAAAAATTTTTCACTGTCGGACCAGTTTATTGCATCAAATGGAGCAACTGGTGGATGGAACAACCCTGAAAATGATGTATGACACAATATATACCAAGCATATGTCTTAACTCATTTTCCTAACCCTTCATCATATATCAACATATATATTAAAGAAATAACACAATTTCTCGACTTCAAAACCCTAAAAAGGACGTATAATATGGTATATACTTAGCAATCTCTTTAATTTTTTCCTCTTTACCCTTTAATATATCTCTTATATATAGAGCAACCCCTATATGTTCTTACACCACCCCTTTTACCCATAATATATTTGACTATAAATAATTGAAAATAACGAAAAAATAATACAATTTTCTGATTTCTTGACTCAAGAATCCTGAAAAAGGATTTATAATGTCATAAATTTATCCACCTACCTACGTCATTTTGATAGGCATAAAATGAGTGTTTCACATATCGGTCTAGCTGCTGTTAAACATATAAAATATTCTACAGAATCATGTACAATGACATAGATAGAATTATGGGTGTGATAAATGCTTATTTACAATTGGCATGGTAGGTTAAGTGTTAGAGGAATCCAATTAATCGTCTTTGCATTTGCAAAATTCAATTGGAATTAGTGTGCCTCCAACTCAGGCTTAAGTAAGAATAACACAGAACGAAGTAAGAGAACAGAACACATACAAGTGGCCTAAATATTAAGTATAAAAATACCCAGCAACAATCTTTTGAATAGTAAACCCTATATTTACTGGCTTTATTGAATGAATATAAAAGAAGCAACTTTCTTGTTGTGTGTCATGTTTTGTAGCTTGACTAAGACATTTTTGATTGTATCAAACATGTGGGGACAAGTATCTAATTGTGCAACATGATCATGATTTGTCAAGCAGCCTTATACAGTTGTCAGACTCCAGAACTTTATTTTGACAGAATGTTTACTTGCATGTACCGTTAACACACATTTATTTAGTAATCTTGTTTATGACAATTTCATTCTAATAAAGATAATTTACAATAATCTAGGAAACTTGATAAAATAACAGTTTATAATGATTATTTATTATAAATATAGTTAAAGATTTACAAAAAGTCTCCTCATACCCTTTTAGTGTTCCGTACAGAACACTTATAAGATCACTTCGATGTCTGTCTGTCACACCCGATTTCCTCTGAAACTATTTGAGATAGAGCATTAAAATTCAGCACTAATATAGAAATTGATGTCCCCATCAGTGCCACGTAGTTTTGAAAGTTAAATTTTGACTTAAGGTGTTAATTTTGGAGAGTGAAATCAGAAGTCAAAAAAAAAAAATTACCAATTCATCGAGTGTGTCAAATGAAAGCTTGTAAAAACACGAGTAATACTTGTGCACACTTTTCTTCATATTTTGTGTTTAAAAAAAAGCAATCACCATATGGAACACTAATTGCACAAGTCTGACTTACACTTGGCCATTTTTTTTCAAAACAAAAAAAAAAATTACTGTACTACAGTTTTAGATAGGTATTTATGTTAGAAGTTTTTTTAAGGTTTTTTTTTGTAAATTAAAAAAAATGTTATACTTACTCCAACCAAAGGTTGCCTTAAAGCTCCAGATCCACCTGGTCCCCGAAGGGCATCACGATAAGGAACTGGTCCCACAGTTTGAGAAGCATTAGGACCTGGATCAGTTTGACTTGAAATAGTTCTACTCTTTGTAGACAAAACGACTTTATCAATTAATTGTCTTTTGATCTCTTCAACAATGTTTTTATTATCAGGAATCATTTCATCAAGAGTGCCTCTCTTTTCTGCAACCTGGCGTGCATTAAGCTGAATCAATCCAACAGTCCGCTCGTCTACTCTGATAAGATTAATCATTATCCCATCATCTAAATTTGTACCCTTCAAATTGTACAATCTGCCTTGAAAAACGTATCGTATAGCATAGTCCACATTCCATCCTTTTGGTAAGCCTTCGCTTTTTAATTCTGAGCCATCGATATTTTTGCTTTCTCCCAAACCGATGCATTTAAATCCATTTGAAACCAAAACTAAATGGGTTAGACAAACCAAAATGTCTTGATTATTTTTTATGTCTTTTTCGACACTGCCGTAAAGCAAGTCCCAGCCAAATAGGCCTGATGCCATGTTCCTCACAAGCTAGATATCTACACTGGAATTTGGTAAATTATATAGTTTTTTGGGTTGAAATTCTTGTTGAAAAATTCGAAAAAATTGTTTGTCATCACCTCAACAAAATTTTGAGGTTATGATATTGTTTGTATCTTCTTCTTTTCAATTAAAGTAAGCGTTAATATCGTGGGCTCAATTTAAAAGTAATAAACGTGTACGAAGGGTCTTATCAGTCTTATAGGTATTAATTTTATCCTTATGTGTGTGTATATATATATATATATATATATATATATATATATATATATATATATATATATATATATATATATATATATATATATATATATATATATATATATATATATATATATATATATATGTATATATATATATATATTATATGTATATACACATATATACATACGTACATATTTCTAAGAGAGGGTGTAACCTATATTATATCGCATCAGGGCATACTGTTGCTATTTTCATGATGAAGCACCATCATTAGACTTTAATTTTTAGTACATGTTATTTTGCCGAAGTGTAAATAACGTATTTCTTTTGAGCATTGAAAATGTCGAATTACGTGCCAACAAAACACCATTTGCGGGAAGTTTTACTTTTCTTGTTTAATTCAAATGGTATGGTAATTATATTCCATCGATAAAAACATGTGAGTACTGGTTTCGACGTTTTAAAAGTGGTAATTTCGGCACGGAAAACAAAGAACGTCCAGGCCAGCCGAAAAAGTTTAAAGATGAAGAATTGAAGGCGTTACTCAATGAAAAGCCGTACCAAATGGAAAAAAACTTGCAGAACTATAAGGAGTTGATCACACAACCATTTTCAAACGCTTACATGTACTGGAATTGCAACCGAGAGACGTTGAAAGGCGATTTTTCACCTGTGAACAACTGCTTCAACGTCACAATCGGAAAGGTTTTTTGCATGGTATTGTAACTGGTGATGAAAAATGGATACGCTGCGATAATCCAAGACGAAAAAATCATGGGTGAAGCACGGTGAACCATGAACATCGTCGTTAAAGCCGAATATTCATAGCTCCAAGCTCCTGTTGTGTCTGTGGGATGTGCTGGGTGTATTGTATTATGAGCTGCTCCAACCCAACGAAACTATTAGTGAGGAACGTTACCAACAGTTGATACAATTGAGCCGAGCGTTGAAGGAAAGACGCCCGCAATATGCCAAAAGGCATAACAAAGTGATTTTTCAACATGTTGCAGAACCCGTCAAAGAAACGCTAGAAGTGCTTGTATGGGATATCCTACCTCACCCGCCGTGCTCACCACACATTGGTCCTTCTGATCATCACTTGTTCCGATCGATGACGCACGGCCTGTCTGAACAGCGTTTCCATTCTTATAGGGATACCCAAAAATGGGTCGATTCGTGGATAGCCTCAAAAGATCAGTCGTTCTTTCAACGTGGACAATACTTTGAATAATCAATTTGTAACCATTTTATTACAATAAATATTTTTACAGAAAAATCCCTTAAAATTAATACACACACCCAAGACAAGGATTTAATCAGTCTTTTACCTGTTTCTCAAAATTCACCGGGCAAGCACCGGTTAGTTTCCTATTCTTGCTTAATTTATGTACTTAGACAAAGAAAAGGTAACAATTGATAAAAGCAGTGTGTTAATTCAGAAAATTTCATCCTCTTGCATAGGTTAGATCCATTACCAATAACGCTAATAATAATTAGGTATTTTTCTGCAAATAATTGTTTCATGAGATATTTTCATGAAAACTAAATCCCTAATGGGCATATGATTGTCACTAGAATTATTTTTATAACCTGGTTTTGCCAAAGAAATTTTGCCGACTGTTATATTGGAACTAATTTAGTATTAAACACAAAAGTTGAAGTCCATAAATACAATAATTTTTTCGAATAGTATACAGAGTGTTCAAGAATCATTGATAACTAGGAACTTTCCTGTATATTTTGTAAAACTCGAATTGGGCCCGTTCTAGACTCATCTGGAGACTCTGGACATTCTGGAGACCCGGAACTGACCTGCCTTGATTCGCTGTAACAACGAAGAACGGTTGGCGACTTGAGCCTATTCTACAAGTATTTTCATGGAAAGTGTTCGGAGGATGTGGTCCGCTTAATTCCTCCCAGAGCAGTGCATGTTAGAAATACGCGTCGCGCTGATAATTCACATCCGTATGAGGTTCAGCTTGTTACTCCTCGTACAACGCTTTTCAAGCAGTCTTTTATATGGAGAACATCATCCCTTTGGAATAATTTGCCCAGGACTGTGTTTCCCACCGAGTACAATTTACAGTGATTCAAGAACAACGTAAATCGCTTTTTCCGCACACTTGTCGCTCCTGCAGCGCTTTAGGGACCTCCCTGCAGCACGTGTGCTAGACCCATAAAAAAACAAAAAAAAATTGTGCATCACGCATTCCTTGAACATACTACTTACCATAACTACGTGATTTCCCTGAAAACCTCATTTTAAATCACATACTTAAACTGTGATTATTTTTTTGCAGTTATCATTAATAATACCAAAATTTCAAACAAAAAGCTCCATAAAGAAGCTTAAAATTCTTAAATTAATGAAGCCTGCAAGCGTCGGAAACCATATTTTATGCTTTGGTGTCTTTCCTAAATTTAATTACACTTTTATCCTTGGTTGTCCCCTCTATACAATTATCTATATACCTTCAATCATTGGAATTTTCCTTCAATTTTGAAAACTAATATTCATAACACCCATTCATAAAACAGATAGTCAAGAGCAGTTAAAAACTATGTACGAATTACAATTATAAGCCTCATAGTCTTTGAAACCATAACTGAATTCCTAGTAGTCTCAGCCTGTTTGAATTTTGAACTAGAAAATACCCATCTCAGTGTTTACTTATGTTAACCATACATCAAACGCTTTCGAGAGGGGTCTCCCAAGTGCATTAAATATATACCAACTTCTTCATGGCATTCGATAGATTAAACCTCATAATTCTTTTATCAAAGCTTAGGAATATGGCGAAATGATGCTTGACTGGCTCAGGACTTATTCAACAAAACGCTTACAAATCTGTTGGACCATTAATTATCTAGCAGTATATATATTCCATCTGGAGCTCCCTTGATTTTTCACCTGAGACTAATTATTATTATTTATTAATGATTTGGATGACCTTGTTGCATATAATCTCTTTTTCTTTTTGCTGATTATTTAAAGTTATATATGGAAGTGTTCTAATAATTACTATAAACATTAATCTGTATTACGAATACTTTCTGAAATCAAAGATTTATAGCTTAAGCCAAAACTCAATCAGGCCAATTCTACAACTTTTAGGCTTTATAAAACATATAACATGGTATTACTTACGATTTTGACAGTATCACCCCAGTCATGCAGTTATATTGCTCATTAGAAGTCGTTCTGAATATTCCTTTTATATTTGAAACCTTTGGTATAACCAACATTAAAAGAACTGAACATAGACTTTTAAATATATTTAAAGATTTGTTGATAATTCAGTTATAACAGTTACAAAAAAGTAATTGCTTTTGATAATTCAGTTATTTTCACTCAATTTCGCCGAGGGTATTCCTAGTTTGTTCTCGAATAATTAAGATTAAAATTAATTAGGAGTTACATAAATTAATTAGGTAATTAGTAATAATTTCTGAGTAAATGAATTATTAGCCAATTACTGCACTGATTTAGCCGTTACTTGATGGAGAACCATAATAACTAGGAATAAAAATTTAAACAACTGTTTAAGATCTGCTGACAATTGTTTCGACACACTGTGTCTTCTTCTGGAGCACGATGTAAATTAACTAACAAAGTATGTTACAGAATATATAGTTTACCTTATTACAAGTACTAAATTCATTAACAATATTTACCTTAATACCTAGAATAAGTTCAATAAAGGAGACCGTCCTTTTTCTTCCATTAATGGTCATCTTCATACCGGTACCAATAAAAGAAATTTTTAAAAAGAAGAGAATTACTAATTTGTTCTTCTAAATGGGCCATGAAAATTTCAGATAAAATTGGACTAAGAGGGTTTCCCATTATTAAACCTTTCTTACATAAATCTTATCATTAAATTCGAAATAATTCTGGTCTAAACACAATGTTAAGATGTCTAATATTTCTTGCTTAATTATTGTGTTAATATTATTTTTTTGAGTAATCTTTGAACCAAAATTATAGCGTCTGATGGTGGTATACTAGGAAAAAGATTTTGTACATGAAACGATATAAATCTGGAGTTACTTGGTATAATTTACGGATGAATTTTTCCTATCAATTCATTACTATTTTTAATACTATATTTAGGTGTGAATTTACAATATTTTGTCAAAACCTCAATCAATTTATTTGATAAAGAAAAAGCTGGCGCCAGACTTGTTTTACAGGCACAGATCGACAAATAGTTTTATTTCTAGATTATATTAACCAACTTCATAATAATATTTACTTTTACAACAAAAATAGAAATCAATAAATCGATTAATTTCCTAGATTTAAAAATATCAAACAAAATGAATAAGCACGATTTTGAAATCTTCCATAAACCAACATACTCAGATATAACTATACACGCTAATTGTAACCACCTCGGCTTATAATAGTTTCATCCATAGACTAATAAATTCACTATTAACGGAAGAAAATTTTCAGAAAGAATTAAATATTATAAAACAAATTAGTATAAACAATGGGAGCGATTTTGTAGATAATGAAAAAACAATTTAAAAAAGCAATCATGTAAGCATCGCTTTCCGTATAAATAACACATTAGCTCGACATATTAAAAATAATAAAAGTAAAACAAAATAAAAACCGGTCAAGTGCAAGTTGAACTTGCACAATTAGTGTTCCGTACGTTGAAAAAATTTTGTTAGGGTGGTATAAAATGATCAGTGACTTCACAAAACACACCCCAAATGAGTTTTCAACAAAGTTTGTTTCCAATCTTTACTGAAAACTGGTGACCTTGAAATTTTGTTTTTTTTTTACATACCAAATAAATTATTAAAGGTAATGCACTCGTGATAATTTTCATTCAATCTATACCCCGTGGAGAATATTCCAGAATTTTTTCAAAATTTTTTGATCAGTACTTTTCGAGATAAGGTAGGGGACAGCGATTTTTTAAAAGTAATACGAAGAAAAGTGTGCGCAAGTATTACAGTATATACGAGTATATATATATATATATATATATATATATATATATATATATATATATATATATATATATATATATATATATATATATATATATATATATATATATATATATATATATATATATATATATATATATATATATATATATATATATATATATATATATATATATATATATATATATATATATATATATATATATATATATATATATATATATATATATATATATATATATATATGTATTTTTTACTCGTGTTTTCACAAGCTTTCATTTGACATCACACTCGATGACCTAGTAAAAAAAATTTTTTTTCACTTCCGATTTCACCCCTCAAAACGAACCCCTTAAGCCAAAATTTATGTTACGGTGGTATAAAATGATTAGTGACTTCACAAAACACACCACAAATGAGTTTTCAACAAAGTTTGTTTCCAATCTTTACTGAAATCTGATGACCTTGAAATTTTTGTTTTTTTTATATACCATATAAATTATTAAAGGTAATGCACTCGTGATAATTTTCGTTTAATCTACACCCCGTGGAGAATATTCCAGAATTTTTTCGAAATTTTTTGATAAGTACTTTTCGAGATAAGGCCCGGGACAGCGATTTTTCGCGAATTTTTAAAAATAATACAAAGAAAAGTGCGCACAAGTATAATATTATATATATATTTTTTACTCGTGTTTTCACAAGCTTTCATTGGACACCTCACTCGATGACCTAGTAAAAAAAAATTTTTTTCGCTTCCGACTTCACCCCCCAAAACTAACCCCTTAAGTCAAAATTTAATTCTCAAAACTACATGGCTCTGATGATCAATTCCTATATTATTACCAAATTGCACCTTTCTATGTCAAATAGTTTCGGAGAAAATCGGGTGTGACAGACAGACAGACAGACAGACACCGAAGTGATCTTATAAGTGTTCCGTACGGAACACTAAAAAGAAAATAAAACGGGGGTTTACGAATTATGCTGTGGCACTTGCAATAAAACGTATATAGTACAAACAGACAGATCTTTTTATAAAAGAATAAAGGAACATAAAAAGAGCTATAGAATGAAAAATAACAAATCTCATTACGCTAAACATTTAACAGTT
>CM032449.1:27872755-27913470 GCA_019049505.1 Pachyrhynchus sulphureomaculatus
ACGAGCACAAAAGACAAAAGTGACCCAATAGCAAAGAAAAACCGCGGCCACCATCTCTTGGAATTTTCAAGGGATATTGCTAGTTGACTCTAAAGAATTAAATACCACGCACGTTACAGCCATGATCTAGTGCCTAGCCACAATGTTTTATATTAACTGAAGTCGGATCTGTCTGGGAGAAAATTTACTAATGATGAAGAACTCATTTCCGCAGTTTTTCCTTATTCTGAAGAAGAAATTCAGACTACACTGTTAGTGGTATAGGAAAGTTAATTAGTTGTTCTAAAAAATGTATCGAAAAACGTAAATGTTTGACTCTATTGTCTCTGTAAGGGACCTTACTAGGTAGAGCATCATTTTGTTCCGTCTTACCTGCCAAAGTTCCAATTCGTAAATATACAATCCTCTGACATCTGTCATCTTAATTCTCAATTCATATACCATCTTTTTTAACATAACCTCTTCCAGTTCATTTACATAATGTTTTTGAAACGATCTTTGAATCATTGCCATTTCAAGTTCGTTGATGTCGATTTTTTTTCCAAACTTTGCTTTTAATAGACTTACAATATCTATCTTTAAGTAACCTACTTTTCGTTTCATGTAGATCAGGTCTTTTTTCATGCGAATTAGATGTTTTAAATAGGTGCTGTAAACAAAATTAAAATTATTTATTCAGTATTTCCTTTGTAAATATGAATTGTAAAATAAATACTAAATTTAACTATTTCATTTTAAATAATAACCCGCCGAGTGCAAGTCGGACTTGTGCAATTAGTGTTCCGTACGTTAACTGCTTATAAAATAAAAACTTTTGTTACAGAGATATAAAATGATCAATGGCTTCACAAAACACACCCCCAAATGAGTTTTCAACAAAGTTTTTTTTTTCGATCTGCACTGAAAAACTGATAACCTTAAAATTCTTGTTTTTTTTTTTTTTTTTTTTTTTTTTATGGGTCTAGCACACGTGCTGCAGGGAAGTCCCTAAAGCGCTCCAGGAGCGGCACGAGTGCGGAAAAAAAAAACGCGATTCACGTTGTTCTTGAATCGCTGTAAATTGTACTCGGTGGGAAACACAGCGCTGGGCAAATTATTCCAAAGGGATGACGTTCTCCATATAAAAGATTGCTTGAAAAGCGTTGTACGCGGAGTAACAAGCTGAACCTCATACGGATGCGAAGCACCAGCGCGCCGTGTAATTCTAACATGCACCGCTTTGGGAGGAATTAAGCGGGCTACATCCTTCGAACACTTTCCATGAAAATACTTGTAGAACAGACTCAAGTCGCCAACCGTTCTTCGATGTTCCAGCGAATCAAGGCCGCCGGTCAATTCCGGGTCCCAATCAGACGGACCGCTCTTCTCTGAACAGAATCCAACAAATGCAGTGTATGTTTGGGAGCGGAGCCCCAAACGTGGGAGCAGTATTCCATAGTTGGTCGAATTTGGGCTTTGTAAAGAATTAACAGTTGCTGTGGGGTGTAAAGCTTTCTGGTTCTAAATAATATTCCCAACTTTTGAGAAGCTCTCCTTGCTATGCCTGCAACATGTTCATGCCAAGACATATTTGTTCCCAAACTAACGCCCAACAAATTGAGCGACGATGCTAGGGGAATGGAGTGCCCCGACATAACTATGTCGGGTTCAGCAACGTTAACTTTTTTAGAAAAACTGCCGCTTGGGTTTTTGTAGCGTTAAATTCCACTTGGTTACTGTCACCCCAAGATAGAATTTCTTCCAGGTCTTTGTTAAGTTGAACGACCTCCTGCTGTCTGCGGATACTCGCCTGAGCAGCCGATGTCCGAGCATTCAAGGTGAATGAAGAGACAAGCGTACTGTCATCTGCAAAGCTATAGACTGGATTCCGGTCTTTTCCAGCAGATCGTTAATGTAAATGAGAAAGAGAGTAGGAGACAGTATGGAGCCCTGGGGCACACCGGCGTTGATAGTGAGGGTGTTAGAAAGAAATCCGTCGACCGCCACTCGTAAGGAACGCTCTCTGAGGAAACATGAGAGCCACAAACAGAACCTTTCAGACATACCATAAGAGCGTAACTTAGCCAACAGTCCATCGTGCCAAACACGGTCGAATGCCTTGGATATGTCAAGAGCAACCGCTCGAGATTCTCCAAAATGTTCAATTGCGTTGTTCCAAACATGTGTTACATAAGTCAGAAGATCTCCTGTTGATCTATGTTTACGAAAACCATATTGGTGATCGCTAATAATATTGAATCGTTCAAGATATTTTAGAAGATGCTCATTGATAACCTTTTCCATGACTTTCGATATTATTGAAAGCAGTGTGACTGGTCGGTAGTTATTTGGCAAGGTCTTCTTACCTTTTTTAGGTATCGGCTGAACCGTGGCACATTTCCACCCGGACGGAAATATTCCCTTTCTGTAGGATAGGTTAAAAAGTCTACAGAAAACTGGTGTTAGTTCCCTTGCACAGTTTTTGAGAACTATGGCAGGTATTCCGTCAGCGCCAGAAGCCTTCTTGGTGTCTAGCTTCATTAAAATGATTATGATGCGCTGTCTGAAGACAACATCGGGCATCCTTGACTGCAATATGGGAATAGTAGGTGGTGTTTTTTCCTTGGAAATCGACAGTAGAATGTGAAGCAAAGAGTTCAGCCAACAAGTTCGCTCTCTCAACAGGTCTGGTTGCAATGGAATTATCTAGCCGTGTGAGTGGTGGTATGGTGGATTTGGTAAAATTTTGACTAACTGCCTTAGCGACTGCCCAAAAGGACCTAGAATTGTATATATATACCAGATAAATTATTAAAGATAATGCACTCCTGATAATTTTCGTTCGATCTACACCTGTGGAGAATATTCCAGAATTTTTTCAAAATTTTTTGATCAGTACTTTTCGAGATAAGGGGGGGGGGGGGGACAGTGATTTTTGACAATTTTTTAAAAATAATACAAAGAAAAGTGTTTTCACAGGCTTTCATTTGACTCGATGACATGGTAATTTTTTTTCGCTTCCGATTTCACTCCCCATAAACTAACCCTATAAGTTAAATAGTTTCGGAGAAAATCGAGTGTGAGACAGACGAACAGACAGATGGACAGACAGCGAAGTGATCTTATAAGTGTCCCATACGGAACACTAAAAATAACTTAACTAATCAAGAACTACAACTCGATATACGAGGCTGGTTTGAAAAGTCCGTGCAAAGTCCGAGAGATGGCACCAGTATCGAGGTTATGTTTAGTTAGTAGCATCTCTTGAATGAAACGCACACCAAGTTTCAGCCATATTGGTCTATTTCTTTGTGTTTGGCATTCGTGTGAATCAAGGAAGTCGAGTGATTTTCAAGAAATGGACGAAAAATAATTTCGTGTGGTGATTAAACATTACTTTATGAAAGGCAAAACGCCTCAGGAGACTAAAGAGAAGCTTGATAAACATTATGGTGACTCTGCACCTTCGATTAGAACAGTTTATAAGTGGTTTCAAAATTTTCGGACTGGCCATATGGGCACAAGTGACGCTGAACGTTCTGGACGGCCTGTGGAGGTTACGACTCCAGAAATCATTGATCAAATCCATGATATGGTGATGGATGACAGAAGAGTTAAGGTGCGTGAGATTGCTAGTGCTGTGGGCATCTCGACTGAACGGGTACATAATATTTTTTGCATAAACATTTGGACATGAGAAAGCTATCCGCAAGGGTGCGCGATTGCTCACGCTTGACCAAAAACGAAATCGTGTGAAGTGTTGCAAGGATGGTTTGCAGCTGTTCCAGAAGAATCCGGAGGACTTTAAGCGTCGTTTCGTCACTGTGGATGAAACATGGATACATTACTATACTCCTGAGACCAAACAACAATCTAAACAATGGGTTACCAAGGGGGAATCTGCACCAAAAAAGGCGAAGACCGTTCCTTCGGCCGGAAAGGTTATGGCGACTGTCTTTTGGGATTCGCAAGAGATAATCCTCATCGACTATCTGGAAAAGGGTTTAAAACTATTACAGGTGAATATTATTCATCGTTATTGGACCGTTTGAAAACCGAGCTGCAAGAAAAACGCCCGCGATTGGCCCACAAGAAAGTCCTTTTCCATCACGACAACGCACCAGCACACACCTCAGCAGTTGTGGTCGCAAAATTAATGGAAATAGGATTCCAACTCGTTTCACATCCCCCCTATTCTCCAGACTTAGCTCCCTCGGACTACTATTTGTTCCCCAATTTGAAGAAATGGCTGGCGGGACAAAGATTTTATTCAAACGAGGAGGTGATTGCAGACACTAATGGATATTTTGCAGACTTGGACAAATCCTATTATTCGGAAGGGATCAACAAACTAGAACATCGTTGGACGAAGTGTATAAGCCTAAAAGGAGACTATGTCGAAAAATAAAAAAGGTTTACCCCAAACACATAAGTAGTTTTTATTTTTGCACGGACTTTTCAAACCAGCCTCGTATTTATATGATACTAGCAGGGCCCGCGGCTCCGCTCGCGTGGATTTGATTTACTAGTATCGTCACTGCATATTCCTTATGTTACCCAACGTAATAAAATATCTCCCATTATTTCCCCTTATCTCCCAATATTTCTCCTTATCTCCCAATATCTCTACATAATATCCATTATCTAGGCTTATCTCTGCTCATCTCCCATTATTTCTCCTTATCTCCCATTCTTTCTCCTTATCTCCCATTATCTCACCTTATCTCCCATTACCTAAGCTTATCTCGACTTGTGTCGCAATATTTCCTCCTTATCTCCCATTATTTCTCCTTATCTCCCATTATCTCACCATAACTCCCATTATCTGGACTTATCTCTACTTATCTCCCATTATTTCTCCTTATCTCGCATTATTTATACTTATCTCCCATTATCTCACCTTGTCTCCCCATTATCGAGGCTTATCTCGACTTATCTCCCATTATTTTTCCTTATCTCTCAAGTGATAAGCGCGTTAACGGACAGACAGACAGGCAGAGAGACAGGCAGACAGACAGACAGAGAGACGTTGCATTTTATATGTATTCTAGATAGAAGATTATAGATAACCTGGCCAGAGAACAAATGTATGAATTAAAAAAAAAAAAAAACATGTAAATCGGATAAGTGGTTCTCGAGTGATAAGCGTACTAACGGACAGACAGAGAGACATTGCATTTTATATATATAATATTCTTTGCTACAAGATATTGTTCCATATTTAATGCTTTAGGCAGTGTATTGCAAGAGAACGCGCTAGCGGCAAACTTTTCTCCGACTTGATTTACTATTATCGTCACTGCTTATTCCTTAGGTCACCTAACGTAATAAAATATAACCTATAACCTGGCTAGAGAACATATGTATGTTTAAAAAAAAAAGCACGGAAATCGGATAAGTGGTTCTCCAGTGATAAGCGCACTAACGGACAGACAGACAGACAGAGAGACGTTGCATTTTATATATATTATTATAGATGTACATTATGGTGAGGTAATTCCAAGAAAAACAAAGCATAAGAAAAACTTCAAAAATATGAAACCGCACGACCAAAAACATTATTTTTACAGCGTTCAAAACGGCGCATTTTAAAGTGTTGTGCTCAATAAGTGGGTTATTCATGGCTTGTTAGCATCGAATCAAAATTATGTAGTCGAATCTGTAAAAAACACGACTATGTCAAAGAACTACTACAGGCTGTCAGGTACGATCGGTTTCTGTTAGATATAAAATTTTCCAACATAGCACTAACTTGAAAACTTCGAAAATATTGATAATCAACCTTTTACTGTGCTTGTTTTCCCATAAGACCTGCAACTAGACAGTGGAGTTTTTTTCTAGAATTTACTGGAAATGCCGAGAGATGTACAGTCGATGAACCATGCTGCATAACTTGCATTTTTCTGCAGTTGTTACTTAATACACAAGTGTTAATTTTCTATTTAACTGACCCATGATCAGTAGTGAGAACGAAGAAAATTATTTTTTCTGTTAAGAGTTACCATTTTTCCATAAAGAATGAAGATTAAACCTGATTAAAGACGAGATCGTCACGCTAATACTTCACATCCGTATGAGGTTCAGCTTGTTACTCCTCGTATAACGCTTTTCAAGCAGTCTTTTATATGGAGAACATCATTCCTTTGGAATAATTTGCCCAGGACTGTGTTTCCCACCGAGTACAATTTACGGCGATTCAAGAACAACGTGAATCGTTTTTTCCGCACACCTGTCGCCCCTGTAGCCCTTTAGGGACTTCTTCCCTGCAGCACGTGTGCTAGACCATAAAAAAAAGATCAAATGGTAAGATCCCCTTCAGTCTTTCATCATGATGTCGTTTATCCAGCAGTTGGAAAGCTTCTAGGTTAATATAAAGGTAAAGTTTGGCTATATGTTTTCTGGCAGGCATCTTCGCCTCTTCTCTAACTGTTCTGGTTTTCAGGAGGCATTCACTATGTTATGCAGTATTTGTTCTGAAACATTTGCATCAAATTATTGTTTCTACTGCTGGTACAGGTCCAAAGTTGAATGCCGTAAAACCATACCGGTTTTAGAACTTAATTGCAGATCAGAAATTGACAATTTTGAGAGGAAGGAACATCTGTGCACATGCTATATGAATGTGTGGCTTTAACTCAGAATAGACATAAACTGTTCGGAGATCTACATCGTGGAGATAAATTACCACATGAAGGGCTTGAAAGGAAGCTAACCAGCCTTATTAAAGGGACGACGCTCATGTAACTAAGAAAGGGGAGCACAATAAGCTAAGACGCTGCAATGCACAAACATCCCGCTTACAACCAACGAACCCATATAGGGGTATTTCAGCGTTTTTGGCGGCTATAAATCGTTTTCCTAAAACTTGATAGATAGATAGAATTTGGTACCTAACAATGTTGAATAGGCATAGAACCATAGGCGTCCCCTCCCATTATTCATTTTACAGCACGCGCCGGAGTCTTACTCGGAATTTAATCGTCGCTCTGAGTGTTCGTTTGTCTTCTCGGCATTCCTTACAAAACAGTTATTTAAAAAGGTGATTTTTCTTTTTTGAAGTCTAATTTGGGGAAAATTGAGATGGATTTGAATATTACAGATAGAAGCGCGTACATATTGATCTTTTTTTTTTAAAATAATTAGTAATGTATTGAGATAGAAAATGTTACTCTAAATTGTTGTACGAAAACCAGTTTTTCGGTATTTAAAAAGGTAGGGTGCGTACCATTGATTTCATTGGTTTTAACACAAAAAAAGAGTATTTGCACTATACTATATCCGTTTGCAAGGCGAAGTAATAAATCATGTAAAATTATGCAAATTAACTTCACGCGATAGTACGAGTCTCGGTACCGCACAATACATTTTACGCAAAAAAGTTACTGTACTGGTAGTATTAGCTTGGACTAAGATTTATGGAAAATTACAATAGAATTATCGCATTTTTGCTTTGAAAATCTCCAGAATGACCGAGCAGTGGCGTATCAACTGATTTCTTTTGTATTAATTACACAGGGCAACAAAAAAATATTTTTGTTTTGGTGCCTGGGATTTTAGAGCTGATTTTAACTATATTTGGGACGCTAAATCTATACATGCAATCCGTTTTTCTCTATCAGCTTTACTTTTTTAGATACATCAACTTATCTACCAACGTGGTTTTTATTCAGTATATTCATTTATGAGAGTTCTAAAATTATTATATATTCATTAATGTAGGTACAATGGTTTTATTGTCAGTCTGTAATTGAGTAAATTCCAGTTAAATCTATAAATAGTGGAAACCATTGCCTATCAGGTACCTGAACTGACCCTTTTAATCACCTAACTCGGGTAAGTCTCGTCAGTTTGTGCGTTCTTACTAATGAGAGTAGATCGAATTCGGCGTGTTATTTTATGTTAAGAAAGAGTGTTTTTGTGTTATTGAACAGAATTAAAATGAGTTCAGGTTCCAGTTCAAGAAGAAGTTGTGTAAATCAACCTGATGTGTTTTGCTATATATGCGGAGAATACATGTTTCAACAAAACAGACAAACTATTACTGACTCTGTAAAGCGAGCGTATCTTGGATACTTTGGAGTTAAGCTTGGTGATCAGGACAAAACGTGGGCCCCGCATCTCGTATGTAAAACTTGTACAGAGCATTTACGGCAGTGGACTACCGGGAAAAGAAAATGTCTAAAATTCGGCGTACCAATGGTTTGGAGAGAACCAAAAAACCACTTCAATGATTGTTATTTTTGTTTAGTAAATACTAATGGAATCAATCGAAATAACCGCTGTAAGTGGACTTATCCCAATTTAGACTCGGCAATACGCCCTATCCCGCACTCAGATGAAATACCGATTCCAACATTTCATCAGCTACCACATATCTCTGATGACGAATATTTTCCCTCTGATCGCTCTTCTGATGCTAATAAAAGTTCTGATGCTAATGAGACTAACAGTGACTATGAGGGGACGTCATCAGTTCCTCAACGCTTCAATCAAAATGAATTAAATGATCTCACCAGGGATCTCAATTTATCGAAAAAAGCTTCTGAAGTACTGGCTTCTAGGTTGAATGACAAAAATTTACTGGAACAAGGGACCAAAATTACCTTTTACCGTACAAGAGAAAAAGATCTGCTACCATTTCTTTTCTCAAGAAGACAATCTTGTATTTTGTCACGAAATTAGGGGACTCATGAAAGAAATGGGACTTTCTGAATATATTCCAGATGATTGGCGCCTATTTACTGACAGTTCAAAGCGAAGTTTAAAATGTGTCCTTCTACATAATGGGAATAAATATAGTTCAATACCACTAGCTCACTCAACGAAACTGAAAGAAGAATATAATACCATAGCTTTGGTCTTGCAGAAGATAAAGTATTACGAACATCAATGGATGATTTGTGTAGACTTAAAAATGGTAAACTTTCTTCTTGGGCAGCAAAGTGGTTACACGAAATATCCGTGTTTCTTGTGCCTCTGGGATAGTAGGGACAAAACACACCACTGGGTTAGAAAAGATTGGCCTCAGAGAGAAAACATGGACGTTGGGGAAAAGAATGTCATTAACGACGCTTTGGTTGAAAGAGAAAAAATCATACTTCCTCCGTTACATATAAAGTTGGGCTTAATGAAGCAATTTGTAAAGGCTCTTGATAATAATGGGTCTTGTTTTGCATATATAGGGGTAAAAATGCATCAGTTGAGCACAGAAAAACTCAAAGCAGGGATATTTGACGGCCCACAAATAAGACAATTAATTAAGGATCCTGCCTTCATAAATTCAATGAATCAAGTTGAACGAGAAGCTTGGACATCATTTGTTGCAGTTGTAGAAAATTTTCTAGGCAAACATAAAGCTCAAAACTATGTTGAAATGGTTAACAAGATGCTTAATAGTTTCAAATCCTTAGGGTGCAATATGAGTATTAAAATACACTATTTACACAGCCACTTAGACCGTTTTCCCCCAGAAAATTTAGGAGACATGAGTGAGGAATAAGGTGAAAGATTTCACCAAGATATTAAAGTTATGGAGGACCGCTACCAAGGAAGATGGGACATGCACATGAAGGCAGATTACTGCTGGAGTTTAAAAAGGGACTGTTTAAAAAAACATTCAAAAATGTCGCGGAAAAGAAGCTTTCCAAGTGTTGAGTGACTATTTCATTTCTTCAATGTTTTTTTTTGTTTGTAAGTACGACATAATATTGTATTTTGTATAACTAAAATAAAAATTTCGTATCTACTTTTGTTTACTACACTTACGGATTTGAGTTACAATAATGTAACTTATATTTCTCTAAAATTGTATATCTTAAAAATTTGAGCTCCTAGGTACAAATGAATACGTTATTTGAATTCAGGACATCAAATTGATATAGAATCAGCTCAAAAAACCTCGACACCAAAACAGCTGTTCCCCTGTGTTATAGCTACAATAAAGGTTGGTTATATTAAAAAAATATATTACAAAATATTACAGATATTACAATAATATTACAAGAGTAAAATTAGTATTAAACAAAATTGAAGAATTATAATAAAATGACAGAACGGCGCGGCGTCCATCAGTGCCAGATGATTCGGCGTTAGTAAATTTCACACCAAGACTACCTGCGCCCTTAATACAACAGGTAAATTCCACACTAACCTTATAAGGGTGCTTAAATCTTACAGGTAATTTCCACACCAAGCAAATATAATTATGCTTTATTCATCTAAATAAAATTGGACGGATTTCTTTTAAATCAGTTTTTATTGAAAATTTTAGATATTTCCAAAAATATATGTTTTTATTTCATAGTAGAATAATATTGATAAAACATGAAGTTTTTGCTAAATCCATAAAATATAATTGAACAAATTTCCTTACATATACTAGATAATGCTACAAACCTATACATATCTATTTATATATATTTACAAAACAGGTCGAGAAAAATAGGAGACACATTTTAAAAAATGGAAACGATTAATATTTCCTAATTGTTTTTGTTCATAAAGATTTTTTAAATGTTTTAATTTTTGATTATTATGATTATTACTTATTTTAGACTCGTCGACACTTTGTATTTTTATATATACGTTAATCTGAAATGCTTTCAGCCTATCGATAAAAGTATACAGAGACGGATGTGTAGAATAAAAAGAATTATTTAGATGGGAATGGAAGGACTCACAACAGTTAGTTGTTCGAGTTAAAGATGGACTCGATTCTGCCCATATTTCAACTGGAAAATCGGCTCCTTCCTCTATATACGTTTCTAGTAGGTAATCACAAAATTTATTTAAACGTTCATCCTCAGGTTTTATAGAATATAAATCGTATGCAAAACTGTCACCTAATTCTTCGGGTGCTAAATAGGATAAGCCGAAACAATACTTTAACCAACGACCAATTTCAGAATTTTTGTCGCAATATTCTTTAGCTAGACCTAGATTCTGTATCTTGCAAAACCAAAATTGGTGTAAATGAAATCTACATCCTAACACTTTAGCATTTGGCCAAACTTCAGATACTGCCTTATGAATAGATTTTTCGAAGTCAATAGTAATTTTCTCTGGATTGAAATACGGTGTATCTGTTGAATAAATCTTACATTTTAATAATGTGAAGAGGTTTTTGTATGTTTCAGCTCTCTTATCACGCAATAAGCAAAATAATAGTGGAATGTAATGACCGTTTGCAAAACCATGCACTGTAAATAACTGTGTAAAATATTTAGTGCAGTATGAAAAGGTGCCGTCCATATATATATTGGATATTTTACACAACATATTGACATTTGTAGTGCAAGAAAAAACAATAATGCCACTTTCGAGTTCATTGATATATAGAAAATTCTCACCCTTGCTAGTTTTGATTTCAAATGTCTCTGAAACACTATGCACCTCTTCAGCACTTCTTGGATTACGTCCTGACAAAAATTTTCGTCTATGGTTATAAATGTTGTTAGTGTTCCGTACGGAACACTTATAAGATCACTTCGGTGTCTGTCTGTCTGTCTGTCACACCCGATTTTCTCGGAAACTATTTGACATAGAAAGGTGAAATTTGGTAATAATATAGGAATTGATGGCCTCATCAGAGCCATGTAGTTTTGAGAATTAAATTTTGACTTAAGGGGTTAGTTTTGGGGGGTGAAGTCGGAAGTGAAAAAAAAATTTTTTTACTAGGTCATCGAGTGTGGTGTCAAATGAAAGCTTGTGAAAACACGAGTAAAAAATATATATATAATATTATACTTGCGCGCACTTTTCTTTGTATTATTTTTAAAAATTCGCGAAAAATCGCTGTCCCGGGCCTTATCTCGAAAAGTACTTATCAAAAAAAATTTCGAAAAAATTCTGGAATATTCTACACGGGGTGTAGATTGAACGAAAATTATCACGAGTGCATTACCTTTATTAATTTATATGGTATATAAAAAAACAAAAATTTCAAGGTCATCAGATTTCAGTAAAGATTGGAAACAAACTTTGTTGAAAACTCATTTAGGGTGTGTTTCATTTTATACCACCGTAACATAAATTTTGACTTAAGAGGTTCGTTTTGAGGGGTGAAATCAGAAGTGAAAAAAAATTTTTTTACTAGGTCATCGAGTGTGGTGTCAAATGAAAGCTTGTGAAACCACGAGTAAAAATATATATATATATATATATATATAGATATATATATATATATATATATATATATATATATATATATATATATATATATATATATACATATATAAATATACATATATATATATATATATATATATATATATATATATATATATATATATATATATATAATGTAATATTTGCGCACACTTTTCTTCGTATTACTTTTAAAAAATCGCTGTCCCCTACCTTATCTCGAAAAATACTGATCAAAAAATTTTGAAAAAATTCTGGAATATTCTCCACGGGGTATAGATTGAACGAAAATTATCACGAGTGCATTACCTTTAATAATTTATTTGGTATATAAAAAAAAAAACAAATTTCAAGGTCACCAGTTTTCAGTAAAGATTGGAAACAAACTTTGTTGAAAATTCATTTGGGGTGTGTTTTGTGAAGTCACTGATCATTTTATACCACCCTAACAAAAAATTTTATTTTAAAAACAATCAACGTACGGAACACTAATTGTGCAAGTTCAACTTGCACTTGACCGGTTTTTGTTTCTAATATATTCGACATCTTTTTCTGTTACTGTTTCAGGCAGCGTGTTTTGTAGTTCTTGTCGGATAATTTTAGATGGCCTTTCACTCATATGCTCTCCGGCTTTTCTTTTTCAGGAATTACTAATTATCTGCCGATTCAGCTTCTTGGTGTCGGCTTCGTGTGTATGGAGTCCTTCAGTTTTGGTAACTAAATTCTCGGGCCTAACGGTGAAGACTTTTGATTTGCAATCTTTTTTTGAACATCTCCAAAATGTTTCTCCACATTTTAGCACCTTTTGTCGAAAGTAAGTGTAGTAATTCACACATAACATGTCCTTTCCTCGATTACTTTTTATTAACTTTGCTTCCATAATAGCAACACTTTAAAAAATATACGCAGAACCAAGTAATAATCACAAATTAATAATATGTACTAAACTGATATGTAGAAGGGTTCAGTAATGATTTAATTGAACAGGCCGGTGCGTACCACCACCCATTTATCAACCCTCATCCTCTACCTGAAAGTACTCGGTGTGGAATTTACTTCTGCAATTACAATCCCTTAAATATGTCTAGGTCATAAACGGATTAGTGGTGTGGAAATTACCTGCGCCCATCGGATTACCTACCTGCATAATATATGCATACAAAACAATATGATAGTTCAGATCAAATCAAATTTATTTATCAAAACATATAAATTTAGAAATAAATAGGAAATTAATTACATATAAACAAGTTTGAAAATATAAACGCACCTAGGTGCATGCTCCTGTATGTGCCTTTACAAAACACTATTTAAAGCCTAAAATCAACAAATACAAATGACACACAGGGAAGACCCAATAACTGTATGTTGACTGGTTTTTTATTTTTATTAATATTTATTTATCTACGGGACATGCCCATTTAACACTGAGGGTAACAATTAAAAGTTTATCATTTATAAAATAACACCTTAAACTATAACTTCAATGTAATGACAAAATAAAATTATTATATCTAGCCCTAGTGCCATGTTAATCTTAAACACCTTCTATGTCCAACATGTCAGACATATCCGAACTAAAATCTAACAGCTTCATCTGTACCTAATGGTATAACTAGTGGTTCTACAATTTGGTCCATTGATGAATCTAGTGTCCACATTTTATCTTCTTCTTTAATTACGTGTTCAACACATTTTTGCCAGTTTTCTGGAGTGACATTACATATTGCTTTTGCAAATAGATTTTTAAGGTCTGTTAATTTGTAGGTCACATTGTTTCTAACCACTTCGCTTTTTACTTGAGCCCAAATAAGCTCTATAGGATTAAGCTCACAGTGGTATGGTGGCAAGCGAAGAACAGTTATATCCCGAGTTTTGGCAATATCGTCGATAACGTACTTATCTTTGTTTATTAAAACTTCATGTTTGACTAATTGTATTAACTCGCGCTTAACATTGTCATCGTAGAATAATATATTTCGCTGAGTCAACCAAGACTGTATATCATGTTTAAGCCATCCCATCCTGGGAACACGTTCAACTTTTTTGGAATGGTAACTTACATTATCCATGACAATTATTGAGCTTCGGGGAATCAAATCTCTCATCTACGTAAACCATTCTTCAAACACATCAGAATTCATATCCTCGTGGTAATCTCCTGTTTTTTTTTTCGATTCGAATGTAAGCAGACCGCCATTAACGAAACCGTGGATACTCCCTATACGTGTTATAATTAATCGGTGTCCTTTTCCAGATGGTGGACGGAGACTGGTTGACCAACCTTCCATAAAAGCTTGTCTTGAACTCAAAACGTTTTAGTCCTGCCAAAATTTATTTACGGTGTACCCTTCATTTACCTAAGTTTCATCTAAATAATAAATACGTTTTCCTTGAGAATGCTCATGTCTAATTTTTCTCACATAATCTCCTCTCCAGCATACGATTTCTCCCCTTTCAATTAACAAGGATTTTCGTGGACATTTTTCCCAACGCACTGACTGATTTTAAAACGTCTCACCACTTGATCCTGCCCATCGTTGGTATCTGTGGATTACTTTTAACAGCTTCTAGAATTAATTCCAAAGTTGGGATTTTTTTTTCAATGAAAAACCCAGGAATGATTCTTCGCAGGGAATTTTTTACATCTTCTGTTAGCTCCAGTTTTATTTTACCTGGTTTTAGCTTTGGCGTAGTAACTCCTCCTGCCTATTCTTCCTTCAAAATTCGATAGATAGTTGTTTTTCCAACTCATGTCATTAGGGAACACTTTTGAACACTATCGTCAACACTTAAATTAAGGTTTTCATCACTTTTGATGTAATTCAACACGATCCTAATTATGATCTTTTCATTTAAGCCGTTATTTTTTGACGTTTTGGGGAAGACATCTTTATTGTTCTGAACTGATGCACTACGAGTTACGTGAGAAAATAAACTGAGAGTATACCCTCAATACGGTTTATAATCCAAATTAACCCCATCAGGTAAAACAACCCGCCTTTGGTTTATTACCCACTGGGTCACTTTTATTACTAATTTGCACAATTTTACATGATTTATTACTTTGCCTTGTAAACGGATAGAGTATAATCAAATATATCAATATTAGCCCTGATTTCCTGGGAAATAGAAGTTTTCATGGTCGTTAAATCAGACGGTGAGAACCACGTGGTATTTTGTATTTATCTATTTTCTTTAATTTATACAGTTTTTATTTTGTTCTAGGATCCGAGGGTACATCAGGTGCTCAAGTAGTAAGGCGTAGACTACTTTTTGACAGAATGCAGAAACAAATTTTACCAAATTTTAAAGAAAAAATTAATATATCTGGAGAGTTAAATTTTATCACTAGATGAATATTGTGATGAGCAAAGAAAGGAAGTGGCATAAGTTCTCCTATTTGAAGACACAATTCTAGAAAAAGTGGACAGAAGCGCTTAAAGAGAATGACGAATGGTTACAAGGAACATTTGAAGTACCTAGGGCAAAACGCCGTTCTTCTGGTCGACTAACAAAGTCATTTGAAGAACCAAGTGAGAGGAGCAAATGTAGAAAAAACAGGGGAAGTACGCAGTGCTGTAAGTAAAGAAGTAATAATGCGTGCTGAACAAACATCCCTTCAATGTTCTGGAAAGAGAATTGCACAGTATTCTAAAAGACAAAACTAACTCTCCCTAGACAGCCCAAGCATACCAGAAGGCATACAAAGTACCAAAGCAGCATAAAAAACAGTCACAACTAAATCCAGTAGCCGCCCTCTCAGTGTTTGTAGAAACTGACCTCTCAAGGAGACAGTATGAAATAATAAGGAATAGTAACAAGAACTATTATCCAAGTTACACCGTGTTACAGCAAGCAAAAAGGACTTGTTATCCGGCGAAAGAGGCATATCGGGTAGGTAACTGAAACATGTGTTGAAATTAACTTATAACATTTATTGGATCACACGGCTAAATGTTTGGCTACATATTTGGAGGATGTACTAAAAGAATTAAATCTCGAAGAGCGTCAATCATTGATACTTATTTCAAAATGGGGATGTGACAGATCGCAATAAGCATATTTTTCTAATTTTGTGCTTTACTTCTCGCTAGTCATTAAGCTTGACGGGAGACAGCCTACTACAGCCTTAGTGGCATTGCAACGACGTCTGTTTGTCCGCCTTCGATCCTTCCACTCTGATTTCAGATCGACAGCTCATTTGAGAATTACCTGAATACTATCTTCCTAATATATTTATCTTGTCATCCTTCCGGTTTAAGTACCTCTTTATCAACAATATGCCGTCAGCAGTTTTTCATCGGATTTAACGCTCATATCCGACCGTCCGATATGCGGCCATCCTTCATGCGAGGAAGCTCTGTCTTATCTCGTCAGTCTTATCCGATTCCACCAACAAAATATTTTATTTACAGCAATGTTGGTTTTTTGAAAATTTGCCGATATGTGCTGCGTTGCAACATGACTTGTTAGTAATAAATAGAGACCGGATTATATGCATTTGCATATTTTCATATGCATTTGCATATTTAGACCATTCTCACCGATTATTGCATATTTTACCCAAAATCCAGTAATGATGCATATTTTCCCTATATTTACAAAATTTCTCGGTATTACTAGGCAATTGAATTGCTCAGGGTATTGCTAATGTCGCCGTCTGCAACCGATCTTATCGCCGGGATATTACCTGCAATAGTCTAAACATCGATTAGGTTATAGTGCCAAGGGAATACCCAAAATTACGACGGTATTTTATTCCTTTGTTTCTTGGTCGGGATATTAAGTAATAAGTAGTTAGTTTCTAAGAATATTTGTTTGAGCGTGGATCAAATAAACCATTTTCTCGAAGACGAATTTTTATTTTAAAACTACATTTTAACATTATTGTTGACGCGCTTGCATCAGTGTAGTCTTTTTGCAATTTTTTACGTGTTGTGTTAAAGTTTAACATGTACTATGCCACCCGCAAAAAAAAGTTTGGAAACATTTTGTGCAATAACCCAGGCTTTGAACCTTTGTGTCAAATTGATAGTTTTATTAATGGGACGGGTGAACTTTTGCCAGAAACAATAAGTGTTAACATAGCACCCAAATTCAAATACTGCTCAGTTACCTCAGTGGATGTGGAAGGGTCTTTTTCCATTTATAAAAATATTTTAAGTGATCGAACACACAATCTTACTACCCAACATTTGGAACAATACCTTATTGTTTACGTGTACAAGAATGCAAATGTTAAATAATATTAAAAAATGTTAAATAATTGTTAATTAAATTTAAACATCGTCGATAACTTGTTAATTTTATGCTGATTTTGAAATAAAAAAAACTAAAAATTACTACTTTTATTATTATTTAATATTGCATATTTTGACCCTTTTCATGCATATTTTAAGCATTTTTCATGCATATTTCAAGATTTTTATGTTGCATATAATCCGGTGTCTAGTAATAAATACACTGATCTGCCGAGGACCGAACGCGGTACTCTGGTCATGGTGAGCCGAAACTATTCTACGGAGCCAGAACTGTTCCGATGCGCGATGGTTGAATTGCATTATTCTTTAGTGTGAGAAAGCCAAATTCAGTATTTAGTTTAAAACTGCCTGTTTGCGAGAGCACAGGGTAAATCGCTTTAATGATTTTTTTTACTTACTCATGTTTTCCTTGTTGATCTAAACTTTCATTCTGTAATAGCCTTACTCTTTTATACAGGTTTGTGAGTTTCGACTTTGAAAATACCAAGAAATCAGATATGTCGCTAGATTCTGGGTTAAAGCCGTGTATTTGATCTAAACATAACACAACTGTACATCCAACGTCGTTTAATTTCTTTTGTTTTTCTCTCTAAAAATATAGATATGCAGGTAGTTAGAGATGCTGCCTTTAATTTATTTTTGTTTTAGAAAAAAACTGTTTGAATATGGCCTGTTATCATTTTTAGTGTTCCGTACGGAACACTTATAAGATGACTTCGGTGTCTGTCTGTCCGTTTGTCTGTCACACCCGATTTTCTTCGAAACTATTTGTCATAGAAAGTTGAAATTTGGTAATAATATAGGAATTTTTTTTTTTTTAGGGGTCTAGCACACGTGCTGCAGGGAAGTCCCTAAAGCGCTCCAGGAGCGGCACGAGTGCGGAAAAAGCGATTCACGTTGTTCTTGAATCGCTGTAAATTGTATTCGGTGGGAAACACAGCGCTGGGCAAATTATTCCAAAGGGATGACGTTCTCCATATAAAAGATAGCTTGAAAAGCGTTGTACGCGGAGTAACAAGCTGAACCTCATACGGATGCGAAGCACCAGCGCGACGTGTATTTCTAACATGCACCGCTTTGGGAGGAATTAAGCGGGCTACATCCTTTGAACACTTTCCATGAAAATACTTGTAGAACAGACTTAAGTCGCCAACCGTTCTTCGATGTTCCAGCGAATCAAGGCCGCCGGTCAATTCCGGGTCCCCAATCAGACGGACCGCTCTTCTCTGAACAGAATCCAACAAATGCAGTGTATGTTTGGGAGCGGAGCCCCAAACGTGGGAGCAGTATTCCATAGTTGGTCGAATTTGGGCTTTGTAAAGAATTAACAGTTGTTGTGGGGTGTAAAGCTTTCTGGTTCTAAATAATATTCCCAACTTTTGAGAAGCTCTCCTTGCTATGCCTGCAACATGTTCATGCCAAGACATATTTGCTCCCAAACTAACCCCCAACAAATTGAGCGACGATGCTAGGGGAATGGAGTGCCCCGACATAACTATGTCGGGTTCAGCAACGTTAACTTTTTTAGAAAAAACTGCCGCTTGGGTTTTTGTAGCGTTAAATTCCACTTGGTTACTGTCACCCCAAGATAGAATTTCTTCCAGGTCTTTGTTAAGTTGAACGACCTCCTGCTGTCTGCGGATATTCGCCTGAGCAGCCGATGTCCGAGCGTTCAAGGTGAATGAAGAGACAAGCGTACTGTCATCTGCAAAGCTATAGACTGGATTCCCGGTCTTTTCCAGCAGATCGTTAATGTAAATGAGAAAGAGAGTAGGAGACAGTATGGAGCCCTGGGGCACACCGGCGTTGATAGTGAGAGTGTTAGAAAGAAATCCGTCGACTGCCACTCGTAAAGAACGCTCTCTGAGGAAACACGAGAGCCACAAACAGAACCTTTCAGACATACCATAAGAGCGTAACTTAGCCAACAGTCCATCGTGCCAAACACGGTCGAATGCCTTGGATATGTCAAGAGCAACCGCTCAAGATTCTCCAAAGTGTTCAATTGCGTTGTTCCAAACATGTGTTACATAAGTCAGAAGATCTCCTGTTGATCTATGTTTACGATTGAATTTATTACGAATTGATGGCCTCATCAGAGCCATGTAGTTTTCAAAGTTAAATTTTGACTTAAGGGGTTAGTTTTGGAGGGTGAAATCGGAAGTGAAAAAAAAAAATTTTTTACTAGGTAATCGAGTGTGTTGTCAAATGAAAGCTTGTGAAAGCACGAGTAAAAAATATTTATATAATGTAATATTTACGCGCACTTTTCTTTGTATTATTTTTAAAAAATCGCGAAAAATCGCTGTCCACCCTCCTTATCTCGAAAAGTACTTATCAAAAAATTTTGAAAAAATTCTGGAATATTCTCCAAGGGGTGTAGATTGAACGAAAATTATCACGAGTGCATTACCTTTAATAATTTATCTGGTATATAAAAAAAAACAAAAATTTCTAGGTCATCAATTTTCAGTAAAGATTGGAAACAAACTTTGTTGAAAAACTCATTTGGGGTGTGTTTTATGAAGTCACTGATCATTTTATACTTCCGTTACAACATTTTTTATTTTAAAAGCAATCAACGTACGGAACACTAATTGCGCAAGTTCAACTTGCACTTGACCGGTTTTTAGTGCTCCGTACGGAACACTTATAAGATCACTTCGGTGTCTGTCCGTCTGTCACACCCGATTTTCTATGAAACTATTTGTCATAGAAAGTTGAAATTTGGTAGTAATATAGGAATTGATGGCCTCATCAGAGCCATGTAGTTTTGAAAGTTAAATTTTAAGTTAAGGGGTTAGTTTTGGGGGGTGAAATCGGAAGTGAAAAAAAAATTTTTTACTAGGTAATCGAGTGTGGTGTCAAATGAAAGCTTGTGAAAAACACGAGTAAAAAATATATATATGATGTAATACTTGCACGCACTTTTCTTTGTATTATTTTTAAAAAATCGCGAAAAATCGCTGTCCACCCGCCTTATCTCGGAAAGTACTTATCAAAAAATTTTGAAAAAATTCTCCACGGGGTGTAGATTGAACGAAAATTATCACGAGTGCATTATCTGTAATAATTTATCTGGTATATAAAAAAAAAAAAAAAATTCAAGGTCATCAATTTTCAGTAAAGATTGGAAATAAACTTTGTTGAAAACTTATTTGGGGTATGTTTTGTGAAGTCACTGATCATTTTATATCACCGTAACATAAATTTTGACTTAAGGGATTCGTTTTGAGGGGTGAAATCGGAAGTGAAAAAAATTTTTTTTACTAGGTCATCGAGTGTGATGTCAAATGAAAGCTTGTGAAAACACGAGTAAAAAATATATATATAATGTAATACTTGCGCACACGTTTCTTCGTATTACTTTTAAAAAATCGTGAAAAATTGCTGTCCCCTACCTTATCTCGAAAAGTACTGATCAAAAAATTTTGAAAAAATCCTGGAATATTCTCCACGGGGTATAGATTGAACGAAAATTATCATTACCTTTAATAATTTATCTGGTATAGAAAAAAAACAAAATTTCAAGGTCACCAGTTTTTCAGTAAAGATTGGAAGCAAACTTTATTGAAAACTCATTTGGGGTGTGTTTTGTGAAGTCACTGATCATTTTATACCACCCTAAAAAAATTTTCTATTTTAAAAACAATCGTACGGAACACTAATTGTGCAAGTTCAACTTGCACTTGACCGGTTTTTTTTATCTTAGCTTAGTTGCTAAATAAGAACATTTTCATTAAAGTGACATCCACCGCTTATGGACAGTGAGGACTTGAGGACAATGTTGTTGATAACACAGTCAACTTGCTGTCGGATAACTTTAGAAGACATTAGTCTGCATGAGGGATTTTGTGAAGGTTTTTTAATAATGGCACCAAGCAGTAATGAGATTTTTACAGTTGAAAATTCACATCATTCGCTTGGATAAAGTTACAGTTTCAAAAACATGTACCAGGTGTATAAGTATGAAATGCGGATTTCAGACAACAGACGGTGCACCAGTGCAGTTTGTCCTATAAAGATTTGATACTGCGCCATTTTATTGTGTCATCAACAAGTGTCAGACACGCACGAGTGATAAATTGGAAGAGTGTGTGCATAATGTTGTGTTGTTGTGTTCAATATGTCGAAATTTATACCGAACAAATAGCATTCGCGGACAGCATTAATTTTTTGTTTTCATTTGAAGAAAAGTGCTGTTGAATCATACCGACTACTTCGAGAAGCTTATGGTGAACATGCTCCCTCGCAAGATACGTGTGAATGATGGTTTCGGCGTTTCAAAAGTGGTGACTTCGATGTTGCAGACAAGGAACGTAGAAAACCGCCAAAAAAATACGAAGATGTGGAATTGCAAGCATTGTTGGACAAAGATGATTCGCAAACACAAAAACAACTCGCCGAGCAATTGGGCGTTAGTCAACAAGCTGTTTCCAATCGGCTACGGGAGATGGGAAAGATTCAGAAGCCGGTAGATGGGTACCACATGAGTTAAACTACAGGCAAATGGAAAAGCGCAAAAACACGTGTGACATTTTGCTCGCTCGGTCTAAAGAAAGTCATTTTTGCATCGTTACAGGAGATGAAAAGTGGATTTATTTTGAGAATCTCAAGCGCAAAAAAAATCAGGGGTAGACCCAGACGCACCATCCACTTCGACCGCAAGACCGAATCGCTTTGGCAGAAAGACGATGCTCTGTGTTTGGTGGGACCAGAGGGGCGTGGTCTACTATGAGCTGTTACAACCTGGGGAAACGGTTAATACTAAACGTTACCAACAACAATTGACCGAATTGAACCGTTCGCTGCTTGAAAAAAGGCCAGAATACCGAAAGAGGCAACACAAAGTCATTTTTCTTCATGACAATGCTCCATCACATACGGCAAAATCAGTTCGCGACACGTTGGAAGCACTCAGCTGGGAAGTTCTACCCCATGTTGCTTACTCACCAGACTTGGCTCCTTCCGATTACCACTTGTTTGCATCGATGGGTCACGCACTTGCTGAACAGCGCTTTGGTTCGTACGAAGATGTGAAAAAAATGGCTCGATGAAAGGTTCGCAGCAAAAGGGGAAGATTTTTACTGGCGTGGTATTCACAAATTGCCCGAAAGATGGGAAAAATGCATAACAAGCGATGGAGCATACTTTGAATAAAGCACTTTTTATCATTCTTCCGAATTTAACATGTTTTTTTAGAAAAAAAATCCGCATTTCATACTTGTACACCTGGTATGCATGATAAGGTAATATTAATAAAAATTATTTATTTACTAACCTAGATTACAATATAAAAAAAAAATATAATTGAATTTCTCTTCTCGTGTAGTAAATAAAAAAAAGAAAAATTTTCGTTGATAAGCATGCTTACATGGTTGCTCACAGCCTCACGTCACACATTAAAAGTCTATAAATATCAAATAACTCATAGTAAAACAGCATGGTTTGACTTCACTGGTCAACATGACTTTGTTCACAAGGAAACTGAATAGAGACCCTAGTTCAGTTTTTTTATGCTGAATTCAAATATGTTATCGGATTTCTTCTATCAGGCATAATTTCCTTGTGACAGTCATGTTTGTGTAATATACTTATACTATATTAGGATTTCATTGTTATAATTCTTGTAAATATAGAAATGGGAATTTATATTCAGAATAATTTGGCACCAGGCAGACTGTCCTATTTTATACAAATATTGCACTTTTTTAGCAAGCAGAGAGCCAGTAGCCAGTATTGTAATTGTAGTGAGTCTGGGTAACACGTGTACCTACTTATTTTTGTGCTGTTTATTGTTTTTATTTGTAAATTTTTTTATAAACGTTTCAAAATGCCAAGAAAGTGTGTAAGTCAGAGGTGTCAAACTCAATTTTGCAGAGGGCCATATATTAAATTTAGAATGTGTAGGCGGGCCAGATTCAAATAAAAAAAATGTACTGAATTATTATAACATTTTATTTATTTAATTATATAGTATATAATATACGGTTGTTAAAAATTATATCAAAGTTATAAAAGAGGGTAATTATTTTGAGCTCGAGGATCCAGATACCTGACTTCTCTTGTTTTTGACAAGCTCATTGATGTCAGGTATCATATTCGATGTAGTTATTTTTAAGAATTGATTGGAGATGTTTATTCGAAAGTCTTGTGCGATGTTTGTTCTTATTTATTTTCATGACGGAAAACATCTGCTCACATAAATAGGTGCTACCAAACATGCAGAGAATGCGTGCTGCATGCCTTTTTAATTCCGGGTAGTTATCCAAACTCTTGAAATATTGTATATAAAATGTAAGAGCGTTAATCTCTTTAAATTTTTCTTTCAAAATACTGTCCGATTGAAGATTTATCAACTCCATTTGCAAATGAACTGGTGCCTGTGACGCTTCAAAACTGAATGGATTGTTGAAAATTGGGAATTCCATTTCATTCATTTTGTGAAAGTCTTCAAAACGATTGTTGAATTCCGTGATCAAATTTTGCAGAAGTTGAGAATATTGATCCAATTTTTTTTTGGTTCACTGTGCCAAACGATTTTAAATGAGGGAAATGATCCAAAGTTTGATTTTTTACCTGATTTTCCCACAGCCTGAACTTTGTTTCAAAGGCTTGAATACATGAATACATTTGAGTGACAATCAGATTTTTACCCTGTAACTTTACATTCAGATCAGTCAAGTGTTTATTCATATCTACCAAAAAGGCACAATCAACCCACCAGTCATTGTCATAATCAATTGGGTTGCCTTTTTCTAACATGAAAGCTTGAATAGGGTCACGTAATGCAAAATTTTTTTCTAAAACTACTCCTCGACTGAGCCAACGAACTTCGGTGAAGTAAGGAACATCAGAAAACTTTTCGTCCAAATCTTGTAAAAACTGCCTGAACTGTCGGTGATTTAGTCCTCTGCTCCTTATAAAATTTACTATTTTAATTATAGGTTGCATGACATGGTCCATTTTTAAATGTTTGGATGCCAATGATTCCTGATGAATTATACAGTGAAATCCCACAAAATTCCCTGATGTTTTCTGTTTTAATTTAGTTACAACGCCCGAATGTTTGCCAGCCATGGCAGGAGCGCCATGCGTAGTTGTGCTGCTAAGTATATTCCAGTCGAGTTCATATTCTGCTATCAAATGCTCAATTGCAGAATAAATATCATTTGCTGTTGTAGTACCTGTCAATGGAACGCACTTTAATAGTTCTTCAGTTATTTCAAAGTTACTGTTAATACCTCGTGTAAAAACAGCAAGTTGAGCTGTATCAACAGTATCAGTGCTCTCGTCAACAGCCAGTGAAAAGTTTGTAAATTCCTTAATTTTCTCCTTCAGTTGAAGAACCAAATTTTGAGATAAATCATTTATCCTTGAAGCAACAGTGTTTCTTGACATCGAAATATTTTGAATTATTGACTTTTGAAATGGAAATGAAACATCGGCAACTTTCAATATACAGTCTTTAATAAAATCACCATCAGTGAAAGGTTTTGATCTCTTCGCTATTTCTAATGCAATAATAAAACTTGATTTCAGGGCATCTTCGCTCTCAGTATTAGCTTTAGTAAACATCGATTGTTGACCTTGAAGTTTAGATTTTAAAGATGACAATGTGTCCATTCTTATTTTTTCAGTGTAACAATCGAATTTTATTTATGATTCGTATCATAGTGTCTCTTCAAGTTAAACTCCTTACAAACAGCAACTGTTTGATTGCAAATCAAACACAGTGGTTTACCTTTCCATTCTATGAAAAAATATGCAATTTCCCATTTAGACTGAAAAACTCTGCACTCACTATCAACTTTACGTTTTTGTGACATTATGCCAAAATCGTAACAATTATGGAACTCGACACAACAATTATGGATATCGCACGCGCACGACACAAACAAATGCACAATACCTTCACAATCACTACTTCGCAGTACAACTAAAATCCTTCTCCGACCGTATCGCTTCGATTACTCGACTCACACTCAACTGACTCACGTCGCGCCGACGCACTCCTTTTATAACATCGATAAGGAAGGTTCTAGTCTAGACTCGAAGCGCGTGGAAGATTCTATTGTTCTCAACAAAAATAATAGGGTATTTCCGCTTGTTGCTAAGAGATGGCGTTACTGTCTATCTCTCTCGCTTGTCAAGGCACGCGCTGCCCTTGAAATTATTTATAAATGTTGTGTGCGCATTTTAAAACTTCCGTAGAGGAATCGAGTGAAGTCTAAAAGCTCTAAAAAACATGATTCTTCTTTCTGTGACACATTGCGATCGCGAGCCTTATTGATACGTCCCGGGGGGCCGGATGCGGCCCGCGGGCCGTATCTTTGACATCCCTGGTGTAAGTCAACCAAACAATTTCTCCTACGTGTGTGGTGAACTGACTTTCAAGTCTACACACCGCTTGTAAAAAAATGTTATGAGCTTTATTTTGGGCGTAAAGCTGGTGATTTTGATAAAGACTGGGCCCCAAATTTATGCTGTGTATCACTGTTTGGAAAAATCATACTCATCATATGCCGTTTTCAGTTCCTATGGTTTGGAGGGAACGGAAGGACCATTTAACTGATTGTTATTTCTGCTTAACTAACATTAAAGAAATTATGTCCAAAATAAAATATACAGTTAAGTACCCCAATTTGGCATCTGCAATTAGACTTGTGCCACATAGTGAAGAGTATCCTGTACCAAAGTTTCCGGATTTCATGACCCTAAGTGATAACTCCGCGCTGTTTCTTGTGTGAATGGGATAGGAGGGATAAGCAGTCTCACTACATAAGGAAACAATGGCCTAAATGTGAATCTTTTATTCCTGGGCAAAAAAATGTATCAAATACCCCATTAGTGGATCCCGAAAAGGTGTATTTACCTCCCCTGCACATAAAACTGAGGCTTATAAAAGATTTTGTAAAAAAATGGATAAAGGTTCTGCTGCGTTTATGTATTTAAAATCTAAATTTCCTAAAATAAGTGATGCAAAATTGAAGGAAGGAATTTTTATAGGGCCCCAAATAAGATCATTAATATCGAATGATAAACATGTTGAGGAACTGTTACATCCACCGGAAAAAGCAGCGTGGAACTCATTCAAAAATATCTGTTGTGGATTTCTTGGCAATAATAAGGAAGAAAACTATAGTGAAATAGTAACTGACTTAATACAAAGAAATGGGCTACAACATGTCCTTAAAAATTCATTTTTTGGAGTCCCACCTAGACTTCTTCCCTGAAAATCTTGGGGCTGTCTCTGATGAGCATGATGAGCGTTTTCATCAGCACATTTCTACTATGGAAAAGACGTACCAAGGCAAATGGAGTCCCAGTATGCTGACCAACTACTGCTGGACCATGAAAAGAGACATCCCGAAGGCAAAATATGACCGAAAATCATCATATAAAACTTTTTAGGTTAGACAAAATTAGCCGTGTATTTATTATTCAGTGTTTTGTAAGTACTAATTATTTTAAAACTTTAAACATGTGCCACAAAAAAACCCTGCCTGATGGATAAAATTTGAGAACATATTTAAACTCAGCATGGAAAAGATATTATATATTATATATTCAGTTAATTTAGCCCTTGTGAAAGAAAAAAAAAATTTTTGTAGACCACTGCTTTTTTCGTACCAGATTTTTTTTTTTGAATATACACTCCTTTAAGTATAAAAATTTACTATACATACTCTAAAAGTCTCCAACTTTTCTTGGCGATCATCATAAATTTTTCGTGAATTAGCCAACCGTCTAGTAGCAAGTTCAATGTCCTTCTTTGTTAAATCTTGTAATCTAATTTCTTCCCTTTCATTTTGTTCAATTTCGTGTCTTAAATATAAAAATTCTGGATTAATAAAAATTACTTCAAAAACAAAATGAAATATGCAATAGTAATACATAGTGTGTGTGTGTATATATATATATATATATATATATATATATATATATATATATATATATATATATATATATATATATATATATATATATATATATATGTATGTATATATATATATATATATATATATATATATATATATATATATATATATATATATATATATATATATATATATATATATATATATATATATATATATATATATATATATATATATATATATATATATTAACCGTTAGAAAGTATTTGCCCACCTAGTTATTTCAGTCCCAAGACAACAAAAACCCAGAAAATATATATATTTTTATTATTTACAGTCTAGAAAATCAGAAAAATGTTCATGATTCTCCAGGATGTAACCTCCTTCGTTTACCGCTTTACAGAGTTTCGGCATTCTGTCCAATAGTTTCTTCAGAGTTTCTTCGTTTATTTTAACCCATTCTGCTTGTAAAAGTTCCCACAAGTGATTTTCTGATGTTGGATTGAGTTTTCGAACACACTTGTCCAAATGGTCCCACAGCAATTCGATGGGGTTCAAGTTGGGCGATTGTGGAGGACAAGTTATCACTTCCAGGACGTTATGGGATTTCCATTGGTCCAAAAGTTCTCTAATCTGTTTAGCAGAATGTTTAGGGTCATTGTCATGCTGAAAAATAAATTTCTCCAGAAAAATATCTCTTCCATAAGGAAGCATTTGAGTTAGAAAAATTTCTTGTTACTATTCTTTTCGCATGATTTCTTCTATCCTAAAGGTTTTCCCAACTTTACTGTTGCCAAAACAACCCCAAACCATTACTGAACCTCCACCATGTTTTACTCTAGGCAACTGACAGGCTTCCAACATCCTCTCTTCAGCTGACCGCCGCACCTAAACTCGTCAATTTGAACCGAAAATTTCGAATTTAGATTAGTCACTCCAAAGGACGGAATTCCATTGTTCTGATGTCCAATTTTCATGTTGTCGGGCCCATTCTAATCGTTTACGTTTATTCACTTGCCTAAGAAGTGCAACTCTGTCGTGTTATCCACCTTCTGCTAACCTGTTCTTCACCGTTGTCACCTGATGGGGATGAGCCGCTCCAGGTTTACTTGAGCCGTGATTTCTGTTGCTGGTAGGCGGCGATTACGTCTGCTGGACATTGTTATAGCTTTGTTTTCAGCGGGAGTCGTTTTTTGAGGTCTCCCTGAAGATTTTTGGTTGGAATGCCATGTCCCGCAGAAAATTTTTTTACGATGTAGTCCACCGTTCTCCTTGGCATCAGCATATCACTTGCGATTTGTCGACTTGAGTGACCATTTTAATGTCTCGCAATTATCAGAGCCCAATTTTCAACGGAAACTTCTTTCGTTTTTGGGATTTTCATAAAACAATTAATTTCCAAAAGGGCAATGGTATTTATAGCATAGTTTTTATCATAAAATGTCACTAGGTATTTCCATAATCCATAGAAACTTGAAATGGGTTCTTACTTCAACTGGAATTCTCAGAAATCGCCTCAAAACGATTATCATGCAAAACCTGGAAATTGGTTCTAATTGGTTTTTAATATGTGATTGCACCAAAAAGGCTTATCTAAACAATTTTATGATGAACACTTGCTAAGAACAATTAAATTTACCTAATATAATAAATGGGTTTAACTAGGTATTAAATTTTGGCAGTTACATTGAAATTTCTAGGTGAGCAAATACTTTCTGTATTGTATACATATATATATATATATATATATATATATATATATATATATATATATATATATATATATATATATATATATACAGTAATACCCCGCTTAGCGCGACCCCGTTACGCGCGGTTTCACTATAACGCGAATTTCAAATTTCGCGCTCATGTAGTCATTAACTTCTCTATGGTCGCGGGGGATCCCCGCTTTC
Source organism: Pachyrhynchus sulphureomaculatus (assembly GCA_019049505.1). Lineage (NCBI taxonomy): Eukaryota > Metazoa > Arthropoda > Insecta > Coleoptera > Curculionidae > Pachyrhynchus > Pachyrhynchus sulphureomaculatus. The sequence goes on from CM032449.1 coordinate 27,901,940, forward strand.
TCTGAATATTCTCTTTGAAGAATTGGGAATTCCCTGTCCTTCGACTTTGTTCTATGGGGATTTCCTCGTTCGTTTCGTGTGTTCATTTGTTCCGTAATGTTAGTTCGGTCGGCTGGCAGTTTTGTTTTAATATTTATTGGAGATACATACATACATAATTTAACCCTACGTTAAAAATGCCGCCTGTAAAGAAAAAAGAGCGTAAAAGCGTCACTTTGGAATTGAAGATGAAAGTGTTAAGAAGAATGGAAAATGGAGGCAAAGCAACAATTGTTGGGAGAGATTTTGGACTCTCAGAATCGACTGTGAGAACGATTTATAAAAATCGGGAAAAAATTAAAATCTCCAGCGAAGGTTCAACACCTATAAGTGCAACAAAACTTTCTCGTTCGAGATCATCTATCTTAGAAAGAATGGAGAAATTACTGTCAGTCTGGATCGAAGATTTGAATAAGAAGAACACACCACTAAGTCAAGATCTCATATGCACAAAAGCAAAATCTTTGTATGAGATGCTGAAAACAAAAGAAGGAGAAGGGAGTGCCACTCCGACTTTTGCTGCCAGCAGAGGCTGGTTCCATCGGTTCAAGCAGCGTTCTAATCTTCACAATATCCACATAACAGGCGAGGCGGCCAGCGCGGACATTCAAGCTGCAGCTGAGTTTCCAGACAAGTTTCAAGACTTCGTTAGACGAGAGAAAATTGCTGCTTGTCTCATCTTCAATGTTGATGAGACCGCACTTTACTGGAAAAAAATGCCATCTCGAACATTCATTTCTAAGGAAGAACGTCAAGCCAGTGGTTTCAAAGCTGCGAAAGATCGACTAACACTTCTGCTGGGTGGTAATGCCACTGGTGATTTCAAACTGAAACCTTTACTAGTGTACCATTCAGAAACACCCCGTGCAATGCGAGGCACAGACAAGACAAGTCTACCAGTTGTGTGGCGATCAAACAGAAAGGCGTGGGTTACACGGGAAATTTTTCAAGAATGGTATTCTAATAGTTTTTGCCCATCAGTCAAATCATACTGTGACAGAAATGGGCTTGAACCTAAAGTTATATTACTCTTAGACAATGCCCCAGGACATCCAACCTCACTTGATACGCCCAGAGACTTAAAAGTGTACGTAAAGTTCCTTCCACCAAACACTACGTCAATATTACAACCTATGGACCAGGGAGCAATAGCAAACTTCAAAGCTTATTACCATCGCCGCACTTTTAGCCAACTAATTCATGAAACTGACGGGGAAGGAAGACAGTCTATGCGAGAGTGGTGGAAGTCATACAACATTATGAAGTCTATTCACAACATAGAAGAGGCTTGGAAGGAAGTTAAAATGAGTTGTATGAATGGGGTGTGGCGTAATCTTTGGCCAGATGTAGTGGAAGCACCTAGAAGAATTGTCCAGATGCAGAGACAAGTGCTTGAAAACATTGCTGCAATGATTGAGGGGTCTGAACTTGAAGATGTCACGGTAGAAGATCTCGTAGAACTTGTAGCAACGCACGACGATCCTATTAGCAATGAAGATCTGATCGAGTTACAGAATAATCCTATCTACGATGAGGAAGAACAAGTAGAAGAGAAAGTTTTATCTTCAGGGGAAATACAAAATGCACTTTCAAAAATTTATTCAGGTTTGGACATATTGCAGAGTATAGACAATAATGATGACCGTGTCTTGACCGTGTGTCAAACAATTAAAAACAGTGTTGGGTGTTATGAACGTATTTTACAAGAACGTAAACAAAACGTTACCCAAAAGACAATAGATGTATTTTTCCGTAAAAAATAAGAGTATGTATTGCATAAAGTGTTCTTAGAATTAAAGTGATTGATTAAAATGATTTGTATTTTTTTGTATTAAATTTTGACTATGTTTAATCATAAACCTCGATATACGCGAATTTCAGTTAACGCGATTTTTTTCGGAACGTATCCCTCGCGTAAAGCGGGGTATTACTGTATATACATACATACATATACATATACATCTATTTATCTAATAAGCCTTCTTCCATCCAGTTTCGGACATAGGTCTCCCCGTCCTTTTTCCATCCCTCTCGATTCTGCGACTTTCTGATCCATCCTAAATCAGTCGTTCTTTTCAGGTCATCTTTCCATCTTATTTGAGGCTTTCCTCTGGATCTTTGTCCCAACCATGGCCTCCATTCTTGTATTCATTTATCTCTCATCTTGTTATCTCATTGTGTGACCTACCCATCCTTATTTCAAACCTGCTGCCTGTTCTCTTTGGTCTATCACTTTGGTCCTTTGTCTTATACTTTCGTTTCTGATTCTGTGTTGTAATCTTGTATTCAGCATCTGGCGTTCCATTGCTATCTGTATTTTACTCAGTTGGTCCATCATCTTCAAAGTCAGTATCCATGTCTAGGCTGCGTAGGTGAGAACAGATAGAATGCATTGATCGAATACCATCTTCTTCGTTTCAAAGGAATTCTTTTGTTGGTTAGTATTTTTCCTTGTTTGATAAATGATGCCCATGCCAGTCTGTACTTCTGTCGTTTGATTTGCTTTTCCACACTTTATTATTTGCCCTAGGTAGATGTATTCCTCTACGTATTATAGTATCCCCTGCATTCTATTATCAAGCCTCGCGGACTGTTTTCGTTTGTAATAGCCTTTGTCTCATCTCTATTCAGCAGTAGTCTTTTCTGATTGTTTTGTAGTTCATTAATCATTTCTTGTATGTTATCAAAATTATCTGATATTAGCACTACATCATCGGCATAACGCAGATGATTTAACGTCTGTCCATCTATACTGATCGCCTTTTTTTCCCATTCGAGTTCCTTGAAAATTTCTTCTAATACTGCTGTAAAATAGTTTTGTGCTCATGGAATGTCTCTATCTTACTCCGTGTTTGATAGGTATAGGATTTGTTTTACTGTTTCTTTGAGCCTTGTTGTATGTATGTATATATATATATATATATATATATATATATATATATATATATATATATATATATATATATATATATATCTGTAATCCCAGTGAATAAGTGGTTAAGTCGAATTTCGGCCAAAATGAGTTAAGTGGCCTAAGAGAAGCCGGGAGTTGTTTTCTTCGTAGTGTATAAGTGGCTAAGTCAGATGCTAGAGTTTTAAGCAGTTATGGCGATGTGCGTTTTTATCCATCTTCACTTTCGTAAACCATAAGTAATCAAGTCGAATAAATCAAATATGCACAACTAATTCAATCAGGGAACAACTGTCTAAACACAGTTGATCAACTAATATACTCTCAGTGAAATGTAGTCAAGTCTAGTTAACCATTTATACACCTGTCCTTATATGGGTGTTCAACCATCCAATTCAAGTTACCCCATTATGTACGCCGAATGGAATCTAGTTAAATGCAGTTAACTACTTATGCTCACAAACAAAACACCGAGAACATTGATTGTACAGGGCTAACTCTTTTAATTGTTCAGCGACTTCGCATAAAATATCTCAGATTTTTTATACATATACGTAATTATTAGGAATTCAGTTCGTGTTTGACTAACAATTTTTTCGAAGGTTTTGAGTAGGGTTCTTTTCCCATCTTTTCCCAGTATCATTAATTCCTTTTCCAGAGATTTGTCTTTGATTTCTGTTTCGTTTCCTGAATTTTTGCTGCTCACAAAAAACAACTATTAATGAGGTTTTATCTCTACCTATACTCCGAATACTCAGTTTCGCCTTGCGTTCCGAACAGGCAACAACCAATAATGCATTCTCGGCTACAGTTTTTAAACAGTTTGAAATTAAAAGCTTTTTCAAAAAGTGCTTCCACCGATCAAGGTATGTAAAGAGCAATAATCTGTCATTTTATTTCAATGAAAATACTACGCACGTCATCTAATTTTCCCTCAATAATGCCTAATCTTAAATTATTTTTCATTTATTAGGCGTAGATGCCTCAGACCTGGAAGCTACAGGAAGTAATGTGCCTCTTGGTCCACAATTATGTACTCCACGTGACGCTAAAGGTACTAGTTATTTTCTAATTCTCCATTTAACAGCATTTTAAACTAATTCATTTGTAAAATAAATTTAGATGATGCAATACCAGGCCCGTCAACAGAATGTTTTCCAAATTTAGTCGAAGATCTCGCTTTATCTGATGATAGCGATGCTGAACCGCATTACGTTCCAATGCCCCAAAACTCCAGCTCCACCGATGATGACAACTTGCCTACTCATGAAGAAAATAATACTGTCGTGACAGAAACGAGGAAGAAAGGTCGGTCCAGAATTCAACGCGCCGAATGTAAAAAACTTAGAAATTTAGGTAAATCTTATGTGACAGAAAAGGGGAAAATTGTTTCTGAAAGAAAATTGGTCCCTTTGGAGCCATATAGAATGAAATGTGATGAAAGGATTAAACAAAAAGATAGGGAGATTTGTTTTCAAAATTATTGGAACTTAGGAAGTAGAAACAAGAGGTTCTCTGATTACGATTAAAATGAAGAAAACTCAGACTACGAGAGCTGATCCCCAAAGAAATAGGTCTTGTAGTTGTTCATATGAGGTAATTATTAATAACCAGAGAGTTCCAGTTTGTCGATTATGTTTCCAAAGTATTTTTGGAGAAACAAAAGGTTTTGTGCAATTAGTATTGCAAAAGAAAAATAATTCTCCATGTGATATGGTAAAAACCGATTCCCGCGGCTTGGCTCCACCCAAAAATAAAAGAACCCCTGAAGAACTGCAGGATGTAAAATCTCATATTTTATCATTTCCACCACATGAGAGTCATTATTGCCGAAATCGGATCAATAAAAAGTTCCTATCCTCAGATTTATCGATTTCTCGAATGTACGGTTTGTACAAAGAAAATCGAGGAAATCCTGTTTGTTTAACTATTTACAGTCAATGTTTTCATGAGTTAGGTCTGTCATTTAAAAAACCTAAACTAGATACATGCCACAAATGTGATGTATTTGATGCTAAAATTAAGGTAGCTAACGACGTACAAAGCGCTGAATTAAAGGCTCAAAAGGATAAGCACCTTGAAATGGCAGATTATGCTTATCCAAAAAAAAATGAAGATAAACTAATGGCAAGAGAAGATAAAAACAAACCCTGTTTTACTTTTGATTTACAGCAATACCTGCCGACCCCATACCTAACTACATCTGTTTCCTTCTACAAGCGGTAACTGTGGACGTTTAATCTGACTGTACACGATTTAGCTACAGATATGGCCACTTGTTACATGTGGGACGAGACAATTGCTGCAAGAGGAGCCAATGAAATCGCTTCCTGTCTCTACCATTTGCTATTAAACCTACCTGATGAAATAGAAGAAGTTACTTTCTATTCCGATACATGTGGAGGGCAAAATAAAAATAATATTGTGTCTTTTATGTTCCTCTATGTAATTAGTCAAAAGCTGACTTAAAAAAAAAATTTTAATTAGTGGTCACACACATTTGGAGTGTGACGTGGACCATTCAGTGATTGAAAGGGTAAAAAAACGAACTACAATAAAAATCAATCACTTGACAGATTGGATACAATTAGTAAGCCATACAAAGAAAACCAAGCCTTTTAATGTAGTTCTTATGAAAAAAGAGAATTTTTATAATTTTAGCATATTAGGAAAGAAAAATGGGCCTTATGTTATTAAAAAGAAGGACCACAATGGCGATCGGTTTTTGTGGAACCCTCTGCAATGGCTCCAATATGGGACCGAAGGGGGGCAGATTTGTTTTAAACATTCTTTAAACGAATCGGAGGATTTTAAAACAGTTAATTTCACACGTAGGGGACGCCAAAGTACATTGACTTTGCAAAATATTTGAAATGATCAAGTACCTATTTCAGCAGAAAAAAAAAAAGATATATTGACTCTCTTGCCATTGATTGATGAAGTTTTTCATGATTTTTATAGGAATTTAAAAACGAAAGATGAACTCCCTACAGACCCAGATCTAGTTGAATGGGATCCAGACCAAGAAAATGACAGTTAATTAATATAAAATTTTCAATTAATAAATTTTAATTACTTATGCGAATAAAATATTACTTAGCTTGTTTCTACTTTCTTTTAGTTCTTATGAATTTCCAATATTTTTTGCCTAATCTATTACTTCCTTGAACATGTAAGTTAGGTTTTTTTTGTTTTTGTATTTTTGCTATTTTAATATTGTGACTTGAGTAGTTAGACAATCTTTGTCCTTGTTATGGTAAGGTTTACATTATTATGACATAATTATTATGTATTGTATAGATTTTCTAGAAATATTGCTTTTTTTTCTTCTTTTTTTTCCAAATTTTTTTGTGTCAAGTTGTATCAAGAAACATTTTGTGGTCATTGTTTATGTATTTATTATGTTTTTTTATATTAAATAAAACTTTATTTGGTTTATATAACACATTATTTTTATACCAAACCTCAAAAACAAAAAAATAAAGATAATAACAATGATGAATAGTATTTTGGAATAAATTTAATAGGTGAATAAGTGGTCAAGTCGGTGTTCAATTTCGGTGAACAATTGGTCAACTCTATTATCTCATGACTGATAACAGATATTAAATGGGCCTAATAGTGGTAACAAGGTAACAACATCCAGGTATGTTTGACAGCATTTCAATGATTTACTACAAAATCCTGATTTTATACTACAGTCCAAAGTTTAAAAGTCGTCCCCTGAAAAGTAGAGAAATTCGACTTAGCCACACTGGGGTAACAGATATATATATATATATATATATATATATATATATATATATATATATATATATATATATATATATATATATATATATATATATATACACAATTATATATACATATATTCAGTGACAGGCAGAAAGTGTGAAACATATGGGATTTTTCTTTATTAATAAATTTATAAAGCAAATGAATTTATAGGTGGCTTCTGCATCAAAATAATTTTACGGTATTGGCTGTTGGGAAATTTGAATTTTCTAAAGTATAAAGTTCAAAAGTCATTCTGTTAAAATATTGAAAATATTTATTAGGAAAAAGTGTTTAGAATTGCATGTAAATTTTAGATCAATTAAACGAAAATCGTATTTTGTCAATTTTTGACCAATAAAAATATAATTGCTAGAAGATTTTTATTTTTTGAATTTAAAATATATTTGTTAGGTTGGTACAAGAATTTAAATATTTATTTTTTGATTTAAATTTATGTTTTACTTGTTTTACAATGAATATTTAAAAAATTCTGATCTTCATAAAACCGCAAGGTGCTACGGAAAATTACTGAATATTTTTACCCTATTACTTCCCTAGTTTTCTTTTCCAATATAATTGTGACGCTAGAGTGTTCTTTAAAAAAAAAAACAAAAACCTCAGACTGCATGCTATAAGGTAAAAATATTCGATAATTGTCCGTGCGACACACCGTGTGATTTGTCGAACATAATAATTTTTTAATTATTGGTTATGAAAGAACTAAAAGATCAACAAATAGTTATAAAATTCTTCTCTCAATCTAACCAATGTATTTCAAATTCCAGAAATAAGAAACTCCTCGCGATCATATTTTACTGGTCAAAATCTGACAAAATACGTTTTTTGTCAAACAGATCGAAGATTTTGCATACTATTATAAAATGCATTTCTAAACAGTATATACTACTATACAATAAAATTGTACTTAAAAGTAAAAAGGCATTTATTGTATCTTACCACGATATTACGCCAGTACGGAAATAAGTACTCGAAGTTTTGTTTTCTCATTTGTCGATCCTAGCTCGTGTGTGGATGGATTGACAAATGAGAGAACAGTGGATAAACTGTTAAAATATGGGCTTGGTCCATTTTTACTGGTTTTGCATTGAACCACAAATGCATGGGGTGGGACTCTTGTCGATTCGCACTGCCTGCAATTTGGTGATCATTTTTCTGTCAGCCTGAGGCCGTAGATTCTATCTTATCACGATGTTACAAGTATTCTCAGTTTTGTTCTCTCATTTGTCCATATTCTAGCTCGATTGATACGGCAAAACGCGTCTCGGACTGGACTGACAAAACAGAGAATAGTGGGTAGACATATATATATATATATATATATATATATATATATATATATATATATATATATATATATATATATGGACTTTGTAGTCTTACACTGAACCATATATGTATTATGTATCTATATATATATATATATATATATATATATATATATATATATATATATATATATATATATATATATATATATATATACAGTACAATCTCGATTATCCGAAACAAACTGTTAAAAAGTAAATTGTATTCCCATTAAACGAAAAAATCCCCATTATTCGAAACGGACGATGAATGGTTTCCTTAACGCGCCGGGGACTCCCCGACGTCTAGAATTTCACCCCTGTCTATGTTTTGGTTAGTCGACGAGTGTTATAAGTTACTCATTACGTCTATTATTATCGCAGAGGTAATAGTTTCGTTTTAATAGATATTTTACAAAATGAAGCGTCATAATAATAAGCGTAAACGTGTTTTTATTACCTTAAAAGAGCAACTCGAAGCAATTCAACGTTTAGATAATGGTAAACTTCTTAAAAATATAGCGAAGGATTTAGGTGTAGTCGTGAGTACTGTTTCAGAGTGGAGAAAAAATCGCGAAAAACTTGAAAAAGGGTGTAGTGTTTTGTCATCGTCCACACAGTATGAAAAGCGGTGAATACCAAAAAGTGGATGATTCTTTATTTTCATGGTTTACACAGAATCGAGAACGTGGAATACCAATTTCAGGCACAATTTTAAAACATAAGGCAGTGAGTTTAAGCGAAGAGTTGCCGTTATTGAAGCGACTGTAAATTTTTCTGCAAGTGATGGATGGCTAGACAGGTGGAAAAAAAGACATGGTGTACGTCAACTGAAAGTTTGTGAAAAAAGATTGTCGGTTGATGTATCTGCTGCAAAAAAATGTACAGAGAATTTTGAGCAGCTTATGAAAGAACATGGTTTACAACCAGACCAAATCTATAATTGTGATGACACAAGCTTGAACTACAAAATGTTGCCGTCAAATACCTTAGCTTCAAAAAAGGAAGCTGGAGCACCTGATTACAAACGTAGCAAAGAAAGTATTACTGTTCTTGCATGCAGTAATGCTTCTGGAAGACACAAACTCCCATTATTATGTATTGGTAAGTCAGCAAATCTACGAACCTTTAAGAATATTCGTCGCAATACTTTTCCCTGTTTTGTATAAAAATCAATGCCTGGATAAACGGAGTAGGGTAACAGAATAAATGTTTATACCGATGCTAAGGCAAATAAATGCACTCATTTCGACCAGAAAAGAAACATTATTCTTTATAAATATCATCCATAAACCGGATCCGTTACAGTTAGTGAAAACTCGGGACGTGGATGAGAGTCGCAGAAAATAGCGTATCTTTTGCGATCGTATAAATATTTGATGTTTACCTTTTTCCTCTTAAATCAACGGTAAAATTAAATAATGCCGGTTCACATCCCTTGGGACAAACATTCAAATCTTGCTTGATAAAACCAAAATCTTTCGAGTCAATGCTCCCTGAATCATCTTCATATTCAGACTCTTCCGAACTTGAAGAGGAAGAAGAACTGGTGTCATCTAAAAGAAACTCTAACTTTATCACGAAACTACGGAGTGCTTGATGAGCTCTAAAAATAATACGTGCCCTTTTAAGTTGAACAAAATTTAACCCACCTTAATCTAAATCCTATTAGACTATCTAAAAAAAACCTGCTAAGTGCAAGTTGGAATTGCGCAATTAGTGTTCCGTACGGTGATTGCTTTTAAAATAAGAATTTTTGTTACGGAGGTATAAAATAATCAGTGATTTTACAAAACACACCCCAAATTAGTTTTCAACAAAGTTTGTTACCGATCTTAATTCTCATATACCAGATAATTTATCAAATCATCTGCACCTTATGAAGAATATTCCAAAATTTTAGCCCTGGAGAAGATCAAATCACTCTAGAAATGCCTCTATGAGGGAAAAATACCAACAAAATGGTGTAATTTGGAGGTTATACTTCCCTTTAAGAAAGGCGATAATACTGATATCAAAAATTATCGACCCTTATCTCTTTTGTCGCATTTATATAAGGTCTTCACTAAAATCTTAACTCATCGCCTAACAGCAAACCTAGATTTTTATCAACCTATGGAACAGGCGGGCTTCAGAAAAGGATTCAGCACGATCGACCACCTCTACACAATACGTACTAAAACAGAAAAATGTACAGAATATAAGGTACCAATACAATTGGTCTTCATTGATTTTCACAAGGCATTTGATACTGTTGAAATCTGGTCAGTTCTAAAATCCCTAGCGAATGCATGAATAGATTGCAGATATAAATAACCGGTCAAGTGCAAGTTGAACTTGCGCAATTAGTGTTCCGTACGTTGATTGCTTTTAAAATAAAAAAAATTTGTCACAGAGGTATAAAATGATCAGTGACTTCACAAAATACACCCCAAATGAGTTTACAACAAAGTTTGTTTCCAATCTTTACTGAAATCTGATGACCTTGAAATTTTTTTTTTTTTTTTTTTTATATACCATATAAATTATTAAAGGCAATGCACTCGTGATAATTTTCGTTCAATCTACACCCCGTGGAGAATATTCCAGAATTTTTTCGAAATTTTTTGATAAGTACTTTTCGAGATAAGGCCCGGGACAGCGATTTTTCGCGAATTTTTAAAAATAATATAAAGAAAAGTGCGCGCAAGTATAATATTATATATATATATATATATATATATATATATATATATATATATATATATATATATTTTACTCGTGTTTTCACAAGCTTTCATTTGACATCATACTCGATGACCTAGTAAAAAAAATTTTTTTTCACTTCCGACTTCACCCTCCAAAACTAACCCCTTAAGTCAAAATTTAATTCTCAAAACCACGTGGCTCTGATGAGGCCATCAATTCCTATATTATTACCAAATTTCACCTTTCTATGTCAAATAGTTTCGGAGAAAATCGGGTGTGACAGACAGACAGACAGACAGACAGACACCGAAGTGATCTTATAAGTGTTCCATACGGAACACTAAAAAAGAACAGAAAACATCTATAAAGAAGCAACACATATTAAAATTGACGAACCAACAGTCACATACCATTAAAAAGAGGAATGCGACAAGGAGATACTATCTCACCTAAATTACTTACGTCTTTAAGGAGCTAAATTGGGATGAGAAGGGCATGAACATCGACGATACTAGACTGAATCACTTTAGGTATGCAGACGACATAGTGGTGATAGCTAATAACACCAATGAATTACAGGAAATGTTGATCCAGCAGAATGTGGTCTCTGCAAGCGTAGGTAGGTCTTAAAATGAATTTGAAGAAAACCGGTCAAGTGCAAGTTGAACTTGCACAATTAGTGTTCCGTACGTTGATTGTTTTTAAAATAAAAATTTTTGTTAGGGTAGTATAAAATGATCAGTGACTTCACAAAACACATCCCAAATGAGTTTTCAACAAAGCTTGTTTCC
>CM032449.1:27913570-28159101 GCA_019049505.1 Pachyrhynchus sulphureomaculatus
TCGCATAAGTAATAAAATTATATTAATTGAAACTTTTATATTAATTAACTGTCATTTTCTTGGCTCTGGACCCATTCAACTAGATCTGGGTCTGTAGGGAGTTTTCAATCTTTTCGTTTTTTAAATTCCTATAAAAATCATGAAAAACTTCATCACATCAACTGGCAAGAGGAGTCAATATATCTTTCCTTTTTTTTTGCTGAAATAGGTTACTTGATCATTTTGAAAATAATATGCAAAGTCAATGTACTTTGCGTCCCCTAACGTGTGAAATTAACTGTTTTTAAAATCCTCCGATTCGTTTAAAGAATGTTTAAAACAAATCTGCCCACCCTTTCGGTACCCCATATTGGAGCCATTGCAGAGGGGTTCCACAAAAACCGATCGCCATTGGTGGTTCCTTCTATTCTGAATAACATAAGGCCCATTTTTCTTTCTCCTAATATGCTAAAATTATAAAAAATTCTCTTTTTTTCATAAGAACTATACATTTAAAAGGCTTGGTTTTCTTTGTATGGCTGTACTAAATGTATCCCCAATCTGTCAAGTGATTGATTTTTATTGTAGTTTCGTTTTTTTTTTACCCTTTCAATCACTGAATGGTCCACGGTTCACACTCCAAATGTGTTGTTGACCACTAATTAAAATTTTTTTTTTTAAGTCAGCTTTTGACTAATTACATAGAGGAACATAAAAGGACACAATATTATATTTTTATTTTGCCCACCCACATGTAATCGGAATAGAAGACAGTAACCTTCTTCTATTTCATCAGGTCGGTTAATAATAGAGCAAATGGTAGAGACAAGGAAGCGATTTCATTGCAGCAATTGTCCTCCGTCCCACATGTAACCAGTGGCCATATCCTGTAGCTAAAACGTGTACAGTCAGATTAAACGTCCCCCAGTTTCACCGCATAGTAGAATGGAAACGGATGTAAGTTTAGGTATGGGGACGGCAGGTATTGCTGTAAAATGCAAGAAGTAAAACAGGGTTTGTTTTTATCTTCTCCTTGCCATTATTTTATCTTCATTTTTATTTTTGATAAGCATAATCCTGCCATTTCAAGGTGCTTATCCTTTTTGAGCCGAGGCACTTTGTACGTCGTTAGCTATAACCTTATTTTTTAGCATCCAAATACATCACATTTGGTGGCAAGTATCTAGATTAAGGTTATTTAAAATGACAGACCTAACTCCTGATAACAATGACTGTAAATAGTTAAAACAAACAGGATTTTCCTCGATTTTTTCTTTGTACAAACACGTACATTCGAGAAATTCGATAAATCTGAGGATAGGAACTTTTTATTTGATCCGAATTTCGGCAATAATGGACTCTCATGTGTGGAAATGATAAAAATATGGAGATTTTACATGCCTGCATTCTTCAGGGGTCTCTTTTATTTTCTGGGGTGGAGGCCAAGCCCGCGGGAATCGTTTTATTAAACATATTCACATTGAGAATTTATTTTTCTTATTGCAATACTAATTGCACCAAACCTCTTGTTTCCTCCAAAAATACTTTGGAAACAAAAATCGACAAACTGAAACACTCTGGTAAGTTAATACTTACCTCATATGAACAACTACAAGAAACCTATTTATTTGGGGATTCACCTCTCGTAGTCTGAGTTTCTTTCTTCATTTTAAATCGTAATCATAGAACCTCTTGTTGCCTTCTACTGTCCTAAGTTCCAATAATTTTGAAAACAAATCTCCCTATCATTTTTGTTTAATCCTTTCATCACATTTCATTCTATATGGCTCCTAAGGGACCAATTTTCCTTCAGAAACAATTTTCCTCCCCTTTTTCTGTCACATAAAGATTTACCTAAAATATCTAAGTTTTTTTACATTCGTCGGCGCGTTGAATTCTGGACCGACCTTTCTTCCTCGTTTCTGTCACGACAGTATTAATTTTCTTCATGAAGTAGGCAAGTTGTCCATCATCGTGGAGCTTGGAGTTTTGGGGCATTGGAAACGTAATGCGGTTTTCCAAGCATCGCCTATCATCAGATAAAGTCGAGATCTTCGACTAAAATTTGGAAAACAGTCTGTATGACGGGCGGCCTGGTAATGCATCACATCTAAATTTGAATTTACAAATTAATTAGTTTAAAAAAAAAATGCTGAAAAATGGAGAATTAGAAAATATCTAGGACCTTTAGCGTCACGTGGAGAGTACATTAATTGTGGACCAAATTAGGCACATTACTTTCCTGAAGCTCTTCCCAGGTCTGAGGCATCTACGCCTAATAAATGAAAAATAATTTTAAGATTAGGCATTATAGAGGGAAAATTTAGATGACGTGCGTAGGTATATTTTCATTGCAATAAAATGAACAGATTATTGCACTTTAAATACCTTGATCGGTGGAAGCACTTTTTTGAAAAAAGCTTTTAATTTCAAACATGTTTAAAAACTGTAGCCGATAATGCATTATTGGTTGTTGCCTTTCGGAACGCAAGGGGGGAAACATTGATTATTCGGAGTATAAGGTAGCAGATAAAAACCACATTAATAGTTTTGTTTTTTGTGAGGCCAGCAAAAATTCCATGAAACGAAACAGAAATCAAAAGACAAATCTCTGGAAAAGGAATTAATGATCCTGGGAAAAGATGGGAAAAGAACCCTACTCAAAAACCTTCGGATAAAAATTGTTATCAAGACGACGAAAACTTACTTCCTAATAATTAACGTATATGTTTATAAAAAATCTGAGAAAATTTTTATGCGAAGTGTCGCCGAACAATTAAAAGAGGTTAGTCCATTGTACAATCAATGTTCTCGGAGTTTTTGGTTTTGTGAGCATAAGTAGTTAACTGCATTTAACTAGAATTCCATTCGGCGTACTCTAATGGGGTAACTTGAATTGGATGGTTGAACACCCATATAAGGACAGGTGTATAAATGGTTAACTAACTTGACTACATTTCACTGAGAGTATATAGTTGATCAATATGTGTTTAGACAAGTTGTTCCCGATTGAATTAGTTTGTGCATATTTGATTTATTCGACTTGATTACTTATGGGTTTACGAAAGTGAAGAGATGGATAAAAACCGCAACATCGCCATAAACTGCTTAAAAAACCTCTAGCATCTGACTTAGCCCACTTATACACTACGAAGAAAACAACCTCCCCGGCTTTCTCTTAGGCCACTTAACTCATTTTGGCCGGAAATTCAGACTTAAACCACTTACTCACTTGGGATTACAAGATATTTATATATATATATCTATATATATATATATAAATATATATAAATATTTATATATATATACATACCACAAGGCTCAAAGAAACAGTAAAACAAATCCAATCACCTAATCAAAAACACGGATTAAGATACAGACCATTTACTCATGAGCACACAAAACCTATTTTCTTAAGCAGTATTAGAAGAATTTTCTTTCAAGGAACTCGAATGGGAAAAAAAAGGGCGATCAGTATAGATGGACAGACGTTAAATCATCTGCGAATATATGGCCGAATGATGTAGTGCTCAAATCTCAGATAATTTTTGATAACATACAAGAAATTATTAATGAACTACAAAACAATCATAAAAAGACGAACCTGCTCAATAGGAGAATGAGACAAAGGCTATTACAAACGAAAACAGTCCGCGAGCTTGATAATAGAAATGCAGGGAATACTATAATACGTAAGAATGGAATACATTCGCCCTAGGGCAAATAATAAAGTGGTGGAAAAGCAAATCATAAACGACAGAAGTACAGACTGGCATGGGCAGTCATTTAATCAAACCAAGGAAAAATACTAACCACCAAAAGAATTCCATAGAAACGAAAGAAGATGGTATTCCGATAAATGCGCATTCTATCTGTTCTCACCTTACGCAGGCCCAGACATGGATAAAAAAAACCCCTGGGGGGGGGGGGACTTTGAAGATGATGCGAACCAACTGGTAAAAAATACAGATAGCATATGGGACGCCAGATGGCTGAATACAAGATTACAACACAGAATCAGAAACGAAAGTATAAGAGCAAAGGACCAAAGTGATAGACCAAAGAGAACAGGCAGCAGGTTTTGAAATAAGGGATGGGTAGGTCACCACAATGAGATAACCAAGGATGAGAGATAAATGAATACAAGAAATGGAGGCCATGGTTGGGACAAAAGATCCAGAGGAAAGCCTCAAATAAGATGGAAAGATGACCTGAAAAGAACGACTGATGATTTAGGAATGGATCAGAAAGACGGCAAGAATCGAGAGGGATGGAAAAAAAAGGGACGGGGAGAACTATGTCCCGAAAACTGGATGGAAGAAGGCTTATTAAGATAAATAGTATGTATATGTATAAGTATGTATGTATATATACAGGTAAAACCCCGCTTTAAAAAAACGGCGAGGGTGGATTACGTTCCGAAAAAAAAAACGCGGTTTAACTGAAATTCGCGTATAATCGAGGTTTATGATTTACACATAGTCAAAATTTAATACAAACAAATACAAATCATTTTTAATTCAATCACTTTAATTCTAAGAACACTAAATGCAATACAATACTCTTATTTTATTTCGGAAAAAATACATCTATTGTCTTTTGGGAAACGTTTCGGTTACGGTTCCTTGTAAAATACGTTTCATAACACCCAACAACTGGTTTTTTAATTGTTTTGACACCCGGCGGTCCAAGACACGGTCATCATTAATGTCTATACTCTGGCAATATGTCCAAACCTGAATAAATTTTTAAGAAAGTGCATTTTGTATTTCCCCTGAAGATTAAAACTTTCTCTTCTACTGTGTTCTTCCCTTCATCGTAGATAGGATTAATTTCTGTAACTCGCGATCAGATCTTCATTGCTAATAGGATCGTCGTGCGTTGCAACAAAGTACTAACGAGATCTTCTATAACCGTGGACAACTTCAAGGATCAGACACCCCTCAATCATTGCAGGCAATGTTTTTCAAGCACTTGTCCTCTGCATCTGGACACTTCTTCTAGTGTGCCTTCCACTACATCTGGCCAAAGATTACGACGCCACAGCCCATTCATACAACTCATTTTAAACTTCCTTCCAAGCCTCTTCTATGTTGTGAATAGACTTCATAATGTTGTATGACTTCCTACCACTCTCGCATAGACCCTGTCTTCCTTCCCCGTCAGTTTCATGAATTAGTTGGCTAAAAGTGCGGCGATGGTAATAAGCTTGAAGTTTGCTATTGCTCCCTGGTCCTAGGTTGTAACATTTGACGCATAGTGTTTGGTGGAAGGAACTTTACGTACACTTTTAAGTCTCTGGGCGTATCAAGTGAGGTTGGATGTCCTGGGCATTGTCTAAGAGTAATATAACTTTATGCATTCTCAAGCCCATTTCTGTCACAGTATGATTTGACTGATGGGCAAAAACTATTAGAATAACCATTCTTGAAAAATTTCCCGTGTAACCCACGCCTTTTCTGTTTGACTCGTCCACACAACTGGTAGACTTGTCTGTCAGTGTCTGTGCCTCGCATTGACAAACGGGGGTGTTTTCGGAATGGTACACTAGTAAAGGTTTTTCAGTTTGAAATCACCAGTGGCATTACCACCCAGCAGAAGTGTTAGTCGATCTTCGCAGCTTTGAAACCACTGGCTTGACGTTCTTCTTACCTTAGAAATGAATGTTCGAGATGGCATTTTTTTTTCCAGTAAAGTGCGGTCCTCATGTCAACATTGAAGATGAGACAAGCAGCAATTTCTCTCTCGTCTAACGAAGTCTTGAAACTTGTCTGGAAACTCAGCTGCAGCTTGAATGTCCGCGCTGCCGCCTCGCCTGTTTATGTGGATATTGTGAAGATTAGAACGCTGCATTGAACCGATAGGAACCAGCCTCTGCTGGCAGCAAAAGTCGGAGTGGCACTCCTTCTCCTTCTTTTGTTTTCAGCATCTCATACAAAGATTTTGCTTTTGTGCATGATGAATCTTGACTTAGTGGTGTGTTCTTCTTATTCAAATCTTCGATCCAGACTGACAGTAATTTTCTCCATTCCTTTCTAAGATAGATGATCTTCGAACGAGATAAGCTTTTTGTTGCACTTATAGGTGTTGAACCTTTCGCTGGAGATTTTAATTTTTTCCCGATTTTTATAAATCGTTCTCACAGTCGATTCTGAGAGTCCAAAATCTCTCCCAACAATTGTTGCTTTGCCTCCATTTTCCATTCTTCTTAACACTTTCATCTTCAATTCCAAAGTGACGCTTTTACGCTCTTTTTTCTTTAACAGGCGGCATTTTTTAACGTAGGGTTAAATTAGTGTATGTATGTATCTCCAATAAATATTAAAACAAAACTGCCAGCCGACCGAACTAACATTACGGAAAACAAATGAACCACACGAAACGAACGAGGAAATCCCCCCCATAGAACAAAGTCGAAGGACAGGGAATTCCCAATTCTTCAAAGAGAATATTCAGAGAAAGCGGGGATCCCCCCGCGACCATAGAGAAGTTAATGACTACATGAGCGCGAAATTTGAAATTCGCGTTATAGTGAAACCGCGCGTAACGGGGTCGCGCTAAACGGCGGGGTATTACTGTATATATATATATATATATATATATATATATATATAAAATATATATATATAATATATATATATATATATATATGTATACAATACAGAAAGTATTTGCTCACCTAGAAATTTCAATGTAAACTGCCAAAATTTTAATACCTAGTTAAACCCATTTATTATATTAGGTAAATTTAATTGTTCTTAGCAAGTGTTTCATCATAAAATTGTTTAGATAAGCCTTTTTGGTGCAATCACATATTAAAAACCAATTAGAACCAATTTCCAGGTTTTGCATGATAATCGTTTTGAGGCGATTTCTGAGAATTCCCAGTTGAAGTAAGAACCCATTTCAAGTTTCTATGGATTATGGAAATACCTAGTGACATTTTATGATAAAAAAACTATGCTATAAATACCATTGCCCTTTTGGAAATTAATTGTTTTATGAAAATCCCAAAAACGAAAGAAGTTTCCGTTGAAAATTGGGCTCTGATAATTGCGAGACATTAAAATGGTCACTCAAGTCGACAAATCGCAAGTGATAATGCTGATGCCAAGGAGAACGGTGGACTACATCGTAAAAAAATTTTCTGCGGGACATGGCATTCCAACCAAAAATCTTCAGGGAGACCTCAAAAAACGACTCCCGCTGAAAACAAAGCTATAAAACAATGTCCAGCAGACGTAATCGCCGCCTACCAGCAACAGAAATCACGGCTCAAGTAAACCTGGAGCGGCTCATCCCCATCAGGTGACAACGGTGAAGAACAGGTTAGCAGAAGGTGGATAACACGACAGAGTTGCACTTCTTAGGCAAGTGAATAAACGTAAACGATTAGAATGGGCCCGACAACATGAAAATTGGACATCAGAACAATGGAATTCCGTCCTTTGGAGTGACTAATCTAAATTCGAAATTTTTCGGTTCAAATTGACGAGTTTAGGTGCGGCGGTCAGCTGAAGAGAGGATGTTGGAAGCCTGTCAGTTGCCTAGAGTAAAAACATGGTGGAGGTTCAGTAATGGTTTGGGGTTGTTTTGGCAACAGTAAAGTTGGGAAAACCTTTAGGATAGAAGAAATCATTGCGAAAAGAATAGTAACAAGAAATTTTTCTAACTCAAATGCTTCCTTATGGAAGAGATATTTTTCTGGAGAAATTTATTTTTCAGCATGACAATGACCCTAAACATTCTGCTAAACAGATTAGAGAACTTTTGGACCAATGGAAATCCCATAACGTCCTGGAAGTGATAACTTGTCCTCCACAATCGCCCAACTTGAACCCCATCGAATTGCTGTGGGACCATTTGGACAACGTGTGTTCGAAAACTCAATCCAACATCAGAAAATCACTTGTGGGAACTTTTACAAGCAGAATGGGTTAAAATAAACGAAGAAACTCTGAAGAAACTATTGGACAGAATGCCGAAACTCTGTAAAGCGGGTAAACGAAGGAGGTTACATCCTGGAGAATCATGATAACATTTTTCTGATTTTCTAGACTGTAAATAATAAAAATATATATAATTTTTTCTGGGTTTTTGTTGTCTTGGGACTGAAATAACTAGGTGGGCAAATACTTTCTAACGGTTAATATATATATATATATATATATATATATATATATATATATATATATATATATATATATACATATATATATATATATATATATATATATATATATATACATACATATATATATATATATATATATATATATATATATATATATATATATATATATATACATACATATTATAATATATATATATATATATATATATATATATTATGTATGTATATAATATATAATATATATATATATATATATATATATATATATGTATGTATATATATATATATATATATATATATATATATATATATATATATACATATATATATATATATATATATATATATATATATATATATATATATATATATATATTATATTGCATATTTCATTTTGTTTTTGAAGTAATTTTTATTAATCCAGAATTTTTATATTT
Source organism: Pachyrhynchus sulphureomaculatus (assembly GCA_019049505.1). NCBI lineage: Eukaryota > Metazoa > Arthropoda > Insecta > Coleoptera > Curculionidae > Pachyrhynchus > Pachyrhynchus sulphureomaculatus. Next base: position 27,922,121 of record CM032449.1, read on the forward strand.
AAGACACGAAATTGAAACAAAATGAAAAGGGAAGAAATTAGATTACAAGATTTAACAAAGAAGGACATTGAACTTGCTACTAGACGGTTGGCTAATTCACGAAAAATTTATGATGATCGCCAAGAAAAGTTGGAGACTTTTAGAGTATGTATAGTAAATTTTTATACTTAAAGGAGTGTAGTATATTCAAAAAAAAAAATCTGGTACGAAAAAAGCAGTGGTCTACAAAATTTTTTTTTTTCTTTCACAAGGGCTAAATTAACTGAATATATAATATATAATATCTTTTCCATGCTGAGTTTAAATATGTTCTCAAATTTTATCCATCAGGCAGGGTTTTTTTTTGTGGCACATGTTTAAAGTTTTAAAATAATTAGTACTTACAAAACACTGAATAATAAATACACGGCTAATTTTTGTCTAACCTAAAAAGTTTTATATGATGATTTTCGGTCATATTTTGCCTTCGGGATGTCTCTTTTCATGGTCCAGCAGTAGTTGGTCAGCATACTGGGGACTCCATTTGCCTTGGTACGTCTTTTCCATAGTAGAAATGTGCTGATGAAAACGCTCATCATGCTCATCAGAGACAGCCCCAAGATTTTCAGGGAAAGAAGTCTAGGTGGGACTCCAAAAAAAAATGAATTTTTAAGGACATGTTGTAGCCCATTTCTTTGTATTAAGTCAGTTACTATTTCACTATAGTTTTCTTCCTTATTATTGCCAAGAAATCCACAACAGATATTTTTGAATGAGTTCCACGCTGCTTTTTCCGGTGGATGTAACAGTTCCTCAACATGTTTATCATTCGATATTAATGATCTTATTTGGGGCCCTATAAAGATTCCTTCCTTCAATTTTTGCATCACTTATTTTAGGAAATTTAGATTTTAAATACATAAACGCAGCAGAACCTTTATCCATTTTTTTACAAAATCTTTTATAAGCCTCAGTTTTATGTGCAGGGGAGGTAAATACACCTTTTCGGGATCCACTAATGGGGTATTTGATACATTTTTTTTGCCCAGGAATAAAAGATTCACATTTAGGCCATTGTTTCCTTATGTAGTGAGACTGCTTATCCCTCCTATCCCATTCACACAAGAAACAGCGCGGAGTTATCACTTAGGGTCATGAAATCCGGAAACTTTGGTACAGGATACTCTTCACTATGTGGCACAAGTCTAATTGCAGATGCCAAATTGGGGTACTTAACTGTATATTTTATTTTGGACATAATTTCTTTAATGTTAGTTTTAAGCAGAAATAACAATCAGTTAAATGGTCCTTCCGTTCCCTCCAAACCATAGGAACTGAAAACGGCATATGATGAGTATGATTTTTCCAAACAGTGATACACAGCATAAATTTGGGGCCCAGTCTTTATCAAAATCACCAGCTTTACGCCCAAAATAAAGCTCATAACATTTTTTTACAAGCGGTGTGTAGACTTTGAAAGTCAGTTCACCACACACGTAGGAGAAATTGTTTGGTTGACTTACATCAGGGATGTCAAAGATACGGCCCGCGGGCCGCATCCGGCCCCCGGGACGTATCAATAAGGCTCGCGATCGCAATGTGTCACAGAAAGAAGAATCATGTTTTTAGAGCTTTTAGACTTCACTCGATTCCTCTACGGAAGGTTTAAAATGCGCACACAACATTTATAAATAATTTCAAGGGCAGCGCGTGCCTTGACAAGCGAGAGAGATAGACAGTAACGCCATCTCTTAGCAACAAGCGGAAATACCCTATTATTTTTGTTGAGAACAATAGAATCTTCCACGCGCTTCGAGTCTAGACTAGAACCTTCCTTATCGATGTTATAAAAGGAGTGCGTCGGCGCGACGTGAGTCAGTTGAGTGTGAGTCGAGTAATCGAAGCGATACGGTCGGAGAAGGATTTTAGTTGTACTGCGAAGTAGTGATTGTGAAGGTATTGTGCATTTGTTTGTGTCGTGCGCGTGCGATATCCATAATTGTTGTGTCGAGTTCCATAATTGTTACGATTTTGGCATAATGTCACAAAAACGTAAAGTTGATAGTGAGTGCAGAGTTTTTCAGTCTAAATGGGAAATTGCATATTTTTTTCATAGAATGGAAAGGTAAACCACTGTGTTTGATTTGCAATCAAACAGTTGCTGTTTGTAAGGAGTTTAACTTGAAGAGACACTATGATACGAATCATAAATAAAATTCGATTGTTACACTGAAAAAATAAGAATGGACACATTGTCATCTTTAAAATCTAAACTTCAAGGTCAACAATCGATGTTTACTAAAGCTAATACTGAGAGCGAAGATGCCCTGAAATCAAGTTTTATTATTGCATTAGAAATAGCGAAGAGATCAAAACCTTTCACTGATGGTGATTTTATTAAAGACTGTATATTGAAAGTTGCCGATGTTTCATTTCCATTTCAAAAGTCAATAATTCAAAATATTTCGATGTCAAGAAACACTGTTGCTTCAAGGATAAATGATTTATCTCAAATTTGGTTCTTCAACTGAAGGAGAAAATTAAGGAATTTACAAACTTTTCATGGCTGTTGACGAGAGCACTGATACTGTTGATACAGCTCAACTTGCTGTTTTTACACGAGGTATTAACAGTAACTTTGAAATAACTGAAGAACTATTAAAGTGCGTTCCATTGACAGGTACTACAACAGCAAATGATATTTATTCTGCAATTGAGCATTTGATAGCAGAATATGAACTCGACTGGAATATACTTAGCAGCACAACTACGCATGGCGCTCCTGCCATGGCTGGCAAACATTCGGGCGTTGTAACTAAATTAAAACAGAAAACATCAGGGAATTTTGTGGGATTTCACTGTATAATTCATCAGGAATCATTGGCATCCAAACATTTAAAAATGGACCATGTCATGCAACCTATAATTAAAATAGTAAATTTTTATAAGGAGCAGAGGACTAAATCACCGACAGTTCAGGCAGTTTTTACAAGATTTGGACGAAAAGTTTTCTGATGTTCCTTACTTCACCGAAGTTCGTTGGCTCAGTCGAGGAGTAGTTTTAGAAAAAAATTTTGCATTACGTGACCCTATTCAAGCTTTCATGTTAGAAAAAGGCAACCCAATTGATTATGACAATGACTGGTGGGTTGATTGTGCCTTTTTGGTAGATATGAATAAACACTTGACTGATCTGAATGTAAAGTTACAGGGTAAAAATCTGATTGTCACTCAAATGTATTCATGTATTCAAGCCTTTGAAACAAAGTTCAGGCTGTGGGAAAAATCAGGTAAAAAATCAAACTTTGGATCATTTCCCTCATTTAAAATCGTTTGGCACAGTGAACCAAAAAAAAAATTGGATCAATATTCTCAACTTCTGCAAAATTTGATCACGGAATTCAACAATCGTTTTGAAGACTTTCACAAAATGAATGAAATGGAATTCCCAATTTTCAACAATCCATTCAGTTTTGAAGCGTCACAGGCACCAGTTCATTTGCAAATGGAGTTGATAAATCTTCAATCGGACAGTATTTTGAAAGAAAAATTTAAAGAGATTAACGCTCTTACATTTTATATACAATATTTCAAGAGTTTGGATAACTACCCGGAATTAAAAAGGCATGCAGCACGCATTCTCTGCATGTTTGGTAGCACCTATTTATGTGAGCAGATGTTTTTCCGTCATGAAAATAAATAAGAACAAACATCGCACAAGACTTTCGAATAAACATCTCCAATCAATTCTTAAAATAACTACAACGAATATGATACCTGACATCAATGAGCTTGTCAAAAACAAGAGAAGTCAGGTATCTGGATCCTCGAGCTCAAAATAATTACCCTCTTTTATAACTTTGATATAATTTTTAACAACCGTATATTATATACTATATAATTAAATAAATAAAATGTTATAATAATTCAGTACATTTTTTTTATTTGAATCTGGCCCGCCTACACATTCTAAATTTAATATATGGCCCTCTGCAAAATTGAGTTTGACACCTCTGACTTACACACTTTCTTGGCATTTTGAAACGTTTATAAAAAAATTTACAAATAAAAACAATAAACAGCACAAAAATAAGTAGGTACACGTGTTACCAGACTCACTACAATTACAATACTGGCTACTGGCTCTCTGCTTGCTAAAAAAGTGCAATATTTGTACAAAATAGGACAGTCTGCCTGGTGCCAAATTATTCTGAATATAAATTCCCATTTCTATATTTACAAGAATTATAAGAATGAAATCCTAATATAGTATAAGTATATTACACAAACATGACTGTCACAAGGAAATTATGCCTGATAGAAGAAATCCGATAACATATTTGAATTCAGCATAAAAAACTGAACTAGGGTCTCTATTCAGTTTCCTTGTGAACAAAGTCATGTTGACCAGTGAAGTCAAACCATGCTGTTTTACTATGAGTTATTTGATATTTATAGACTTTTAATGTGTGACGTGAGGCTGTGAGCAACCATGTAAGCATGCTTATCAACGAAAATTTTTCTTTTTTTTATTTACTACGCGGGAAGAGAAATTCAATTATATTTTTTTTATACTGTAATCTAGGCTAGTAAATAAATATTTTTTTATTAATATTATCTTGTCATGCATACATGTTTTTGAAACTGTGACTTTATGCAAGCGAATGATGTGAATTTTCAACTGTAAAAATCTCATTACTGCTTGGTGCCATTATTAAAAAACCTTCAAAAAGTCCCTCATGCAGGTAAATGTCTTCTAAAGTTATCCGACAGCAAGTTGACTATATTATCAACCACACTACCATAATTTGCCTTCGGGATGTCTCTTTTCATGGTCCAGCAGTAGTCGGTCAGCCTACTGGGACTCCATTTGCCTTGGTACCTCTTTTCCATAGTAGAAATCTGCTGATGAAAACGCTCATCATGGTCATCAGAGACAGCCCCAAGATTTTCAGGGAAGAAGTCTAGGTGGGAGTCCAAAAAATGAATTTTTTAAGGACATGTTGCAGCCCATTTCTTTGTATGAAGTCAGTCACTATTTCACTATAGTTTTCTTCTTTATTATTGCCAAGAAATTCACAACAGATATTTTTGAATGAGTTCCACGCTACTTTTTCCGGTGGATGTAACAGTTCCTCAAAATGTTCATTATCCGATATTATTGATCTTATTTGGGGCCCTATAAAAATTCCTTCCTTCAATTTTGCATCACTTATTTTAGGAAATTTAGATTTCAAATACATAAACGCAGCAGAACCTTTATCCATTTTTTTTACAAAATTTTTTATAAGCCTCAGTTTTATGTGCAGGGGAGGTAAATACACCTTTTCGGGATCCACTAATGGGGTATTTGATACATTTTTATGTCCAGAAATAAGAGATTCACGTTTAGGCCATTGTTTCCTTATGTAGTGAGACTCCTTATCCCTGTTATCCCATTCATACAAGAAACAGCGCGGAGTTATCACTTAAGCTCATGAAATCCGGAAACTTTGGTACAGGATACTCTTCACTATGTGGCACAAGTCTAATTGCAGATGCCAAATTGGGGTACTTAACTGTATATTTTATTTTGGACATAATTCCTTTAATGTTAGTTAAGCAGAAATAACAATCAGTTAAATGGTCCTTCTGTTCCCTCCAAACCATAGGAACTGAAAACGGCATATGATGAGTATCATTTTTCCGAACAGTGAGAAGCTTAACACATGATACACAGCATAAATTTGAGGCTCAGTCTTTATCAAAATCACCAGCTTTACACCCAAAATAAAGCTCATAACATTTTTTTACAAGCGGTGTAAAATTTCGCCTCTGATACTTGAAGGTCAGTTCACCACACACGTAGCAGTAATTGTTTGGTTGATTTTACACACTTTCTTGGCATTTTGAAACGTTTATAAAAAAAACTTACAAATAGAAACAATAAACAGCACAAAAATAAGTAGGTACACGTGTTACCAGACTCACTACAATTACAATACTGACTCTCTGCTTGCTAAAAAAGTGCAATATTTGTACAAGATAGGACAGTCTGCCTGGTGCCAAATTATTCCGATATATAAATTCCCATTTCCATATTTACAAGAATTATAGCAATGAAATCCTAATATAGAGAACTATATTACACAAAAATGACTCTCACAAGAAAACTATGCCTGATAGAAGAAACCTGATAACATATTTGAATTCAGCATAAAAAAACTGAACTAGGGTCTCTATTCAGTTTCCTTGTGAACAAAGTCATGTTGACCAGTGAAGTCAAACCATGCTGTTTTACTATGAGTTATTTGATATTTATAGACTTTTAATGTGTGACGTGAGGCTGTGAGCAACCATGTAAGCATGCTTATCAACGAAAATTTTTCTTTTTTTTATTTACTACACGAGAAGAGAAATTCAATTATATTTTTTTTTATATTGTAATCTAGGTTAGTAAAAAAATATGTTTTTATTAATATTACCTTATTATGCATACCAGGTGTACAAGTATGAAATGCGGTTTATTTTTCTAAAAAAACATGTTAAATTCGGAAGAATGATAAAAAGTGCTTTATTCAAAGTATGCTCCATAGCTTGTTATACATTTTTCGCATCTTTCGGGCAATTTATGAATACCACGCCAGTAAAAAATCTTCCCCTTTTGCTGCGAACCTTTCATCGAGCCATTTTTTCACATCTTCGTACGAACCAAAGCGCTGTTCAGCAAGTGCGTGACCCATCGATGCAAACAAGTGGTAATCGGAAGGAGCCAAGTCTGGTGAGTAAGCAACATGGGGTAGAACTTCCCAGCTGAGTGCTTCCAACGTGTCACGAACTGATTTTGCCGTATGTGATGGAGCATTGTCATGAAGAAAAATGACTTTGTGTTGCCTCTTTCGGTATTCTGGCCTTTTTTCAAGCAGCGAACGGTTCAATTCGGTCAATTGTTGTTGGTAACGTTTAGTATTAACCGTTTCCCCAGGTTGTAACAGCTCATAGTAGACCACGCCCCTCTGGTCCCACCAAACACAGAGCATCGTCTTTCTGCCAAAGCGATTCGGTCTTGCGGTCGAAGTGGATGGTGCGTCTGGGTCTACCCCTGATTTTTTTCTTCAAATGAAAACAAAAAATTAATGCTGTCCGCGAATGCTCTTTGTTCGGTATAAATTTCGACATATTGAACACAACAACACAACATTATGCACACACTCTTCCAATTTATCACTCTTGCGTGTCTGACACTTGTTGATCACACAATAAAATGGCGCAGTATCAAATCTTTATAGCACAAACTGCATTGGTGCACCGTCTGTTGTCTGAAATCCGCATTTCATACTTATACACCTGGTACATTTTTTTGAAACTGTGACTTTATCCAAGCGAATTATGTGAATTTTCAACTGTAAAAATCTCATTACCGCTTGGTGCCATTATTAAAAAACCTTCACAAAATCCCTCATGCAGACAAATGTCTTCTAAAGTTATCCGACAGCAAGTTGACTGTGTTACCAACAACATTGTCCTCGAGTCCTCACTGTCCATAAGCGGCGGATGTCACTTTAATGAAAATGTTCTTATTTAGCAACTAAGCTAAGATAAAAAAAAACCGGTCAAGTGCAAGTTGAACTTGCACAATTAGTGTTCCGTACGATTGTTTTTAAAATAGAAAATTTTGTTAGGGTGGTATAAAATGATCAGTGACTTCACAAAACACACCCCAAATGAGTTTTCAATAAAGTTTGCTTCCAATCTTTACTGAAAACTGGTGACCTTAAAATTTTGGTTTTTTTCTATACCAGATAAATTATTAAAGGTAATGATAATTTTCGTTCAATCTATACCCCGTGGAGAATATTCCAGGATTTTTTTCAAAATTTTTTGATCAGTACTTTTCGAGATAAGGTAGGGGACGGCGATTTTTCACGAATTTTTAAAAGTAATACGAAGAAACGTGTGCGCAAGTATTACATTATATATATATTTTTTACTCGTGTTTTTACAAGCTTTCATTTGACATCACACTTGATGACCTAGTAAAAAAATTTTTTTTCACTTCCGATTTCACCCCTCAAAACGAATCCCTTAAGTCAAAATTTATGTTACGGTGATATAAAATGATCGGTGACTTCACAAAACACACCCCAAATAAGTTTACAACAAAGTTTATTTCCAATCTTTACTGAAAATTGAAAAAAACCATGAAATTTCTGTTTTTTTTTATATACCAGATAAATTATTACAGATAATGCACTCGTGATAATTTTCGTTCAATCTACACCCCGTGGAGAATATTCCAGAATTTTTTCAAAATTTTTTGATAAGTACTTTCCGAGATAAGGCTGGTGGACAGCGATTTTTCGCGATTTTTTAAAAATAATACAAAGAAAAGTGCGTGCAAGTATTACATCATATATATATTTTTTACTCGTGTTTTCACACGCTTTCATTTGACACCACACTCGATTACCTAGTAAAAAATTTTTTTTTTCACTTCCGATTTCACCCCCCAAAACTAACCCCTTAACTCAAAATTTAACTTTGAAAACTACATGGCTCTGATGAGGCCATCAATTCATAATAAATTCAATCGTAAACATAGATCAACAGGAGATCTTCTGACTTATGTAACACATGTTTGGAACAACGCAATTGAACACTTTGGAGAATCTTGAGCGGTTGCTCTTGACATATCCAAGGCATTCGACCGTGTTTGGCACGATGGACTGTTGGCTAAGTTACGCTCTTATGGTATGTCTGAAAGGTTCTGTTTGTGGCTCTCGTATTTCCTCAGAGAGCGTTCTTTACGAGTGGCAGTCGACGGATTTCTTTCTAACACCCTCACTATCAACGCCGGTGTGCCCCAGGGCTCCATACTGTCTCCTACTCTCTTTCTCATTTACATTAACGATCTGCTGGAAAAGACCGGGAATCTAGTCTATAGCTTTGCAGATGACAGTACGCTTGTCTCTTCATTCACCTTGAACGCTCGGACATCGGCTGCTCAGGCGAATATCCGCAGACAGCAGGAGGTCGTTCAACTTAACAAAGACCTGGAAGAAATTCTATCTTGGGGTGACAGTAACCAAGTGGAATTTAACGCTACAAAAACCCAAGCGGCAGTTTTTTCTAAAAAAGTTAACGTTGCTGAACCCGACATAGTTATGTCGGGGCACTCCATTCCCCTAGCATCGTCGCTCAATTTGTTGGAGGTTAGTTTGGGAGCAAATATGTCTTGGCATGAACATGTTGCAGGCATAGCAAGGAGAGCTTCTCAAAAGTTGGGAACATTATTTAGAACCAGAAAGCTTTACACCCCACAACAACTGTTAATTCTTTACAAAGCCCAAATTCGACCAACTATGGAATACTGCTCCCACGTTTGGGGCTCCGCTCCCAAACATACACTGCATTTGTTGGATTCTGTTCAGAGAAGAGCGGTCCGTCTGATTGGGGACCCGGAATTGACCGGCGGCCTTGATTCGCTGGAACATCGAAGAACGGTTGGCGACTTGAGTCTGTTCTACAAGTATTTTCATGGAAAGTGTTCAAAGGATGTAGCCCGCTTAATTCCTTCCAAAGCGGTGCATGTTAGAAATACACGTCGCGCTGGTGCTTCGCATCCGTATGAGGTTCAGCTTGTTACTCCGCGTACAACGCTTTTCAAGCTATCTTTTATATGGAGAACGTCATCCCTTTGGAATAATTTGCCCAGCGCTGTGTTTCCCGCCGAATACAATTTACAGCGATTCAAGAACAACGTGAATCGCTTTTTCCGCACTCGTGCCGCTCCTGGAGCGCTTTAGGGACTTCCCTGCAGCACGTGTGCTAGACTCCTAAAAAAAAAAATTCCTATATTATTACCAAATTTCAACTTTCTATGACAAATAGTTTCGAAGAAAATCGGGTGTGACAGACAGACGGGCAGACAGACACCGAAGTCATCTTATAAGTGTTCCGTACGGAACACTAAAAATGATAACATGCCATATTCAAATAGTTTTTTTCTAAAACAAAAATAAATTAAAGGCAGCATCTGTAACTACCTGCGTATCTATATTTTTAGAGAGAAAAACAGAAGAAATTAACGACGTTGGATGTACAGTTGTGTTATGTTTAGATCAAATACACGGCTTTAATCCAGAATCTAGCGACATATCTGATTTCTTGGTATTTTCAAAGTCGAAACTCACAAACCTATATAAAAGAGTAAGGCTATTACAGAATGAAAGTTTAGATCAACAAGGAAAACATGAGTAAGTAAAAAAATCATTAAAGCGATTTACCGTGTGCTCTCGCAAACAGACAGTTTTAAACTAAATAGTAAATTTGACTTTCTCACACTAAATAATAACTCAATCCAACCATCGCGCATCGAAACAGTTCTGGCTCCGTAGAATAGTTTCGGCTCACCATGCCCAGAGTACCGCGTTCGGTCCTCGGCAGATCAGTATATTTATTACTAGAGACCGGATTATATGCAACATGCATGAAATATGCATGCAAATATGCATGAAGAATGCTTAAAATATGCATGAAAAGGGTGAAAATATGCAATATTAAATAATAATAAAAGTAGTAATTTTTAGTTTTTTATTTCAAAATCAGCATAAAATTAACAAGTTGTCAACGATGTTTAAATTAAATTAACAACTATTTAACATTTTTAAAAATTATTTAACATTTGTATTCTTGTACACGTAAACAATAAGGTATTGTTCCAAGTGCTGGGTAGTAAGATTGTGTCTTCGATCACTTAAAATATTTTTATAAGTGGAAAAAGACCGTTCCACATCCACTGAGGTAACTGGACAGTATTTGAATTTGGGTGCTATGTTAGCACTTATTGTTTCTGGCAAAAGTTCACCCGTCCCGCACACGCCAAACTTTTTAATATCCGCAGGTATGTGGGAAAAGCTATGTCTTTTTAATATCAGAATCGTTAAATGCTTCCTTGGATTGACGAACTGCCATAGCCTCTGCACTATCGAAGTCATTTATTACACCTTCGATGGCCTCGAAATGTTCATTGTAAAATAGTACAGCTTCAATCCGTGTTCCCCATCGAGTTACCACTGGTTCGGGAGGTAAAGGCACATTTGGCAATTTTTCTTTATAGGCGTTATTACGAGCAGGTGCCTTAAGAAACACTTTCTTTGCTGATGAAATCAGTTTATTTACATGAGAGGTCAGCTTCTACAAACACTGAGAGGGCGGCTATTGGATTTGGTTGTGACTGTTTTTCATGCTGCTTTGATACTTTGTATGCCTTCTGGTGTACTTGGGCTGTCTGGGAAGAGTTAGTTTTGTCTTTTAGAATACTGGATGCAATTCTCTTTCCAGAACATTGAAGGGATGTTTGTGCAGCACGCATTATTACTTCTTTACCTACAGCACTGCGTACTTCCCCTGTTTTTCTACATTTGCTACTCTCACTTGATTCTTCAAACGACTTTGTTAGTCGACCAGAAGAACGGCGTTTTGCCCTAGGTATTTCAAATGTTCCTTGTAACCATTCGTCTGTCCAATTTTTCTAGAATTGTGACTTCAAATAGGAAAACTTATGCTTCACTTCCTTCCTTTGCTCATCACAATATTCATCTTGTGATAAAATATAACTCTCCAGATATATTAATTTTTCTTTGAAATTTGGTAAGTTTTGTTTCTGCATTTTGTCAAAAAGTAGTCTACGTCTTACTACTTGAGCACCTGAAGTACCCTCGGTTCCTAGAACAAAATAAAAACTGTATCAATTAAAGAAAATAGATAAATAGAAAATACCACGCAGTTCTCACCGTCTGATTTAACAATCATGAAAACCTCTATTTCACAGGAAATCAGGGCTAATATTGATATATTTGATTATACTCTATCTGTTTGCAAGGCGAAGTAATAAATCCTGTAAAATTATGCAAATTAGTAATAAAAGTGACCCAGTGGGTTGTTTTACCTGATGGGGTTAATTTGGATTATAAACCGTATTGAGGGTATACTCTCAGTTTATTTTCTCACATAACACGTAGTGCATCAGTTCAGAACAATAAAGATGCCTTCCCCAAAACGTCAAAAAATAACGGCTTAAATGAACAGATCATAATTAGGAATGGGTTGAATTACATCAAGAGTGTTGAAAACCTTAATTTAAGTGTCGACGATAGTGTTCAAAAGTGTTCCCTAATGACTGGAGTTGGAAAAACAACTATCTATCAAATTTTGAAGAAAGAAAGGGCAGGAGGAGTTACTGCGCCAAAGCTAAAACTAGGTAAAATAAAACTGGAGCTAACAGAAGATGTAAAAAATTTCCTGCGAAGAATCATTCATGGGTTTTCCATTGAAAAAAAAATCCCAACTGTGGACTTAATTCTAGAGGCTGTTAAAAGTAACCCACAGATACCAACGATGGGCAGGACCAAGTGATGGAACGTTTTAAAATAAATCAATTCGTTGGGAAAAATTTCCAAGAAAATCCTTGTTAATTGAAAGGAGAGAAATCGTACGCTGAAGAAAAGATTATCTGAGAAGAATTAGACATGGGCGTTCTCAAGAAAAACGTATTTATTATTTAGACGAAACTTGGATAAATGAAGGGTACACCGTAAATAAGTTTTGGCAGGACAAAAATGTTTTGAGTTCAAGACAAGCTTTTATGGAAGGTTGGTCAACCGATCTCCGTTCATCATCTGGAAAAGAACGCCGATTAATTATAACACATATAGGGATTATCCACGGTTTCGTTAATGGCGGTCTGCTTACATTCGAATCGAAAAAAACAGGAGATTACCAAGAGGATATGAATTCTGATGTATTTGAAGAATGGTTTACATAAATGATAGATTTGATTCCCCGAAGCTCAATAATTGTCATGGATAATGCAAGTTACCATTCCAAAAAAGTTGAACGTGTGCCCACGACAGGATGGCTTAAGCTTGATATACAGTCTGGGTTGACTCAGCAAAATATATTATTCTATGATAATAACGTTAAACGCGAGTTAATACAATTAGTCAAACATGAAGTTTTAAAAAACAAAGATAAGTACAAGTAGGGTAGACCGAGGAGAATCGGATCACAGGGCGAATCGGATCAAAATAAGAAATCGGTTGATATTTTAAATATCGCATTGACATGGAACGCACCCAACTGGCGTCTTACGTCCCCCTCTCGCCCCGCCCCTCCTGACATAGGCAATATTTCGATCCTGCTTGTACATCAGTGTCGGCGCCGCTCGCCAGGTACTCGGACGTTTTGTGTGTGTTGCAATTTTGGCGCTCATCTAAGGTAGGTACTTACGATGTCTTTGTGGCATATTAAGGATTTGTGTTAAAACTTCAAATTTAATGGTTTATATTGTTTAGCAAGGTGTCTGTTTTAGAGAACCGATTCACTTTTAAGTATAATCTTAGAGGGTAATGTCTAAAATATTTATTTCAAAAGTCTTAAATACGGGGCTAATTGGATCATGTCATCAGGGGCGAATTGGATCACTCTTTTAAACTGATTTATTACATGTATGTGGTTATTGATTCATATTTCATTGTAGATGGTTCGCACGTACAAAAGAAAGACTAATGCAGGAAAATGGTCTCAAGAAAAAATGATAGAGGCTGCAAATAAAGTCCTGGCCAAACAGTTAACTTTACGTTCGGCTGCTGAGATTTACGAATTACCGTACACAAGCTTACAAAGAAGAGTCTCTTTATCCAGAGGTGTCATTAAGCGTCGAGGTGGACAGCCAGCTTTAGACAAGAACGCAGAAAAGACGTTAGCTGACCGGCTGTTGCACTTAGCAAGTCGTGGCTTTGGAATTACACCCAAGGCGGTTCGTAAATACGCGTTTGAATTTGCAGAACGTCAAAAAATAAAACACAAATTTAACAGAAGAGCAGGAATGGCTGGCCAGGACTGGTTTCATCGCTTTATGGAAAGAAATTAACTATCCGGAAGCCGGAAGGCCTGTCAAGAGCAAGGATTGATGGTATGAAAAAGGAAAAAAAAAAGTGGCAGAATTCTTTAAGACTTTGGAAACAGTAGTAGACAATAACAATTTAAGAGGAAGACCTGAATGTGTGTACAATGTGGACGAAACAGGGATACCGCTTAATAATTACCCACCCAACATTATAGCCCAGAAAGGTGCAAAATATGTCGTCAGCATGACGAATGTTGAACGAGGTGAAAATGTAACCGTCCTAGCCTGTATGAATGCAACAGGGCAGTACATACCTCCATTTGTTTTTTTTTTAAAGGTCTGCGTAAACGAGACGATTTCCTCATAGGTATGCCACCTGGTACTGAAGTTATCATGACAGAAAAGGGCTGGGTAACTGAAGAAGCTTTTAAGTTGTGGTTGCAACATTTTAATCGCTATCGCACCCAAGGAAAAGTAATTCTAATTTTGGATGGACACGCATCTCACACAAGCTACTCAGTGGTAGACCTATGTGACTCTTTCGAAATTGAGCTTATTCTTCTTCCTCCACGCACGTCATATGCCCTGCAACCGCTCGATGTATCGTTTTTTCAAACCACTCAAATCATATTATCACCAAACAAGCTACATCATGGCAACATTCACATCCAAATCAAGGAATCACAAAAGTCGCTTTCGGGGGACTTTTCAAACAGGCTTGGAACCAGGCTGCCACTGTTGGGAATGCTGTAAAAGGCTTCGAAAATACTGGAATATTTCCATTAAACGCCAATGCAATACCTGACCACAAGTTTATCGGTGATCAAGAGTCAGACATTGTGGAGTCCCAAGTCCAATCCAGTACTCAACTGGTGCAACCACAAGTCCAATCTTCAAGTACAGAACAAGTACAGCCACAAATACAGGTACAAGTCCAAGCCACAAATACACAACCAGTTGATGATACAGTGTTATCCACAAGTTCACAACAGTCTGACAGTGCCCACTCATCCACCAGTGCAGGGATAATTAAAGAAATTCTTCCATTACCTTTGAAGTCACCAACCACGTCTAAGAGAATTCTTAAAAATTCAAAACCGGTCTTGCATTTAACCTCATCTCAGAGTAAGATTAATCTTCTCGAAAAAGAAACAAAGAAAAAACTTAAGATAGACAAGAAAGCTCTGGAAAATAAGAGAAAGGCTGAGGAAAAAGAAAATAGTAAGAAGAAGATGAAGAATAAAGCAACGCCTGGGATAAAAATTAAGAGTTCATCTGCCAAACAGAGAGAGTGGCACTGCATTTACTGTTCCGAAATATTCGTTCATCCACCATTAGAGGACTGGATTCAGTGCAATGCATGCGAAGAATGGTGCCACGAGAAATGTGCTGATATGGAAGGGAAAAAAGGGCCGTATATATGTAATTTGTGTGCCAGTAATGTAAACTGAACTTATTATTCATTATTTAAAATTTGTTAATGATCCCAAAGCTATTATGTCAAGAAACTTTAAATTTAGTTACATGTTATGTACGATCCGATTCGCCCCGAAATTTGGGGCGATTCGAATATTTTCAATTTTTTAGTTTTTAATCACTAATTAAGAGAATGTATGAATGATTCAAGTTTTCAAATGTTTATTGCATAGCTGATTAGTTACTGATTACCATTTTGTCAATAAAAAATTACATATATTACACTTTAGTATGATTTTCTCATTCTCAAAAAAAAGTGATCCGATTCGCCTCAGTCTACCCTATGTTATCGACGAAATTGCCAAAACTCGGGATATAACTGTTCTTCGCTTGCCACCATACCACTATGAGCTTAATCCTATAGAGCTTATTTTGGCTCAAATAAAAAAGCGAAGTGGTTAGAAACAATGTGACCTACAAATTAACAGACCTTAAAAATCTATTTGCAAAAGCAATATGTAATGCCACTCCAGAAAACTGGCAAAAATGTGTTGAACACGTAATTAAAGAAGAAGATAAAATTTGGTCGCTAGATTCATCAATGGACCAAATTGTAGAACCACTAGTTATACCATTAGGTACAGATGATGCTATGTCAGATTTTAGTTCGGATATGTCTGACATGTCGGATATAGAAGGTGTTTAAGATTAACATAGCACTAGGGCTAGATATAATAATTTTATTTTGTCATTACATTGAAGTTATAGTTTAAGGTGTTATTTTATAAATGATAAACTTTTAATTGTTACCCTCAGTGTTAAATGGGCATGTGCTGTGGATAAATAAATAAATAAATAAATATTAATAAAAATAAAAAACCAGCCAACATACAGTTATTGGATCTTCCCTGTGTGTCATTTGTCTGTATTTGTTTTTTTTTTTTTTTAGATTTTAGGCTTTAAATAGTGTTTTGTAAAGGCACATACAGGAGCATGCAGCTAGGTGCGTTTATATTTTCAAACTTGTTTATATGTAATTAATTTCCTATTTATTTGTAAATTTATGTTTTGATAAATAAATTTGATTTGATCTGAACTATCATATTGTTTTGTATGCATATATTATGCAGGTAGGTAATCCGATGGGCGCAGGTAATTTCCACACCACCAATCCGTTTATGACCTAGACATATTTAAGGGATTGTAATTGCAGAAGTAAATTCCACACCGAGTACTTTCAGGTAGAGGATGAGGGTTGATAAATGGGTGGTGGTACGCACCGGCCTGTTCAATTAAATCATTATTAAACCCTTCTATATATCAGTTTAGTACATATTATAAATTTGTGATTATTACTTGGTTGCGCGTATATTTTTTAAAGTGTTGCTAATATGGAAGCAAAGTTAATAAAAAGTAATCGAGGAAAGGACATGTTATGTGTTAATTACTACACTTACTTTCGACAAAAGGTGCTAAAATGTGGAGAAACATTTTGGAAATATTCAAAAAAAGATTGCAAATCAAAAGTCTTCACCGTTGGGCCCGAGAATTTAGTTACCAGAAGTGAAGGACTCCATACACACAAAGCCGACACCAAGAAGCTGAATCGGCAAATAATTAGTAATTCCTGCAAAAGAAAAGCCGGAGAGCATATGAGTGAAAGGCCATCTAAAATTATCCGACAAGAACTACAAAATACGCTGCCTGAAACAGTAACAGAAAAAGATGTCGAATATATTAGAAAAAACATTTATAACCACGAAATTTTTGCCAGGACGTAATCCAAGAAGTGCTGAAGAGGTGCATAGTGTTTCGGAGACATTTGAAATCAAAAACTAGCAAGGGTGAGAATTTTCTATATATCAATGAACTCGAAAGTGGCATTATTGTTTTTTCTTGCACTACAAATATCAATATCCAATATATATATGGACGGCACCTTTTCATACTGCACTAAATATTTTACACAGTTATTTATAGTGCATGGTTTTGCAAACGGTCATTACATTCCATTATTATTTTGCTTATTGCGTGATAAGAGAGCTGAAACATACAAAAACCTCTTCACATTATTAAAATGTAAGATTTATTCAACAGATACACTGTATTTCAATCCAGAGAGAAAATTACTATTGACTTCGAAAAATCTATTCATAAGGCAGTATCTGAAGTTTGGCCAAATGCTAAAGTGTTAGGATGTAGATTCCATTTACACCAATTTTGGTTTCGCAAGATACAGAATCTAGGTCTAGCTAAAGAATATTGCGACAAAAATTGTGAAATTGGTCGTTGGTTTTTAAAGTATTGTTTCGGCTTGTCCTATTTAGCACCCAAAGAATTAGGTGACAGTTTTGCATACGATTTATATTCTATAAAACCTGAGGATGAACGTTTAAATAAATTTTGTGATTACCTACTAGAAACGTATATAGAGGAAGGAGCCTATTTTCCACTTGAAATATGGGCAGAATCGAGTCCATCTTTAACTCAAACGACTAACTGTTGTGAGTCCTTCCATTCCCATCTAAATAATTCTTTTTATTCTACACATCCGTCTCTGTATACTTTTATCGATAGGCTGAAAGAATTTCAGATTAACGTATATATAAAAATACAAAGTGTCGACGAGTCTAAAATAAGTAATAATCATAATAATCAAAAATTAAAACATTTAAAAAATCTTTATGAACAAAGACAATTAGGAAATATTAATCGTTTCCATTTTTTAAAATGTGTCTCCTATTTTTCTCAACATGTTTTGTAAATATATATAAATAGATATGTATAGGTTTGTAGCATTATCTAGTATATGTAAGGAAATTTGTCCAATTATATTTTATGGATTTAGCAAAAACTTCATGTTTTATAAATATTATTCTACTATGAAATAAAAACATATATTTTTGGAAAATATCTAAAATTTTCAATAAAAACTGATTTAAAAGAAATCCGTCCAATTTTATTTAGATGAATAAAAACATAATTATATTTGCTTGGTGTGGAAATTACCTGTAAGATTTAAGCACCCTTATAAGGTTAGTGTGGAATTTACCTGTTGTATTAAGGGCGCAGGTAGTCTTGGTGTGAAATTTACTAACGCCGAATCATCTGGCACTGATGGACGCCGCGCCGTTCTGTCATCTTATTATAATTCTTCAATTTTGTTTTAATACTAATTTTACTCTTGTAATATTATTGTAATATCTGTAATATTTTGTAATATATTTTTTTAATATAACCAACCTTTATTGTAGCTATAATTAATACAAAAGAAATCAGTTGATACGCCACTGCTCGGTCATTCTCGAGATTTTCAAAGCAAAAATGCGATAATTCTATTGTAATTTTCCATAAATGTTAGTCCAAGCTAATACTACCAGTACAGTAACTTTTTTGCGTAAAATGTATTGTGCGGTACCGAGACTCGTACTATCGCGTGAAGTTAATTTGCATAATTTTACATGATTTATTACTTCGCCTTGCAAACGGATAGAGTATAGTGCAAATACTCTTTTTTTGTGTTAAAACCAATGAAATCAATGGTACGCACCCTACCTTTTTAAATACCGAAAAACTGGTTTTCGTACAACACTTTAGAGTAACATTTTCTATCTCAATATATTACTAATTATTTAAAAAAAAAGATCAATATGTACACGCTTCTATCTGTAATATTCAAATCCATCTCAATTTTCCTCAAATTAGACTTCAAAAAAGAAAAATCACCTTTTTAAATAACTGTTTTGTAAGGAATGCCGAGAAGACAAACAAACACTCAGAGCGACGATTAAATTCCAAGTAAGACTTCGGCGCGTGCTGTAAAATGAATAATGGGAGGGGTCGCCTATGGTTCTATGCCTATTCAACATTGTTAGGTACCAAATTTTATCTATCTATCAAGTTTTAGGAAAACGATTTATAGCCGCCAAAAACGCTAAAATACCCCTATGTGGGTTCGTTGGTTGTAAGCGGGATGTTTGTGCATTGCAGCGTCTTAGCTTATTGTGCTCCCCTTTCTTAGTTACATGAGCGTCGTCCCTTTAATAAGGCTGGTTAGCTTCCTTTCAAGCCCTTCATGTGGTAATTTATCTCCACGATGTAGATCTCCGAACAGTTTATGTCTA
This sequence comes from Pachyrhynchus sulphureomaculatus, assembly GCA_019049505.1. NCBI lineage: Eukaryota > Metazoa > Arthropoda > Insecta > Coleoptera > Curculionidae > Pachyrhynchus > Pachyrhynchus sulphureomaculatus. The sequence continues at coordinate 27,941,528 of CM032449.1, forward strand.
TTCTGAGTTAAAGTCGCACATTCATATAGTATGTGCACAGATGTTCCTTCCTCTCAAAATTGTCAATTTCTGATCTGCAATTAAGTTCTAAAACCGGTATGGTTTGATGCAAATGTTTCAGAACAAAATACTGCATAACATAGTGAATGCCTCCTGAAAACAACAACAGTTAGAGAAGAGGCGAAGATGTCTGCCAGAAAACATATAGCCAAGCCACCTTTATATTAACCTAGAAGCTTTCCAACTGCTGGATAAACGACACCATGATGACAGACTGAAGGGGATCTTACCATTTGATCTTTTTTTTTATGGGTCTAGCACACGTGCTGCAGAGAAGAAGTCCCTAAAGGGCTACAGGAACGACAGGTGTGCGGAAAAAGCGATTCACGTTGTTCTCGAATCGCTGTAAATTGTACTCGGTGGGAAACACAGTCATGGGCAAATTATTCCAAAGGAATGATGTTCTTCATATAAAAGACTGCTTGAAAAGCGTTATACGAGGAGTAACAAGCTGAACCTCATACGGATGTGAAGTATTAGGGTGACGATCTTGTCTTTAATCAGGTTTAATCTTCATTCTTTATGGAAAAATGGTAACTCTTAACAGAAAAAATAATTTTCTTCGTTCTCACTACTGTTCATGGGTCAGTTAAATAGAAAATGAACACTTGTGTATTAAGTAACAACTGCAGAAAAATGCAAGTTAAGCAGCATGGTTCATCGACTGTACATCTCTCGGCATTTCCAGTAAATTCTAGAAAAAAACTCCACTGTCTAGTTGCAGGTCTTATGGAAAAACAAGCACAGTAAAAGGTTGATTATCAATATTTTCGAACTTTTCAGGTTAGTGCTATGTTGGAAAATTTTATATCTATCAGAAACCGATCGTACCTGACAGCCTGTAGTAGTTCTTTGACATAGTCGTATTTTTTACAGATTCGACTACATAATTTTGATTCGATGCTAACAAGCCATGAATAACCCACTTATTGAGCACAACACTTTAAAATGCACCGTTTTGAACCCTGTAAAAATAATGTTTTTGGTCGTGCGGTTTGATATTTTTGAAGCTTTTCTTATGCTTTGTTTGCAATTACCTCACCATAATGTACATATCATATAAATATATCAAGTTGTAGTTGTAAGTTAGTTTTAGTGTTCCGTACGGAACACTTATAAAGTCAGTTCAGTGTCTGTCCGTCTGTCTGTCTGTTCGCCTGTCTGTCTGTCCGTCTGTTACACCCGATTTTCTCCGAAACTATTTGACATAGAAAGTTGAAATTTGGCACTAATATAAGAATTGATAGCCCCGTCAGAGCCGTGTAGTTAAATTTTGACTTAAAGGGTTAGTTTCGGGGGAGTGAAATCGGAAGCCAAAAATTTTTTTTTTACCAGGTCATCGAGTCAAATGAAAGCCTATGAAACCAAAATATATATAAAATAATACTTGCGCACACTTTTCTTTGTATTATTTTTAAAAAACTATCAAAAATCCCCCCCTTATCTCGAAGAGTATCTGATCAAAAAATTTTGAAAAAATTCTGGAATATTCTCTACAGGGTGTAGATTGAACGAAAAAATTATTACGAGGGCATTACGTTTAATAATTTATCTGGTATTCAAAAAAAAAACAAAAAGAAAACAAAAATTTCAAGGCCATCAGTTTTTAGTAAAGATTGAAAAAAAAAACTTAGTTGAAAACTCATTTGGGTGTGTGTTTTGTGAAGTCACTGATCATTTTATCCTTCCGTAACAAAAATTTTTATTTTAAAAGCAATCAACGTACGGAATACTAATTGCGCAAGTCCGACTTGGCCGATTCTTATTTAAAACGAAATAGTTAAATTTTGTATTTATTTTACAACTCATATTTAACTGAATAAATAAGTTTAATTTTGTTTACAGCACCTATTTAAAACATCTAATTCGCATGAAAAAAGACCTGATCTACATGAAACGAAAAGTAGGTTACTTAAAGATAGATATTGTAAGTCTATTAAAAGCAAAGTTTGGAAAAAAAATCGACATCAACGAACTTGAAATGGCAATGATTCAAAGATCATTTCAAAAACATTATGTAAATGAACTGGAAGAGGTTATGTTGAAAAAGATGGTATATGAATTGAGAATTAAGATGACAGATGTCAGAGGATTGTATATTTACGAATTGGAACTTTGGCAGGTAAGACGGAACAAAATATTGCTCTACCTAGTAAAGTAGTTGGAAAAAGCATCAGAAGAAGTTACCATGTAACGAAACGCGTCATGCAATTTTGTAATAAAAACTGGAAATTATGACAAATTGTCTTTCATTATGTTAGTGATGAGAATCACTGCCCATGCATTCTTTTGACATTCGGGAACAAAAAGAAATCGTTAGGCGATACATCAGGAGAATACACACTTTGGTCGACTTTCAAGAAATTCGTCGCTAACGGAAGCACCACCATGACGAAATTCTGCAAGCCAATTGTAAACAGGCTTTTCTGATAATGATGATTACCAAAAGTTGAACGAAGCAATTCGAAGCATTGTTGTTGAGTTAGGCCTTTACTGAAATCATAAAAAATTTTCCAACGAAAACCTTCACGTGAAATTTCCATTTGTTCACAAAACTGTTTTTTTAAACGCTCCCTGTAAACAAAAACTGGTCGTCGCTGTTTTAACAATAACAAATGTCAAATTTTACAACGATGGTAATGTCACTTCTCAATAGTGTCATCTACTGGTCGTTTGTAAAAACTTAAAAGGCGTCCCTCGTACGCTACCCTAAAAAAAGTTTGCGTCATATGGGAAGATTTGAAACCAAATATATTTGGGCTGACCCACAACTGTTTATTTTTTATCTCACAAACTTTTAATTTTCAAAGAAATTATGAGTATGCGTTTTCTATAATTTTAGGTTTTAAATAAAAGCTTTTGAATTTCGCATTTTTTTTAGAAAAGAATTGTAGATTGTCAAATTCAGTTAGCCAAAGAAATAAAAGAAAATACTAAACGCTTGGCATTATTAACTGTTATTAGTAAAGAAAAGAAGGAGTTAGCCCGGTTTGTGGATTCGCAAGATAGAAAAAGAGAGCGAGTGGAAAATACGCAAAGTATACACAGGGAGTTTATGGACGGTAAGGCTTGTTTTCAGTGTTGATTCACATGGAGCACTTGGTAGTGCCAGTAAGTGGGGGCGCGACGTCACTGGGAGTCGCCGTCTCACGTAAAACAATCGGTGCAGCCGGAAAACTTTTGGTGATACAGTCGCGGGGAGCGCCGACCTTTAGTAGCGCTACAGAATGTCTTGTACTTACAGCTACTTATTGTTTTTTATGTGGGTAGAAATACAATTTCAGAAGAATATGAAAAATTATTCCTGACTTTTTAAAAAATATATATGGTATAGGTTATTTTATCCCAAACTATACGCATTACAAACAGGTTTAAATATTTGGTGATAAATATCTTACAAAATGGCGGAGACTTCGTGATAGCACGATAAGATACTTAAAAAATATATTTCTGTACTATAGCTGGTTCAAATTAACGGAGACCATCACTTAACAACACCGTAAACAAAAGAGTGCAGGAAGGTGTTTCTAGCAACTAGAATTTTATACGAGTAGTTGTCTGTTTTGATTAGTGTTGCTAATTCCACCAAGTTCTGGTTGCTATAAACCCCTTTTCATGCGCTCTTTTGTTTCCGCGTTGTAAAATGGTGTTTGCCTTTAATTACAATTTTTTTTTTTTATGGGTCTAGCACACGTGCTGCAGGGAAGTCCCTAAAGCGCTCCAGGAGCGGCATGTGTGCGGAAAAAAGCAATTCACGTTGTTCTTGAATCGCTGTAAATTGTACTCGGTGGGAAACACAGCGCTGGGCAAATTATTTGAAAGGAATGATGTTCTCCATACAAAAGACTGCCCGAAAAGCGCTGTACGCGGAGTAACAAGCTGAACCTCATACGAATGTGAAGCACTAGCGCGACGTGTGTATTTCTAGCATGCACCGCTTTGGAAGGAATTAAGCGAGCTACATCCTTCGAACACTTTTCATGAAAACACTTGTAGAACAGACTCAAATCGCCAACCGTTTTTTCGATATTCCAGCGAATCAAGGACGCCGGTCAGTTCCGGGTCACCAATCAGACGAACAGAAACCAACAAATGCAGTATATGTTTGGGAGCGGAGCCCCAAACATGGGAGCAGTATTCCATAGTTGGTCGAATTTGAGCTTTGTAAAGAATTAACAGTTGTTATGGAGTGTAAAGCTTTCTGGTTCGAAATAATATTCCTAACTTTTGAGAAGCTCCCCTTGCTATGCCTGCAACATGTTCATGCCAGGACATATTTGCTCCCAAACTAACGCCCAACAAATTCAGCGACGATGCTAGGGGAATGGAATGCCCCGACATAACCATGTCGAGTTTAGCAACGTTAACTTTTTTAGAAAAAACTGCCGCCTGGGTTTTTGTAGCGTTAAATTCCACTTGGTTACTGTCACCCCAAGATAGAATTTCTTCCAGGTCTTTGCTAAGTTGAACGACCTCCTGCTGTCTGCGGATATTCGCCTGAGCAGCCGATGTCCGAGCATTCAAAGTGAATGAAGAGACAAGCGTTCATTATTCCATTACCCATGTCCGTTTAACAAATCCAACCTATTAACGAGTGTGATTATGGGAAGCACAATTTTACACCATTGTAAAAAAAAAACAAAAAGGTGATGAGATGTTTATAACAACCAGAATTTGACGGGATTTCAATTATTTCAGTTGTAATCACGTCATGAATTAAGCCAAAAAATAGGAAACAATATTTTACGTTACAAATGATTCACTGCTATCTTGAATGTCATGTATGTAATCGACCTGCCTTTTCTTGTGTTTCTCTCGAATCACCGCAAATTTACATTATGACGTAATTGTAGATCATTCGTAACAAAAAGCTAATGCTTTAAGGGCAGTCCCAAGGAGCAGTCATGCTCAACTTACAGAAAGATCTCTCCTGTGTAAACTATCATGCGTACAATAAAAATTAGCTGAGGAGCAGTGCGCTCTTTCGCACCGTTCCATATGCGCCGAAATACAAAAATAATCTCACTGCGTCGTTTTTCAGATCTGGCAACATTACATTTTTACTCTGATCGAGACACAAGTTGTTTATGTTGGGTTTTAATGTTTTGGAGTATTTTTCGAGGTTACGTTTATAGTGGAGATTTCTAATAATCCATAAATAATGACTTTGCGATTAAAGAACGGCAGATTTGTTAAAAAAAACTGCTGAAAAAATAAATATAGCATTAGCAAGTATGTCTGATGCAAAAAAAACAGGAAATTCAAACAATAATCAATGAAATAGGTCAATCTAAAATTCCTGATGAGAATAATATAGTTTTATTGAGAGAATTAGTTAGAAATCTGAGATGCACCGGCTACAGAAGGCTTTTAGATATGAAAAAATTGAGTAATTTCAAAAGGTAATTTAGTAAATACTGGAGTGATAAGAAACCAAGTCTCTGATATTAATTAATATGCTACTTATTTATGTTGAATACTAATAAATATTTAATTTGTTATAAATATTGACTTTTTATTTACGATAACTCATATTTTTTGTGAGCTACACGCATTTATTAAAATCAGCTGTAGGTTAACGGTATTTCAAACTTCCCGCGCAGTGTGACGTTGCCAAGTGGCGAACTTTTATTTATCAAGTTATGAGAGGAAAACTAAAAACGATCAAAAATAGCTCACTTTTAACTTTTATAAAAAAACGAATACTGGTTGCTATAATTTTGTTATATTTTTTAATTATTAATGATTCTAAGTTTTTCAAACCAATCGTAAGAAAATTACCATTGTTATATAATAAAACATTTGTTTCAACATAGGTCGAGGTAGGGTTCGTATGTTAGAAATGCAAATTTTCTTTTTCCTACTTTTTCTTTAGGGGTATGCCTGTTTAATCTTCATCCACTGGCCTACTACTCCTCTGCATTCAGGTCATCGCTCAACCTCTTTCGCGGGCAACCCACGCTCCTATGCCCAACTGATGACTTATCTCGGGCCACTCTTACCACTCTTCGTCGTCCTCCATCCTACCAATGCGCTCATTCCACTCTTTTTTCCTCTTTAATACCCAATCGTTGATATCGTCGACTCCACAGGTTTTTCTTATATCCCTACTCCTTTCTCTATCCAACAGTGCTTTCCCAGCTATTCTGCGAAGTACCCTCATCTCTGTTGTTTCCAAGTTTTTTGTCTTGGATGTTTCCGACCTGGTCTCTGCGGTGTATGTCATAATAGGTCTTATAGCTGTTTTGTAAATTCTCGATTTGGTCTCAATTCCTGTACTTTTGTTACGCCATATTGTGTCGTTTAGGCATCCTGCTATTTTTGTACCGCTCGTTTGTTCCCTCACCTTTGCTTCAATATCGCCTCAACTGGATATCTCTATGCCCAAGTACTTAAATTTCATTTCCTGTTGGATAACTTGGTCGTCCACCTCAAATTATTAATGATTCTAAGTTTTTCAAAACAATCGTAAGAAAATTACCATTGTCATATAATAAAACATCTGTTTTAACATAGGTCGGGGTAGGGTTCGTATGTTAAAAATGCAAATTTTAACAGCTAATATTTACAAATTTAGTGTCCTAAGGAGTATTGAAATTTTTTCTACGTATAAAGGACCCTAATAAATATGTATATTCAAATTTTCTAGATAATCGTAAGAAAATTTATCTTCTTGGGAACGTCCATAATGGCCACTGCTTGAAGGCGTCTTCAGACTATAAACTATTATTTAACAACGACACTTCTGAGGATGCCTTCGCAGAGCAGCTGTAAATACGATCCTAAAGGGTTTTGAGTATTAACGCCACTCGGCGAAATTAATTGCGCTACAAGTTACCTTACTAAGGTCATGCAATTTGTATTAAACTTTTTGGTTGTAGGATACATAAAGCGAAAAGTTGCGCGATAGTAGTTACACGTAATTGCATTATTTTTGTAGATTTTCAGGTGCGCAGAGGTAAAAAGGGTTGCTGCGGCAACTAATCTCGTCAAACTAAATTAATGACTTAAAGTAGAAAAAGCTCCTTTTCGGTGGCAAGACATGTATCAAACTTAGAATAGGTCATGTTGATCTCACTAATACATGAAAATACCTTAAAATTTTCCTTTTAATTCCAGATCTGAAAAAACTAGAAAATATAATTGACGAGCAAAACATAACTTTACATGAGCTTAGAGAAGAAATAAAACTATTGAAGACAAAAGGTTAGTAGAAGTTCATACAAAGGTTGATATCAAGTTGCGGTAAGACTGGGTGAAGGGCAATAAAAAGTTCCGAGTTGCGGTCCGAATCTTTTTGAACCCAAAATTGACGGCCGAGTTGGGGTCCGTCACAGGCAGGTATAGAGCTATAAGTATGCAAGTTATGTGAGAAAATTAAAGCCAAAGACAGATTTCAGTAATTACTATATTTGTAAGATATGCATTTGACAAACGTTACAGCATCAATTTCGTTATGTACATATACATATGTGATAGGCAGGGAGACAAGTTAGCCCGAATATGTGGTGAAGCCATTTTCCAATAGGAGAATCTTTGTATTGTCTAGTTAATCCAACATTCTGAATTTTTCTCCACCAGGATTGTCCTAAATGGAATCTGCATCCCACGAGCATTGTCAATGGAAATTCGGTTGAAACTGCACCGGGAATAGCGCGTTCAAAATCTGAGATGACCTTTGTAGGCGAGAAGACACATCCTAATTGCTGGCATTTGGACTTTACCGCAGAGAATATCAAAGAATACGAAGTTTCCTTCTTGTCGTGCAACAGGATGAACACCAAGGGAATATAGCGGCCATTGATATATGCCAGAATAGTAAACATTTGTAGAGAAAAAACTTCGCTCAAAATTCAAATGTACCGTCCACCATCACAATTTGTCGTGAAAATATGTCGTCTGGTCCAATGGTATAACCTTTGGCAGTGCAGTTCTTGTTTGTGCAGACCTAGCACATTCCTTTTCTCTCTTAAACGGCCATATTGTCGAAATTTTTAATTTTCCAATAGGATCAAAGTTTTGCCTTTCTCGCTCAACATTCTCTGTAATAAGACCAAGTTGACTTGAAAAGTTTAAACGTAAACTAACAAATTTCAAAAATGCCCTTACGTTTTATACTTTTATCTAATTTAGGTTAACCCTATGTAATAATATTTAAGAATTAATAATATTTGATAATTTAACCCTACCTACCTGCCGATTTGTCAATTACCGCAACTCGGATGAAAGGCAGGTCAAAATATTTACAACCTTCTAAAGGCCATTAGGCGGACCGCAACTCCGTATCTACGCATACAAATGTAATGTTAATCCTCGTTGATGTAGTGTCCTGTTAAGGTGAATTTATCGCTTTCATTTCCCTAGGCCATAAAAATTGAAAAAATCCCCATAGGTGGCATATCAAATACCGTGTGGCACACAATAATAATAAATCCAAATCAACAGATGCTCCAAAAAAAAAATTCTAGGCGCGGTTGAATAAATTATTCCTACATAACTATTACCCCCTTTAGGGCTACTCAAAGGTCCCTATCTTTTTCTGCTCCGAGGATTTTTAATATAATTCCTCACGAACTGAAAGTGAAGCCATATAGGTTGGTAAAAAATAAATTGACTAACTGGTTGCTTGATAACAAAATAGATCCATTATTAAGAAAATAAATAAAGTATGTATTTAAAATAAGATGGTTCTAGTACATTTGTAATAAGCACTAATAGTAGATTATGAATCTTTCTTATTTAAGAAAATTGTGCATCGCTTAAAATGTATTATTGCCTTGTAATTTGGTTTTTTTTGGTTTCGTAGTATTAAGTTTAAGTTTAATATGTAACAACTATGATTTGTTGGCAGAAATAAATATATTTTATTTTTTATTATTTTATTTTATTATTATAAAATACTCTGCTCGAATGGGAGATCGCCGTTGAAAAAGTTTAATCAAATATCACTACAAAATCATTATTTCATAATACATTATTTAAATGTGTCTTTAGACAGTTTACCCTACCCTCTAAACTTTGTCAAATAAGAGTTGAATAATAAATTTTAATTTCGAGACGATGCAACCTATTGTTATCTCACCAGTTGACAATCTTTCTTCGAAACTACCAAGTTTTCACTACATTTGAGAAAATGTAAGTTTAATTAATACTTTACGATGCTATACTTGAAAATTCTTGTTCTAGCAAGGGGTGCATGTACTGTCAATTAAACTCAATGCAGGTTGTCTTGTTTATACAACACGCCGACGCACAATGGGGAAAATACGTAATTTTTACCCAAATTCATATTTTGGCCGCAATTTTCAACGAATCTTAATACATTTTTTTATAATCTTCGTTTTTCATTGCTCTATCGATCTGTCTGGGCGGATTTTTGATTATTGACCATGATTTTAACCCCTTTTTCAATAAACATTGTTTTTAGCCATTTACACCACGAACTTTAAACCTATCATAACGCCATGCAAAAAGGAAAAATGATCAGATGAACGTTTCCTAAACTTACGGCTTTTAAACCAAGAACTCCAAACCTAGCATAATCTAATATAGCGAAGACTAAACCTAACATAACTTAATGTAGCGAACTTTCACCTGACATAACCTAATGTACCGAACGTCGCTAAATTAGGTTATGTTAGGTTTGGAGTTCCTGGTTTAAAAGCCGTAAGTTTAGGTGCATCAGATCATTTTTCCTCTTTGCATATAGTCGAATCAATGAAGGTTAATACTCAAGAACAGTTCCGATTTTGTCATTTTTAGTGTTCCGTACGGAACCATTTATAAGATCCCTTCGGTGTCCGTCCGTCCGTATGTCCGTCCGTCCGTCCATCTGTCACACCCGATTTTCTCCGAAACTATTTGACATAGAAAGTTGAAATTTGGTACTAATATAGGAATTTTTGGCCTCATCAAAGCCATGTAGTTTTGAAAGTTAAATTTTGACTTAAGGGGTTAGTTTTGGGAGAGTGAAATAGGAAATGAAAAAAAAAATGTTTACTAGGTCATCGAGTGGGGTGTCAAATGAAAGCTTGTAAAAACACGAGTTCAAAAATATATATAATGTTATACTTGCGCACACTTTTCTTCGTATTATTTTTAAAAAAATCGCGAAAAATCGCTGTCCCGCCTTATCTCGAAAAGTACTGATCAAAAAATTTTGAAAAAATTCTGGAATATTCCCCACAGGGTGTAGATTGAATGAAAATTATCACGAGTACATTACATTTAATAATTCATCTGGTATATATAAAAAAAAAACATTTCAAGGTCATCAGTTTTCAGTAAAGATCGGAAACAAAATTTGTTGAAAACTCATTTGGGGTGTGTTTTGTGAAGTCACTTTATATCTACGTAAAAATTTTTATTTTAAAAACAATCAACATACGGAACACTAGTTGCTAATAATTATTAACAATATTTACGGAAAAAAATCATTTTTTCATGATGTTTATTAAAAAGTAATTTTTTTTATTGAAACTGTAGTATAAGAAATAGTTCTTAAGTAAAAATTTCTAGTAAAAAGTCAATTTTTCAGTTTTTACAACATAATAATGAGAGTCAAGAAATATGTACACATTATGTGTATATTTTATGGTGCTTTTTTGTACAAAAAATCTTTCCCCCCTCCACCCAATCATGGATTTTGAAAATACTGTGTTGAAAGTTTTGTAGGCTTTTATAGTTCCGGTATTTTTCATTAAAGGGTGACGCCCGCCGTTTGTCAACTGATGCCCCCTCTAGTGTCCTGTTTTTTTTCCTTAAAGCCTTTCGACCCATATGCCCTCCGATCCGTTGAAGATTGCTAAGTTACTGTGTATCAGTAATCTGACCTTCAAAATACCGTCTTGGTTCCTTTGCTTACTGTTATAAAGAAGATTTTTAAATACAAACGTGATTCCAGAACTAAGGTAGAATAGCTCAAAAACCAGAAAAAAAATTCAAAAATCTGCTCCTATACCACGGGTTTCTAATGTCGATAACATCTATCCAAATTTTTGTAGTTTTAGAAGAGTAGGCCATTGGAAAATGTTACAATTTTCCCATAACTTTTCATTTTCATTCAAAGGACCATACCACACACATATATATATATATATATATATATATATATATATATATATATATATATATATATATATATATATATATATATACCAGGTGTACAAGTATGAAATGCAGATTTCAGACAACAAATGGTGCACCAATGCAGTTTGTGCTATAAAGATTTGACACTGCGCCATTTTGTTGTGTCATCAACAAGTGTCAGATGCGCACGAGTGTGCATAGTGTTGTGTTGTTGTGTTCAATATGTCGAAATTTGTACCGAACAAAGAGCATTCGCGGACAGAATTAATTTTTTGTTTTTATTTGAAGAAAACTGCTGTTGAATCATACCGATTACTTCGAGAAGCTTATGATGAACATGCTCCATCGCAAGATACGTGTGAACGATGGTTTCGGCGTTTCAAAAGTGGTGACTTTGATGTTGCAGACAAAGAACATGGAAAACCGCCAAAAAAATACGAAGATGTGGAATTCCAAGCATTGTTGGACGAAGATGATTCGCAAACGCAAAAACAACTCGCCAAACAATTGGGCGTTAGTCAACAAGCTGTTTCCAATCGGCTACGAGAGATGGGAAAGATTCAGAAGACCGGTAGATGGGTACCACATGAGTTGAACTACAGGCAAATGGAAAAGCACAAAAACACGTGTGACATTTTGCTCGCTCGGTACAAAAGGAAGTCGTTTTTGCTTCGTATAGTTACAGGAGATAAGAAGTGGATTTATTTTGAGAATCCCGAGTGCAAAAAATCATGGGTAGACCCAGGCGCACCATCCACATCGACCGCAAGACCGAATGGCTTTGGCAGAAAGACGATGCTCTGTGTTTGTTGGGAGCAGAGGGGCGTGGTCTATTATGAGCTGTTAAAACCTGGGGAAACGGTTATTACTAAACGTTACCAACAACAGTTGACCAATTTGAACCGTTCGCTGCTTGAGGCAACAAAAAAGGCCAGAATACGCGACACGTTGGAAGCACTCAGCTGGGAAGTTCTACCCCATGCGGCTGACTCACCAGATTTGGCTCCTTCCGATTACCACTTGTTTGCATCGATGGGTCACGCACTTGCTGAGCAGCGCTTTGGTTCGTACGAAGATGTGAAAAAATGGCTTGATGAATGGTTCGCAGCAAAAGGGCAAGATTTTTACTGGTGTGGTATTCACAAATTGCCCGAAAGATGGGAAAAATGTATAACAAGCGATGGAGCACACTTTGAATATAGCGCTTTTTATCATTCTTCCGAATTTAACATCTTTTTTTAGAAAAAAAATCCGCATTTCATACTTGTACACCTTACATTCTTGAGAGTTTTTAAATTTTTTTCTTTCGTTTATGACATATTTCCAATTCATAACCAAAGCATCTGAACATGTTTATTGTTTTAGGAATGGCGCCGGAGGTTCGAAAACGAAAGGAGAGGATAATCGAGTATGAAAAAATGCGCTTAGAACACGAAGCTAAAGCAGAACAAGAAGAGATAGCGAGAAAATGGATTCAATACGATGAATATGTCAGCGAAGCGGAGACTGAAGGTGAAGGAGAAGAAGAAGGAGAAGAAGAAAGAGAAGCATTTAAGGAGGAAACTGAAGAAATTAAGGAACCGATTAAGACAGACATCACTATTCCTGGATAGTAAGCATAATCATATTTTCCACAATTTTCTAGTTACGTAATGGTTTTTGAAAGAATGAATAACTTTTTTGGACTCGTTGACTAATTAGTCTTGGCCTAATTAATTCAAGATATTTTAGTGCTAAGTACTGTATAAAAATTTAGGACTCGCACAACAAATTAGTGCTACTGGATCGGAACGTTTTGATCAAAAAAATGACCCTATAGTACTGGAAAACTAAAAGCTTAGACCCCTCTTGAGGCAATAAATTAAAAATCGATACCTGAGGGAATCCCTATTTACAACGGAACTCTAATAACTTGGCAATCAATTTAAAAATCGATGATCAGAAGGTGAAATTTTTTTACGAAAAAGAACCTCCAATAAAAACAGAGTTCAGTTTCTAAGGGGAATATTTTCTAAATTTATAGGCGGAGGAAACATACGCTCCACTTGGCTACGAAATTTCTTACAGTTAAAATTATCAGCTTGAAATATTCCGTTATTTGTAGCTTAAGATAAGTCAAGTACATGTAGTGTTGGATGGGATCTACCTAGTACGCCCATAAATACTGTTACAATGAAAACACTGCCTAAACATTTAATTTGTATGAAAATTAAAACAAATTATTAAGGAATTAATTCATATATTCATAATAACAAAATTAATATAACATTTACTCAAAATGTCCCCCTCTTGCTTTAACACAAGCTCTCAAACGGTTAGGCCTATCGTTTTTTTTTTATGGGTCTAGCACACGTGCTGCCGGGAGGTCCCTAAAGCGCTACAGGAGCGACACGTGTGCGGAAAAAGCGATTCACGTTGTTCATGAATCTGTAAATTGTACTCGGTGGGAAACACAGTCCTGGGCAAATTATTCCAAAGGGATGATGTTCTCCATATAAAAGACTGCTTGAAAAGTGTTGTACGAGGAGTAACAAGCTGAACCTCATACGGATGTGGAGCATCAGCGCGACGTGTATTTCTAACATGCACCGCTCTGGAAGGAATTAAACGAGCCACACCCTCCGAACACTTTCCATGAAAATACTTGTAGAATAGGCTCAAGTCGCCAACCGTACTTTGATGTTCCAGCGAATCAAGGCCGCCGGTCAGTTCCGGGTCTCCAATCAGACGAACAGCTCTTCTCTGAATAGAATCCAACAAATGCAGTGTATGTTTGGAAGCGGAGCCCCAAACATGGGAGCAGTATTCCATAGTTAGTCGAATTTGAGCTTTGTAAAGAATTAACAGTTGTTGTGGAGTGTAAAGCTTTCTGGTTCGAAATAATATTCCCAACTTTTGAGAAGCTCTCCTTGCTAATGTCAGGACATATTTGCTCCCAAATTAACGCCCAACAAATTGAGTGAGGATGTTAGAGGAAAAGAGTGCCCCGCCATATAGTTATGGCGGAGCACTCTATTATATATGTCGGGTTCATCAACGTTAACTTTTTAAAAAAAAACTGCCGCCTGGGTTTTTGTTGAGTTAAATTCCACTTGGTTACTGTCACCCCAAGATAGAATTTCTTCTAGGTCTATGTTAAGTTGAACAACTTCCCGCTGTCTGCGGACACTCGCCTGAGCAGCCGATGTCTGAGCATTCAGAGTGAATGAAGAAATAAGCATAGTGTCATCTGCAAAGCTGTAGATTGGATTTCCGGTCTTTTCCAGCAGATCGTTAATGTAAATGAGAAAGAGAGTAGGAGACAGTATGGAGCCTTGGGGCAAACCGGCGTTGATAGTGAAGGTGTTAGAAAGAAATCCGTCGACCGCCACTCGTAAAGAACGCTCACTGAGCAAACATGAGAGCCACAAATAGAACTTTTCAGACATACCACAAGAACGTAGCTTAGCCAACAGCCCATCGTGTCAAACACGATCGAATGCCTTGGATATGTCAAGAGCAACCGCAGAAGATCTCATGTTGATCTATGTTTACGAAAGCCATATTGGTGATCGCTAATAATGTTGAATTCTTCAAGATATTTTAGAAGATGCTGATTGATAGCCTTTTCCATGACTTTCGATATTATTGAAAGCAGTGCGACTGGTCGGTAGTTATTTGGCAAGGTCTTCGTGCCTTTTTTAGGTATGGGCTGAGCTGTGGCACATTTCCAACAGGAAGGAAATATTCCCTTTCTGTGGGATAGGTTGAAAAGTCTACAGAAAACTGGTGTCAGTTCCCTCGCACAGTTTTTGAGAACTATGGCAGGTATTCCGTCAGCGCCAGAAAATTTTTTGGTGTCTAGCTTCATTAAAATACGTTTTATGATACGCTGTCTGAAGACAATATCGGGCATCCTTGACTGCACTATGGGAATAGTAGGTGGTGTTTTTCCTTGGAAATCGACAGTAGAATGTGAAGCAAAGAGTTCAACCAACAAGTTCGCTTTTCCAACAGGTGTCGTCGCACTTGATCCAACGGAGTTAAAGCTCGTTTTAAAGACTCAAGATTAGCATATCTTTTAGAGGAAACCATATCCTCGACGAGGGACCATAGTTTACCATATAAGCTAAAGGATTTAGATCAGGACTTGCAGAAGGCCAATCTTCTGTAGTAATAAATGAAAGCACATTTTGTTCAAGCGATACTGTTATTGTTTTAGCTTTGTGTCCTGGTGCAGAATCTTGCTGGAAGACCCAATGCTTATTTTTGAAAAGAATATGGTTTAGGGTTTTCACAACGTTCTCTAAAATGATATCTTGATATATTTTAGCAGAAGTTTTCATATCTTTTTCACAAAAATGAATACAGGTAGCCCTATCAAAGTTGATCCCCCACCAAACCATAACTGATGCTGGATGATGACCCTTCTGAACTTTTGAAACAAGTTCAGACGCTTCTTTAGAAGATCTGGCATAAATCCTATCATTTTGCTTATTGAAAGATTGTTCCACAGTGAACATTTTTTCGTCGGTAAACAAAATTTTTCTGTGCTTGTCATTAGCGTATTTCTTCAAAAAACTTTTAGATTTTTGCCACCGTTTTCGCTTCAAATCTTCCATGGGCAAATGACCTGTGTGTCTCTTATAAGCGCCAGGTCTTAGTTCTTCTTTAATAATACGAGACAGCATTTTTAGACATTTTCATCTCACAAGATAAAATTTTTTGTTTGCGGAGAAGATTTCGGACAATTCGCGCCTTTACAGCTTTAACAGCTTGTGACGTTCGAACTGTCCTTGGTCTTCCTCAACGTTGCCTGTCTTTTATGTCTTCCATCACAGTAAATAATACGTAGGCTGAAAAGTTTTTGATCTAGCTACTTAAAACACATTTTTTTTGCAAAACTCGACTTTATTCGTCAATATAGTCTCCTTCAAGAGCGACCTAATCAGTCTAACGTTTTTCTAACATTTCTACACCTTTCTTGTAAAAGGATTTGTCTTTGCCTTCAAAATAGGCCTCAGTTTCGGCGATAACTGCTTTATTGGAGTCAAATCTCTTTGACTCATACAGGTTTCTCAATTAGCCGATTCATCACTTACAAAAGTTCACAAAATCCTCCAACTCATAGAGGTAAAAAGAAAATAGGAATGTACGGGTCATCACGAAATAATTTATTATGTACAGGGTGGTCCAAATTGGACACTTTTAAAGGTAAACCCCTTTATATAAAGGAGATAGACGAAAACTGATGTCGAAGTCTGAGGCTCAATTTTTATGATAAACTCAATGGTGAAAACCGCATATCGATATCTAGTACCGTTTCAGATATACAGGGTGTTTTTCAAAAATCTGCATTTTGGAAAAATGTTTGTAATTCTTTTCCTATTGAAAATTTTTAATTTCTGTAAAAACATTCTCAAAGCACTTTTTTACGTGGATTTCAGCAGTGTAAGTTACATATATTTTCAACTAATATTTTAATAGTTATTAACGCAAAAATATATTTTTTAAATGGGATACCCTGTATATTTTTCCTTATCCGAATAGAGCTTTAAATTACCATTCTAAAAATATAGCAGTGTGTCTCTTATAAGCGCCAGGTCTTAGGTCTTCTTTAATAATACGAGACAGAATTTTTCGACATTTTTATTTCACAAGATAAAATTTTTTGTTTGCGGAGAAGATGTCGGACAATTCGCGCCTTTACAGCTGTAACAACTTGTGGCGTTCGAACTGTCCTTGGTCTTCCTGAACGTTGCTTGTTTTTTATGTCTTCCATCACAGTAAATAATACGTAGGCTGAAAAGTTTTTGGTCTGGCTACTTAAAACACATTTTTTTGCAAAACTCGACTTTATTCGTCAATATAGTCTTCTTCAAGAGCGACATAATCAGTCCGACGCTTTTCTAACATTTCTACACTTTTCTTGTAAAAGGATTTGTCTTTGCCTTCAAAATAGGCCTCAGTTTCGGCGATAACTTCTTCATTGGAGTCAAATATCTTTCCCGCGAGCATTTTTTTAAGGTCTGCGAATAGATAATAGTCGCTGGGGGCGAAATCTGGAAAATACCGTAGATGAGGAAGCAATCCGAACTTTAATTCATGCAATTTTGCCATCGTAACCATTGACTTGTGACACGGTGCATTGTCTTGTTGAAAGAGCACTTTTTTCTTGTTCATTTGGAGTCGTTTCTTTGCAATTTCTGGCTTCAAACGCAACAATAACTTTATATAATATTCGCTATTGATGGTTTATCCCTTCTCAGCATAGTCGATGAAAATTATTCTATGCGCATTCCAAAATACAGAGGCCATAACCTTCCCAGGCGACTGTTGTGTCTTTGGTCGCTTTGGGCGGCTTTCACCGGCTGCTGTTCACTCAGCTGACTGCCGATTTGATTCCGGTGTGTAGGGGTGGATCCATGTTTCATCCATTGTCACATCACATCACATCGAAAACCTTCATGCAAAATATGACCAACACGTTCTTTTGATATCTTTAGGGTGTCAGCTATCTCACGCAATTTCACTTTACGGTCATCCAAAACAATTCTGTGGATTTTTTTTATGTTTTTCGGTGTTACCGCACACATGCCGTTCCAGGAGCGCTTTATGGACTTCCCCGTTGCACGTGTGATAGACCCATAAAAAAAAAACACCTTATTTGGGTATCCAGAGCTTTCAGCATCATTTGTATCTGTACGACTGCGTTTAGATTCAGCTTATCAGTAAGTGATGAGTGATTTTCCAGGAGCAGAGTCCCCGTAACACTTATCAAGCCATTGCTTTGCTTGAACGGTATTTTTTCCCATCAAAAAACAGTGTTTAATCAACACATGAAATTCGATTTTTTTTCCATTGTTTTGAAAATATCAAAAGTAGCGTCACTAAAACCACTGTAACTTGTAAACTAATCGTTAAAATGTCATAAAATTTTGTCACGTATTGTTTGAAGGTTGGTACTTCCTAAAAATCATATGGATTTTTTGAAAAGGGTGACATCTTTGTTAGACCAAAAACTTTTCAGCCTACGTGCGAATTTTATCGCCTGGTAAACAAACCTCTATATATATATATTTTAGTCAATTTCCACTGGTTTATTTAAATTGCGATGACGCGTTTCGCTGTCGATGCAGCTTCTTCAGATCTACATTTTACACTGTCAAGTTAGGTTTAATGTTCACAATTTTATATAATTTCTTAATTATAATATTACACCTAATTAAATTACATTGATAGTATTGGAAAACCCACACAGATCTGGAATTAGGAGAATAAATTCAATAATGGTGAATTGTTTAAATCTACCTTGTCGTTGAGTAAAGTACCTGTAGTCCTTAATCGATTTATTTGCATTGTCTCTAAAAGGTTTAATTTTAAACCTTTTTGTCGAGTTGTATAAAATTTTGAAATTCTTGTTAAATGTGTGATTTTCTGTTAAAAGATGATTAGCATATGTTGAATTAGACTTTCTATGGATGAAACTTTTTTCGTGTTCTGTAATTCTTTGTATAAATGTACGTCTAGTTTGTCCTATGTATGTTTTAGGACATGACACACATGTTAATTGATATACCCCTGATTTATCATCTTTATTGATTTGCGGTTTGTAATTTTTGAGATATTTCCTTGTAGTATTGTTTGTCTTGTAAGATATGATGATATTTTTTTGATTTAAAAATTTTCCCAGTTTTTCTGTTGGTTTGTCGAAATAGGTTAAGCATTTAAATGTGGTTTTTCTGTCCTTAAAACGTGGGTATACTTCTGAGATTGCCTTGTTTCTAAGTTTTTTCCTAACGATGTAACCGAATAACCGTTGTTAACGGCTACTTGTTTTATGTAGTTTAATTCTTTAGTAAAATTGTCCTCTGATAAGGGGATATTAGTTAGTCTATGTATAAAACTATGATAAGCTGCGAGTTTATGATGGTTAGGGTGGTGAGAACTATTGTGAATTGTGGTATCTGTATGACAAGGTTTGTGATATATTGCAAATTCATGTTTTTTTCCTGGTTTTACTGATTGTTAAGTCTAGGAAGTTGATTTTCCCTTCGACTTCTTCTTCCATTGTGAAACTGATATTTCTATGTAAAGAATTAATGTACTGTAAAAAGTGAGTTAATTGTCTGTCCGTACATAAATTATATTGTCTACATATTGATACCAGTATAGACAATTATTACTATTGTTATTATGGTTGTTAAATATCATTGTTTTAATACTGTCCATGAAAATTTCGGCAAGTAATGGACTTAATGGACTTCCCATAATTAACCCTTCCTTACTATTGTAGAATGTATTGTTAAATAAAAAATAATTTTGTCTTAGGCAAGTTCTTAAGCACTTGCCTAAAACAAACTAGAGGATAATTTTACTAAAGAATTAAACTACATAAAACAACTAGTCGTTAACAACGGTTATTCGGTTACTTTAATAAATAACATCGTTAGGAAAAAAAAAACTTAGAAACAAGGCAATCTCAGAAATATACCCACGTTTTAAGGACAGAAAAACCACATTTAAATGCTTAACCTATTTCGGCAAACCAACAGAAAAACTGGGAAAACTTTTAAATCAAAAAAAAAATTAACATAGCTTACAAGACAAACAATACTCTAGGGAAATATCTCAAAAATTACAAACCGCAAATCAATAAAAATAATAAATCAGGGGTATATCAATTAATATGTGGGTCATATCCTAAAACATACATAAGACAAACTGGACGTACATTTATACAAATAATTACAGACCACAGAAAAAGTTTCATCCATAGAAAGACTAATTCAACATATGCTACTCATCTTTTAACAGAAAATCACACATTTAACAAGAATTTCAAAATTTTACATACCCAACAAGAAGGTTTAAAACTAAACCTTTTAGAGACAGTGCAAATAAATCGATTAACGACTACAGATTCTTTACTCAACGACCAGGTAGATTTAAACAATTCACCATTATTGAATTTATTCTAATAATTCCAAATCTGTGTGGGTTTTCCAATACTATCAATGTAATTTAATTAGGTGTAATATTATAATTAAGAAATTATATAAAATTGTGAACATTAAACCTAACTTGACAGTGTAAAATGTAGATCTGAAGCTGCATCGACCCCGAAACGCGTCATCGCAATTTAAATAAACCAGTGGAAATTGACTAAAAACAGTCTTGTATTATATATTTATAATGAATTTCTATCAAGTAGAAGCTACAACCATCCAAAATTTGAAACCTATATATTTTCCATACCGCACTTAAATAAAGCTATAATGCAATCTTATTTTCTTGATCACGCCAGTGCATGGTTTAAACAATTCAAATTGTAAATATATTTACACACAATAACTATATAACAACTAAGTAACATAACCTATAAATAATTTCACCAAAAAATTGTTAATGTTTATAGAGGGTGTACGTGAAAGTTTTGTAACAGTATTTATGGGAGTACTATGTAGATTATTTTTTCGGTATCTCTTTATTTTATAAAAATAGTTATTGTAAAGCAACTGAAAATAGACAGAAGTCCATATTTCAGCAGTTTACTAGCTGTTCTCTTGTCCGTCAAATCCATCCTGAGACGCGTTTCGCCGCACCACGGCTCGTCAGTCAGGCTAGAATTGACAAATAAGAGAATTTTTTTTACAAGGAGAAATCCACCTTATGGATTCTGAAGCAGTTTGCATCACCATAAGGGTGCCCCAAAATGCTTCGGATATGTGGGGCTCTCCAACCTGAAAGGTTGGCATACCCACTAAAACTCCTTGTGAGCTGGGAAAACCCTTTACTCGTTTTACAATTTCTGAACTTGTTAATGACTAGATATTTTTGACCTGTTTTAACTCTAGGTTAATTTTTCTATGAGTAGATCTAACCTAACTTAACGCTAACCTATACCTAACGCCCCCATTCCAGGGGGGTGTCGTGTTATAATTGTGTTAGTGGTGTGCTTTGTTACACTTTTAAAACTGAAGGAGTAGCTCAGCTAAAACTACGGCCTTAACCTTAAACTAAGTCAAGGGTAGTCCTTCTCTGAGTCTAATGTTAGTCTTGTGCTAGAATGTCTGTTGGTCGTAAGTATCGATTGACGACATTTACATTGCCTCTGAAAGTGTTAGCTATCTTGGGGTTAGAATGGACCGCTGCTTTCTCAAGGAAGCGAAGCTGGGCATTACGCGTGAACTCTTTTATTGTGGGCATATCAAACTCCCTGTGCAACTGATTGTTGCGGACGAACCAGGGAGCTCCTGCTATGATACGGAGGGCTTTGTTCTGAACTGTCTGGACCTTGGCCCGATGAGTTTTTGACATCTGGCACCAGGCTCGACAGGCGTACGTAAGCCCGGGTTCTGATTATCGATTTGTAAATTAGCAACTTGTTGTTAGTTGACAATTTACTACGATGGTTCAGGAGCGGGTACAGCTTCCCAAGAAGCTGATTTGTCTCACGCACGACCATTGTCACTTGATCCTTCCATACAAGACGTTTGTCGTATATACGGCCCAGGTACTTGATGCTGTTGGCCTATCTGAGCCTAGTTCCATTCAGGGAGAGTTGAGGAGGGGCTGTACGGGTACCTTTTTCGAAGATTATGGCCTGGGTCTTGGCCGGATATATAAGAGAATGGAATCAACTGGTACTTATCCCAGAAGTTACGGAGTACGATGGTAGGATACAACGAACTGTATTAAGTACGCATACCTATTACTCCATCGAAAGCTGACACAGCAGCTTTCGAGCCGACAGAGTGGTTGACATAGTCAACGCTTAAAGCAGGTAGCGCTTTTCGAGGGATCCTTCCTCAGGCATATATTGTTATTGTAAAGCAACTGAAAATAGACAGAAGGCCATATTTCAGCAGTTTGCTAGCTGTTCTCTTGTCTGTCAAATCCATCCTGAGACAGACAAGAGAACAGCTAGTAAACTGCTGAAATATGGGCTTCTGTCTATTTTCAGTTGCTTTAAAATAACTATGTATGCCTGAGGAAGGATCCATCGAAAAGTGTAAGCGTTGACTCTGTCAGCCACTCTGTCGGCTCGAAAGCTGCTGTCTCAGCTTTCGATGAAGTAATAGGTATGCGTACTTAATACAATTCGTTGTATCCTACCATCGTACTTTATATAAATACTTTTTAAGCTTAATATTTAGTAACGACTCATGTTAGCCTTGAATCGCTGTAAATTGAACTCAATGGGCAAATTATTCCAAAGGGATGATGATCTCAATATAAAAGACTGCTTGAAAAGGGTTATATGAGGAGTGCCAGGCTGAACCTCATACTCAATTGATGTATAGCGTGACGTATATTCTTAGCATGCACCGCTCTAAGAGGAATTAAGCGGGCTACATCCATCGAACACTTTTCATGAAAATACTTGTAGACGAGACTCAAGTCGTTAACTGTTCCTCGCTGTTCCAAGGTATCAAGGTTTCTGGTGAGTTTTGGGTCTCCAATCAGCTTTGTACACAATTAGGGGAGTTTGTGGAGTGTACACCTCTGTAATTCGAAATAATATTCCCAGCTTTTGAAAGGTTTGCAACATGTTCATGACGAGATATATCTGCTCCCACGTTAACGCCCAGCAAATTGAGTGACGATGCGGGAGGAATGGAATGTCCCGATATAATTATGTCGGGTTGAGCAACGTTAAATTTTTTAGAAAAAAAACTGTCGCCTGAGTTTTTGTAACTTTAATTTCTACTTGGTTACTGTCACCCTAAAATAGAATTCCTGCCAGGTCTTTGTTAAGTTAAATGACTTCCTACTGTCTGCGGATATGTGCATGAGTAGCTGATGTTCGAGCATTCAAGGTGAATGAAGAAATGAGCGTACTATCACTTGCATTCCTGCTCTTTTCCAGCAGATCGTTTATGTAAATGAGAAAGAGAGTACGAGACCGTAGGGAGCCCTGGGGCACACCGGCGCGGCGTTGATAGTGAAGATGTTAGAAAGAAAGCCGTCTAGTGCCACTGGTAAAGAACGCTCTCTGAGGAAACATGGGTTACATAAATTAAAAGATTGCCTGTTGATCTTTGCTTACGAAAGCCGATGGTTGCTAATAATATTAAATCCTAGATATTTTAGAAGATTCCATAAGTTTCAATATTATTAAAAGCAGTGCGACTGGTCGGTAGTTATTTGGCAAGGTCTTTTTTTTCCATTTTTTAATGTTCCGTACGGAACACTTATAAGATCACTTCGGTGTCTGCCTGTCCGTCTGTCACACCTGATTTTCTTCGAAACTGTTTGACACTGAAAGTTGCAATTTGGTACTAATATAAGAATTGATAGCCTCCTCAGAGTCGTGTAATTTTGAAAGTTAAATTTTGATTTAAGGGGTTAGTTTTGGGGAGTGAAATTAGAAGTAAAGAAAAATCTTTTTATGAGGCCATCGAGTGGGGTGTCAAATAAAAGCTTGTAAAACACGAGTTCAAAAATATATATAATGTAATACTTGCTTACACTTTTCTTTGTATTATTTTTAAAAAATTGCGAAAAAACCGTTGTCCCCCTTATTTCGAAAAGTACTGATCAATAAATTTTTAAACAATTCTGGAATTTTCTCCACAGGGTAAGGATTGAACAAAAATTATCACGAGTGAATTAGCTTTAATAATTTATCTGGTAAAATTTAAAAAAAAAAAAAAACTTTCAAGGTCATCAGTTTTCAGTAAAGACCGGAAAAAAACTTTGTTGAAAACTCATTTGGGGTATGTTTTATGCAGTCATTGATCATTCTAAAGGGTGGTCCAAATTGGACACTTTTAAAGGTGATAGACTTAGATTAGATAAAAACCTTTATCTAAAGGAGATAGACGAAAACTGATGTCGGTGTCTGAGACTCAATTTTTATGATGAACTCAATGGTGAAAACCGCATATCGCTATCGAGTACCGTTTCAGATATACAGGGTGTTTTTCAAAAAACTGCATGTTGGAAAAATGGTTGTAATTCTTTTCCTATTGAAAATTTTTGATTTCTGTAAAAACATTCTCAAAGCACTTTTTCACATGGATTTTAACAGTGTAAGTTACATTTCTTTACAACTAATATTTTAATAGTTATTAACGCAAAAATATATTTCTTAAATGGGAATAAAGCTTTAAATTACCATTCTAAAAATATAGCACACTTTATATTTTGCTTAAATCTACTCGTCCTACTACATATAAAGGTTTTCAGTTTTTATGCGCACATTTTGGACGGAGCGGCCATATGGTTTAATTCAATTGTTTACTTGTAGTTGTCAAATTTTACTTCAGGATCAGTTATTAAATTGTCAAATAAATCGCAATGAAGTTTGAAAATTACCAAAAATGGGATATGACAGTGTATTTCGCGTGAAGCGGCAAGTAATTTGTACCACGAACGGTATCCAGAGAGGCGTGGACCCTTCAAGGATATATTCGCTCGATTGCGACATAACCTAGTTAATAGTCGCCAATTTGAAAAGAAACGACCCAAAAATTATGCATATACAGGGTATCCCATTTAAAAAATATAGTTTTGCGTTAATAACTATTAAAATATTACTACTCAGTATATATCACCACTACACCAAACACTTTATTTTTGCACTCGACGCGCGTTTCGCTAACCATGTTAGCTTCATCAGGAGCGATGATTGACTAAAGCTAAAACTACAAATCTACCCTATTTATACTTAGCCTAACCCTTGAATTACTCAAGCGGAACTAATGACATAGGCAAGGCCATCAGTTCCGGTCAAGTAACCAGTAGAAGGGACTATAAGGAATAGGCCCTCTGTCTTTATTTAAACTACTTTTACATTTTATGATTTCCATATTTTCGTATGCGTTCAACAATCTCCTATCAGATACATTTTTTATTAATCTTAGATTATCTAATGTTACAGTATGATCAGCTTCAAGGGCATGTTCAGCAATGCTAGACTTTTCTGTTCTATTGTATTTTAAGTGTGCTAAATGTTCTTTAAATCGTGTTTTAATTGACCTTTTAGTTTGCCCAACATACTTTTTGTCACAATCATTACAACTAATTTCATAAATTCCACTTTTCTTACAATTAGGAATCTTATCTTTGGGATTTCCTAAGATATTCCTCAGACTGTCTGATGACTTATAGACTAAGGTGAGGCCTACCTTATTAAATACCTTATTGAGTCCCTTGCTATATTTCGGATTATATGGTATGGAGACATACTTGGTGTTATTTTTTCTTCGCGTGTAAAAAAGGTGGAATTCTGAATATTAAAACTAAACTTATGTCTATTTATTAGCTTATTTACTAAGTCATCGTCATAACCATTAACTCTAGTTATATTTCTAACACGATTCCTTTCTTTATTAAAGTTTACTCTATTCAGAGGGAAAGTGACCAAACGATGAACTAAAAAATGTAATGAGGCTAATTTATGTTGTTTGCAATGAAATGAATCATTAGGAATATATCTATCTGTTACTGTGTCCTTCCTATAGATATCAAATTCTTATCTATTATTATTTTTAATAATTAAAATATCTAGAAAAGGCAATTGTCCTTTGTTCTCAACTTCGTAAGTGAATTTAATTGAATCATACCGGCTATTTAATTTAGAAACAAAATCATCAATATTTGCTTTCTTTGTATCAAAAATCGCGAAAATATCATCCACATACATATACCATACCCTTGGGAAATATTCGAATTCTTGACTGGCTTCGATTTCAAACTTACTCATGAATAAATTGGCTATGAAAGGTGACAAGCAATTACCCATAGCTGTTCCTTCTTTCTGAACATAAAATTGATTGAATACTTAACATTATCTAAACTTTGTATGGAACAAAATATTTTTCCAATATAAAATCAAAGGGTAGATTTGTAGTTTAGCTTTAGTCAATCATCGCTCCTGATGAAGCTAACATGGTTAGCGAAACGCGCGTCGAGTGCAAAAATAAAGTGTTTGGTGTAGTGGTGATATATACTGAGTAGTATCATTGTGCCAAAGATTCCACATTCCCAACTTAATTAAAATATTAGTTGTAAAAAAATGTAATTTACACTGTTGAAATCCACGTGAAAAAGTGCTTTGAAAATGGTTTTACAGAAATCAAAAATTTTCAATAGGAAAAGAATTACAAACATTTTTCCAAAATGCAGATTTCAAGCTTATTCATGAATAAATTGGCTATGAAAGGTGACAAGCAATTACCCATAGCTGTTCCTTCTTTCTGAACATAAAATTGATTGAATACTTAACATTATCTAAACTTTGTATGGAACAAAATTATTTCCAATATAAAATCAAAGGGTAGATTTGTAGTTTAGCTTTAGTCAATCATCGCTCCTGATGAAGCTAACATGGTTAGCGAAACGCGCATCGAGTGCAAAAATAAAGTGTTTGGTGTAGTGGTGATATATACTGAATAGTATCATTGTGCCAAAGATTCCACATTCCCAACTTAATTAAAATATTAGTTGTAAAAAAATGTAATTTACACTGTTGAAATCCACATGAAAAAGTGCTTTGAAAATGGTTTTACAGAAATCAAAAATTTTCAATAGGAAAAGAATTACAAACATTTTTCCAAAATGCAGATTTTTAAAAAACACCCTGTTTATCTGAAGGGTACTAGATATTCATATACCGTTTTCACCATTGAGTTTATCATAAAAATTGAGCCTCAAACACCGATATCAGTTTTCGTCTATCTCCTTTAGATAAAGGAGTTTACCTTTAAAAGTGTCCAATTTGGACCACCCTGTATCTCTCTAACAAAAATTTTTATTTTAAATGCAATCAACGTACGGAACACGCGCAAGTCCAACTTGCACTTGGCCGGTTATTTTTAATCCGCAACGTTTAAGAAGTTGTTAATAAAAAATCGGCAAAGGGCAAGTCGGACTTACGCAATTTGTGTTCCGTACCGCGATTACTTTTAAAATAAAATTTTCCTCCTATCTTCGTGTTTATATACCAGATAAATTGTCAGGGGTAAGGCATTCGTGATAATTTTCATTCAATCTACACCTTATGTAAAATATTCCAGAATTTTTTCAAAATTTTTTAACTCGTACTCTTAGAGATAGATTTTTTAAAATATTATAAAGAAAAAATATTTTTGAACTCGTGTTTTCACAAGCTTTCATGTGACACCTTACTCAATAACCTTAAATTTTTTTTTCACTACCGATTTAACTCCCCAAAACTAACCCCCTAACTCAAAATTTAACATTCAAAACTGCACGGCTGTGATTGGGCCATGAATTCCTATATTGACAAATTTCAATTTTCTGTGTCAAATAGTTTCGGAGAAAATCGGGTGTGACAGACGGAACACTAAAAAATACCATATGCCAAAACGACCGAACCGACGATTATAGGATTTATAGAACTTTTCGATATTTTATTAATTAGGCCCAAATGAACAAAGTTCAATCTTCTTATGTTTCTAGCTACTCAGCTGAGGCAGAAGATCTCGTTAGAGACTTAGTAGAAGATATCATTCAGGATGTTGACAAAACTCTACTAAAGAAAAGCACGGAGGGTATGATCCACGATATTCTAAGTGGCCTATTAAAATGCACCAGTGTACACGACATCGTCAAAGAGGTAGTTGATAATATTCCCATAGAACTTAGCGACGAACAGCTGTCTAGCATTGATGAAGTTGCAGACAAATTACTGAATTTACAAGAGGAAGTACAGGTAAGACATCATATACACGAGGAGTTTTGTCGTAAGAGATTAAGTAAGATGCCTAAGCCTTCTGGACAGAAGCAGCTCAGTTAAACTTGACACGTAACAAGTTAAGTCATATTCCGGATGATTTGTGCGATCCTGTCTTATTAAATAATTATTTTTCTTCGTGTACTGGAGGATTGAATAACCTATCAGCAAATAAAATGATTTATTATAAATCTAATACTCATCCAAAGGTAACAAATGAAATGAAATTTAGTTTGAGGGAGAGTTGTTAGCCATCATAAATAAAATCTCTACTAATGCCATAGGAGAGGATGGTATTCCAGTTAAAGACTCTGTCTTCAATACTGCACGCGTCCGCTAATAAATATAATCAATTGTAGTATATTGGAAGAGTACTTTCCGAATATCTGGAAAAAGGCTATTATTAAACCATGTGCCAAACTGACAAACTCCATGGAATCAAAGGACCCACGACCAATTAGTATACTCCCAACTTTATCAAAAATTCTGGAGCGACATGTATATCAGCAAATGTTTTTATATGTAAATAGTAAACAAATAATACCCAATTGTCAGTCGGGATTTCGACCTTATTTTAGTACTACTACCAGCTTGGTTAATTTACTGGACGATATTCGTTTCAATGAAGATAAGAATGAAACCACGTGCTTAACTCTTTTGGATTGTAGTAAGGCGTTTGACACCCTAAATCATGATTGGCTCTTGGCAAAGGTTTACTATTTTGGCTTCTCAGGCCAGTCAGTTATTTTTATGGAACATTTTCTAACAAATCGATCACACTGTGTAGAAATTAGAAAAGATTCTAGATCCATTAAATCTAATTACATACCGCTTACTAAAGGAGTGCCCCAGGGCTTCATCTTGGGTCCACTATTGTTTTCTCTTTATGTGGCAGATATTGATAAGGCGATAGAATATTCAAAAATGCAACAGTATGCCGATGACTCTCAAATATATATGCCATTTCCTTTAAATAAGTTATGCACTTTAGTATATTTTAATAGGGACCTAAATAACATATATAATTTTTGTAATGATCATAGCCTCAAGTTTAATGCACAGAAGTCTTGTTTTATGCTGTTTAATGGTAATAAAAATACAGAGGGTATACTTTTTGATACCTTCTATTGACAATACTTTTTTGCCTTTAGTTCATGAGGCCAAAGTATTAGAAGTAATTTTTGACAAATCTCTTTCATTCCAATCACATATTAATATTAAATTAAAGGCTGCTTATATTCGTTTAAAAAAACTGTATAATCTAAGGAATCTTCTGCCATCAAAAACCAAATAGTATTTGTGCAACAGCTTGATCTTATCTTTATTTGATTATGCTGGTGTTGTATATGGCGACTCTTTGTCAGCCCAGTATGTTAAATTAATCCAAAAAATACAAAACTGTTGTATGCGCTTTTCTTTTAACATTCCATTCAGAAATCGAATCACACCCTATTTAAATAACAGCTACATTTTAAATATGGAAAATCGTAGAAGGTATCACTTGTATAATTTTGTCTATCGAATTTTTAAATTTGGACAACCCCACTACCTTAGAGAACAATTTAGTGTTGTTCTGCATCCGCACGATACGCATTAATTCTTTTAGAGTTCCTGAACACAGGAAGGTTGCCTTTCAAAAGTCCTTCATTTTTGTTGCTGTGCATTTGTGGAATTCTTTGTCACAAGAGGTTAAACAATTATCACCAGGCAAGTTTTCTTCCTATGTAAAACACCAACTTATTAACCAGCAGAAGAACTCTAATTTAACGTAATATTCCTACTTCTTTGTATATAATTTGAGATCCTTTTTGGAGGTGGTACCACTTGCCTACCATGTCATATTATATAAAATTTACTCTGTTTATCCATATACATCTCCCCGCGTCTCCGCCGCCAGTTTCGCTGCGTGCTCGCCGATCACTCTTTGCGCTCTACTATTTTTAGAATTTTACAATTAGTTTTTTTATTTATTTTTAATGTAGATGTTCGTCACAGGGAGGCACTACACATGCCCAAATAGTGAAGGGCTTGTGGTATCGCCTATTTATAGTCGCTGTGCCATCCTTTTTGTCGTATTTCGAGCAAATATAATTTCTGTCACTTTATGACTTTGTAGATATTGGCAAATAAACTGAATTTGAAGATGGCGAGGCGTCGTCTGCAAAGCAGGCTATTTCTAATACTTCTTAAAAGGTGTTCAATTTATTTGAGTGGGAGCACTTAATGTTGAAAGAGAGGTCTGGTGGCAAAGAAGAATTAAATTATTGATCAAAGAACCTAAAAAGTTAACATCGCGTGATTGCGGAGGTGTATGAAGCTGCTGTCGCACATTATGGATCATCCATTCTTGCTCTCTGTGAAACCAAGGTCAGTTCATCGACCAGCACAGTCAACTATCTTTATCCTGGGTACGACTTCTATTCCCGATTTAGGCGTAACTTTGGAATCTGTCTTTTTCTCAGAAGCGACCTCTCTTGCCAACGAGAAGAGGCTCTGGAGCCCCCAAACATTGATGTTATGTGGTTAAAAATAACGACTCAACAAACCACAAGGTTCATCTGTATCCTCTATCG
This sequence comes from Pachyrhynchus sulphureomaculatus, assembly GCA_019049505.1. Taxonomy (NCBI): domain Eukaryota; kingdom Metazoa; phylum Arthropoda; class Insecta; order Coleoptera; family Curculionidae; genus Pachyrhynchus; species Pachyrhynchus sulphureomaculatus. The sequence goes on from CM032449.1 coordinate 27,971,933, forward strand.
ACCATCAAGTGATACCAACTTTAGAACACTTTTCGCTTCTCTTGCGGACACTATCGATCATTTACAAACTAACTGTCCAAGTGCCGAAATTGCTATCCTGGGCGACTTTAGTGTCCACAATATCAACTAGCTTAAATATTCAAATACTACCAACGAACAAGGTCGTGAAGCTGAATCATTCTCAATCAGTTGTGCCTTAACTCAGTTTATTGACGAACCAACACCGATCCCTGATCGAGACGGGGAGTTCGCCAGTCTTCTTGATCTGTTTTTAACCACCAATCCGGAGATTTACACGGTCACCGTACATCCGCTATTAGGTTCTTCCGACCATAAACTGCTTTCGACATCGAGTATCCTACCAATCAGTGACAGAGAGGCGCCTAAGCCGCGCAAGATTTATCACTACAAAATCTGCTAAATGGGAGGATCTCATGGAATATTTTCGAACTTTCCCTCGGATAGACATTGTTTTCGATCCGACAATCCATCTGACTGAGCCAGGGAGGTCTCCGATGTTATTTTTCGAAGAAATGCGATTCGTTGGAACATCGAAGAACGGTTGGCGACTTGAGTCTGTTCTACAAATATTTTCATGGGAAGTGTTCGAAGGATGTAGCCCGCTTAATTCCTTCCATAGCGGTGCATGTTAGAAATACACGTCGCGCTAATACTTCACATCCGTATGAGGTTCAGCTTGTTACTCCGCGTACGACACTATTCAAGCAGTCTTTTATATGGAGAACATCATCCCTTAGGAATAATTTGCCGAGGACTGTGTTTCCCACCAAGTACATTTTACAGTGATTCAAGAACAACGTGAATCGCTTTTTCCGCACACATGCCACTCCTGGAGCGCTTTAGGGACTTCCCTGTAGCACGTGTGATAGACCCATAAAAAAAAAAGAAAAATAATATAGGAAGCAGGTGGTGTACGAAGACTTTTGATTGGTACACGTATTTTTTAGATTAGCGAAGAAAACATTATACCCTGTATAAAAGATATGCTTGACGAAGTAATCAGCGAAGCAGAGAAATGTGATCCACACTATTTAATCCCAGCTATAGTACAAAAATTGTTGGAAACTCTCCCAGTTGATTTGGTATCAAGCGAAGAAGCTTTGGACGAAATTGGTTTGTATTTTTTTTTTCACGAATATTTTATAAAAATCATGCCTTTTCTTCGACTCTTTAAAAAAAAGCTTATCACAAAATACAAAATCACCAAAAATTTGGAAAAAAAGTATTTCGTGACAAGTATCCGCCGTTGGTCAAATTTTATTATTAGTCCAGTCACTTTATTCAAAAAAATGATCAATCTTCTGAAAAAATTCAAGTGACGATTTTCCTTCACGATTTTCTTTGTCTCGGTATCAGAAATAGTGCGTCAAAAGTCCATTGCGAAATCGTGTCCGCAAAAGAAAGTTATCGGAGGACAAAGGTCGCGTAAATCAGTTTTTCTCAAATATCTCGTAAACTATTGATTTTAAAGTAAATCCCAAGATATAAGATCCTGCCTTTTTGCTTTTTCAATGGGCCAATAATAATAAACGACCCTATTAAGGTCTTGTGCATAGTTGCCAGGTATTATGATAAACGTATATTTTTATTTTACCTGCTTTGTATACCGCCCTCCCTTGCACCTGCAAACATATTGGATCTATTTTTACCTATATATTTACTACCTGGCAACCCGGTTTGGAGCCCTTTAAGTATTTGATAATATAGGCCTAATGACCACAGGTCCTCATTAAGATTCGAAAGATACTTTTTATTATTTTTATTTTTAGTTTTACTTACAACTTACAACGTAACGGTTCTATTTCAATTATGTGGCGTCCGTGGGAAAATTACAATAGTGGCTATCGCAAGAGAAAACATTTATCACTTGACGCTAAACAAATAGTGAAAAATATTTACGACAGCTTGGTAAAAAGAAATTTGAATAAAAAAAGTGCTCTGCAAGAAACCAGTGAACTAACAAAAACCACAATTTCTACGATTAAGGGTATTGTAGGAAAACCATCACTCAGGAACAGGAAAAAAACGGAAAGATTTTAAAACGCATCATGTAGATCAGGGGTGCTCAAACGGTCGATCGCGAGTGCTTTTTGAGTCGATCTCGAGAAAAAAATTCCGATATAGAACTATTCACAGATTTTGTTTTAGGTAACTAAAACAAAATGTAATGAATAAACTACTAAAATTTATTCGATCCACAATTAGGCCAGAATAACCCCTTCATCACTTTCTTTTATCGTAATAACCCCCTGCTAGCGGCAAAAGGCGGCTTTATCAAAGGAACACGCGGTACTTGTCAAAGAAAAGCCGCGTTTTTGATTCCCGCCGATTTTTCTAGAAACTTCGGGCGGCGTGTTTGACGGGAACATTCGAGACTTCGTTCGCGCCGATATAAATGTTGCGCCTGCAGGAATAGGAGTCAGTCTGAGTTGTAACTTGAAGGCGATAAATCGATACAAAGTTTATTAATAACTAGTCCAAAATGAGTGCGGCGAAGAAAAGTAAAACTTATCATTTTAATAACGATTGGGAGGAAGAATTTTTCTTTTGTATGGTAAAGGATAAGTGCATTTGTCTCATTTACCGTGAGTCAGTTGCAATACCTAAGCGTGGGAACTTAGAAAGACATCATAAAACGGTTCATAAAAACTATGAAAGGAATTTTCCGTCACAGAGTGAATTAAGAAAACGAAAAGTACGTGATTTGATAACTTGTTTGAAAAAAGAACAAACCATGTTCACAAGACCAGCCAAACAATCAAAAGCTGCAACGATCGCGTCATTTAAAATATCTCATATATTGGCGAAACACAAAAAACCATTTGATGATGGATTGGTTGGGAAGGAAGCATTTATTGAAGCGGGTGAGACTTTATTTGGAGATTTTAAAAATAAAACAGAGATTATGTCTGCTATTAGAGAATTTCAGTCCGACTGTCACAAGGCGTGTTGAAGTCATGAGTCAGGACATGGCAGATAAACTAAAACATGATATCATGGAATGTACATACTTTTCTTTACAGTTCGACGAATCCACCGATATGACAGACACTGCCCAGCTGTGTATTTTTATTCAAATGGTATTCAATGACATGTCGGCTAAGGAAGAGTTTTTGACAATGATTCCTCTGAAAGGAAAGACCCGTGGCGAAGATATATATGACGTTTTCTTCAATTTTGTAACAAACTACAAGGTACCAATATATAAACTAGTGTGCATTACAACCGATGGAGCACCAGCAATGACTGGAAACGAAAACGGTTTTGTGGCATTGTGTCGAGCTAATGATGATTTCCCTTCATTTTTCTCCCTCCATTGCATTATACATCAACAAGTTTTGTGTTCAAAAGTTCTAAACATGGGGGAGATTATGGGCATTGCAATAAAAATTGTGAATTCTATCCGTGCACGTAGCTTGCAACGACGGCTCTTTAAATTGCAGTTGGAAGATAGTGAGTCAGCTGAACACACTGATTTAGTTCTTCATACGGACGTCAGGTGGTTGAGTCGCGGAAAATTCCTAGAAAGGTTTCAAGAATTATTGCCCGAAATAACAGCTTTTCTGGACGAAAGAGGTGATGACACTCAGATGCTGAAAAACGGAAAATGACTGACTGATTTGGCATTTTTGACAGACATCACAATGCATTTAAACACCATTAATTTGGAGCTTCAAGGTAAAGGAAAAACTATTATTGAGATGATTAGCGCAATAAACGCCTTCAAAGTAAATTGCAACTTATGATAGATCAACTGAAAAGAAAGGATCTGAAAAATTTTCCGTCTTTGAAAGCAAGGATTACTCAGTTGAATTATGATATTTATGAGGCAGAATTATCAAATATTTTGGGCCAATTCGAAATACGTTTTTATAATTTCATTAAATTGGCAAATATCGCATCATTTATGAGTTATCCTTTTTCGTGTAAAAACATTGAGGAATTAGCTACTGAAATAGCAAGTCAGTTTAACATGGATTCATGTTCTGTTGAAAATGAGTTAGTGCAGATTATATCAGAAATACATCTCAAAACCACAGCATCTGATACAAAATTCTGGTGTTTTATATCTGAAGATAAATATCCGAATCTAAGGCAAATCGCCCTTCAACTGACGGCAATGTTTGGGTCAACTTACTTGTGCGAGTCTGCATTTTCTGAAATGAAGATAATTAAGTCAAAATATCGCAATCGACTTACTGACGAACATATGTCATCAAGCTTGCGATTAGCACTCGGTAATTACGTACCATCTTATGAAAAGTATGCTGAGGACATGCAGTGCCACGCTTCAACATCCAAAGTCACTCTTTAGTTAAGTTTAGACACTAGAAATCGTTTGTTTTGTAAGAACCAATAAACTCGCAATTTTGAATAATTATGAGTTTTTTCATTGACATTTTAGAGCAGACCTACACTTACCTTGACTAAAAAATTGTGCGAAAAATTAATATCTATGCCACGATACACCCTACCTAGACGACAATCCTGCATCACACTTACTTGCAGCCTCTCAGAGTCGATCGATCGTAGTCTAACAATATTGAGGTAGATCGCCAGCAGTTCAAGTTTGAGCACCCTGATGTAGATGATAGTGAAAAATACGTCTTCAGGAGAAAAATATATTCTATGTATGAAAAGCAGTTGGTGCCGACACTAGGCAAAATAAAATTAAGATTGGTGCAGGACGGGACCAATATACATTGTGGTCGATCAACCCTTCACAAAATTCTCTTAAGAATGGGATTCACGTTCCAAAAAATCAACAATGAGGTCACAAAGATTACAAATCTTGCGACATACTTATTTACAAGAAATTAAAAAGTATCGATCAAAGAATTGGCCAATAATTGACCTTGACGAAACATGGTTCGATACTCATGACACTGTGCAAAAGGGTGCGTTGACAGCTTCAAAATGTCAGGCTAACGCACCTTCAAATAAAGGTAAACGAATAACCATTTTGCATGCTGGATCTGAAAAGGGCTGGGTTTCAAATTGTCTACTATTATCTGCAAAAAACATAAAAGATTCTACGAAGACACGATCGCAGAACTTTTTGAAAATTGGTTTCAAAATTCCCTTTTGCCAAATGTTCCCGAACAGAGTGTTATAGTTATGGACAATACAAGTTACCATAGTCGCCTACTAAATAAGGTTCCTAATGCAGCCAACACCAAATCGGAAATACAGGAATATATGTTAGAAAATGACATTTATTTTGACTTTAGTTATAAAAAAGTGATCTTTTGGAAGTTTTGAAAGACTATAAATTGAAAAAGATAGATGTTTGTGATAGTATGGCTGACGGGAAATGGGACACACTGTTTTGCGGCTTCCTCTGTATTATTGTGTGTTTAATCCAATTGAACATATTTGGCATCAAGTTAAATAAAAAATAAGGATGATTTAAGCGTGTCAGTGGTTGAATTAGTAAAAAAAGTTATAAATGATATACCTTGTGAAAGCTGGAAGAATTCCATTCAGCACGTTTGTGAAAGTTGAAGATTCATATATTTATGTAAATAATATAAAACCACTGATAATTAGGCTTAAGTTAAAATATATTTTTATTTATACAATATGTCCCCTCTTCATTCAAACTGTACATTTGTACTTCTTATCCATTTGTTTTTACATGCATCTATAAATAAACATCTCCAAAAACACTTATAATTTTATTTATTTGCATTAATGAATAAAATTCTTAAGTCCATCTCTGCAACCTATCATAAACAAAAGATCAGAATTTTTAGATTGCCCACTTAAAACGGCAAAAATCAGAATCTTATATTTTGAGACAGGCTATACGTGAATTATGAAATTTGTTTATCATCAAAATCTGCATAAAAAAGGTCCTATACAAAATTTACGTGGGACTAATAGTTCTCAAGATATGAGGCTGATAAAACTTGGCCGTTACGATGCATTTGTTTCCGCACCACCTTTGAGGTAGAATGTAAGGCGTATTTTTTTTCATGTTGTTCCCTGTAGGCATAATCCATGAGTTACAGATCATTACAATATTTTATTGATTATGGGTCACGCATAAGGCATTTACCTGAGTATCGCGGTAAAGATGATACCATGACCATATCGTTCAATTAATTTAAATATTATTGTTCTATCGGCTGGAACATGACTTTTAAGTATATCTTTTAGCTCTTCTAGAGTAAACTAACACTCATTATTATTTTACTTTCTTTGCATTGGCAATATCCTCGTCTGCTGGACGACCTTTCCTCCGATCAGAAGTTGGCAAAATAAAATCTACAAAGCATGTATTATGGTAGATAGCATTAGCAGCAACTAAGTCGAATTTAAAGTTGATACGATTCTTTACAGCTCTCCTATAAGTGTCATTGTGGGCATCTGCTGCTCGTAATACAGTGTCCTTGAATGATAATATACTTACATGTCGGATACTTCGTCGATATTTTTTATTCTTTCTTTGCTCTACTTTCTCACTGGCTAGTTCACCACAAAAAATACACAAAGTCAAATGAGGTTGATCTATGCTTACGAGAAGAGCATTAAGACGTTGAAGGAGAACCACTCATACGACATTCAACATGCACAGTCACAGTATTTATGCTTTGTAAATAATCGCTATGTTCATCACCCCTTTCAACACTTTTGTTTCTAGACTGCGAACAACAGTCACGATTGCACCACTCAACAAACTTTCATTATAAATGAAACCAGTGTCATCCGCATCTTTTTCAAGAGTGTCTTCACACTGTCGGAACCAGCAGCGACTTGTCATTCGCTTAGTACGTCGTTGACAATTGTGGAATTCTCGACCATTGCTGGGGATGAAATATTGATGGCCATGAGAAAATTAAAAAATAAGATGACCTCTGACCCTGATAATATTCCCTCGTTTCTCATTAGGGACTGTGCGACTGTCCTTGTAAGACCTTTAAAGTATATTTTTAATTTATTAATTAAACAGAGTGTTTATCCGAAACGATGGAAAGAAGGTAGATTATGTCCTATTTTTAAGAATGGAGACAGGGGAAATGTTGAAAATTACGGCTATGTCGTTCTACTTTGTAACTTCTCAAAGGTCTTTGAGTCAGTCTTGTATGCACGTATCTAGAGCCAAATTAAAAATCAAATTTTTCGTTATCAGCACGGATTTGTTAGTAAGAGATCTACGGTAACAAATCTAACTGTTATGACACAGTTCATTTCGGAAATATTAGATGATGGTGGGCAGGTTGATGTTATTTATACAGATTTCTCGAAGGCCTTGGATAGGATCGACCATCATGTTCTCATAAGTTGTCTTTCTTTGGTTTCACTGATGGTGCGAGGGCTCTTATAAGTTCTTACTTGTTTAATCGAACTCAGTTTGTAGCCTACAACGGATTCAAATCAGAAAGATTTGTGGCTGCCTCAGGCGTTCCACAAGGTTCAAATTTGGGACCCTTGCTCTTTATTATGTTCTTAAATGACCTTTGCGAGGATTTAAAATGTAACAGACTAATTTATGTCGATGATCTAAAAATGTTTATGCCAATAGAAAAAACTGAGGATTATTCCTATCTACAGAGCCAGTTGAATTTCATACATTCTTGGTGTTGTGAGAACAAACTACATCTAAATGCTCAAAAATGCAAAGTTCTAACATATACTAAGAGGGTAACGTCAATAGAGTTTCAATATAAAATTCAAGACCATAATTTAAGTAGGCGTAGCACAGCTAAGGATTTGGGAGTTGTTTTTGATGCAAAACTATCATTTGCTCAGCATATAGCATTGAAGGTTCATTATTAGGAATTGTAGGGGTTTCACTAATATTGCATCACTGAAGGTTTTGTATTTCTGCTTTGTTCGCTTGAAACTAGAATATGCAAGTATTGTCTGGAGTCTAATGTACGAGGTGCATAGAGTTTCACTTGAAAAAGTGCAGAGGAAATTTCTGAAATTTCTGTTGTTTAAGATTAATGGAATGTATCCTGAACGAGGAATCAGCAGCGATTATTTGTGTGAACAGACAAATATTCTTAGCCTGTGAATCAGGAGAGTTTGTGCCTCAATATTATTCCTATATAGAGTATTGCACAATATGATTGATTGCAGGGATATACTGTCTCGTATTAACATCAATGTGCCACGGATACACTCACGATCAAATATGTTTTTTAGATCTAACAGACCTAATACTAATTTGTTATTGAATTCAAAACCTATTCATGTAATGTGTACTAATTTTAATCATATTTGTAATGTTTGTGACATATACTGTTGTACTAAGAAGCAATTACTACAGAGTATCATTGAATATGTAAATGTCTAAATATTTACCCTATTAATGGGAAACTGTTGGGTAATAAAGCTATTATTATTATTATTATTATTATCTGCCATTATAATAGAATTACAGAATGTTTTAATATGAATAAAACGTCCGAACTCTAGGATACGTAGCGTTACACTGAATTTTAAAAGAGACAAAACGCTTCATCAAATACTTTCAGGTATACATCGATCCATGAGATTACAATGGAATTCTATACAGCTGCAACTCAAGGTCGTTACTATCATTATTATGAAGAAGGGTCTACTTCAAGGACACCTCAGAGTGGAAGAATTATGTGTGTGTGTGTGTGTGTGTGTGTGTGTGTGTGTGTGTGTGTCTGTGTATTAAACGACTTTTCTACGCATAAATGCGTTTTATTGTCTGTATACACCACTATACGTAAACGTATTTGTCAGCCTTATATCACGAGAACTATTAGTCCCACGTAAATTTTGTATAGAACCTTTTTTATGCAGATTTTGATGATAATAACCAAAATTCATATAAAACCAATAGTTCACGAGATATTTGAGAAAAAGTGATATTTGCAACCTTCCTTCGATAACTTTATTTGCCAACACAATTTCGCAATAGACTTTTGACACAATATTTCTAAAACCGAAACAAACAAAAATCCCGAAGGAAAATCTTAACTCGGATTTTTTCAGAAGATGGATGCTATAATGACTGGATAATATACTTTTATTGATGAAATTTTAGCTTTGAAAGTAACAGAATCAGGTCGCCAATTAGGCTTGAACAAAGAAGAGCTACGAAGAGCAGTTGAAAGGTTACCAATGACCGAAAGGAAAGAAGCGATGGAAATTATTAATTCTATATTGGAACGCGTTTATGGCGAGGGAATTGATTTTCTTTTCGTTATTGAGTAGGATACTTTTTATATGCATGGATATTTCTTTGTGATTTGGCAATTTCTGGATCAAAAATTATAAAAAATAAAATTAGTATTGTATTTGTATAATAGTGTAATGTTCTTTCCTGGATATAAAGGGGCAAATTTTTAAGAAGCGATGAGATTCTTTTGAAGAAGAAAAACGCGGAATGAAAATTACACAACACTACGAGATTAGCACAAATATTTTAGATGAGGAAATGGACATTTTTAAAAATGTTTAAAGAAAATCTTTCACATGATGAAATAAATATCAAAACAATAAGAAAAAATCATTCTAAATCTAAAGAGATGCCTAAGAAGATTTGTAATATTATCTGGTAAAATATTATTGAAAAAAATGAGCAATTAATTAGTATGAAAGAATTTCTTTTTATTACTTATTATTTTAACAGGATCTCAATTCTTCTTATTATTCTTCTACTTGAGCTCGTCCATTTCTGGACAAAGGCCTCTTCAAGAGATTTTCATGCCGATCTTTGCTCGGCGGTCTGAATTTAGTTTTTCCCGCATATCTCTGGATGTCGTTCCTCCATCTCGCCTGCAGTCACCTAACATTTTTCTTTGTCTCCCTTGATCTCCATTGCATTCCTTCTTTGGTCCATTTAGCGTCACTTCTGGCCACGTGTCCCTTCTAACGCCACTTCAGTCTGACCACACGCTCGATGACGTCGTAGTCTCCCGTTCTTCTTCTTATATCTCAATTATTTAACTGTATTTACATCTCTCTTTCTCTCTCTAGTTCAGCCCTCCCTGGTCCATTGTTGGACGTAAGCCTCCTCTAGACGTTTTCAGTGTTCTCTATTTTGGGACGTTGCGATTCAGTTGGTTGTGATTCTTTTTAGGTCGTCTGACCATCTTGTTGGTGGTCTACCTCGATTGCTTTGGTCGGCTCTCGGAGGCCATTCTAAAATTCAACCCCAACATTGATTCCTCCATTTGTGTTATTTGCAGTCTCTTAACAGTTGTCTTTGTAAGAGTTAATGTTTCAGCCCCGTATGTTAGAATTGATAAGACGCATTGGTTAAAGGCTCTTCGTTTTAATTTTATCGGAATGTCCACTTTGAATATATTTCTGAGCTTTCCGTAAGCTGCTCAGCCTAAAGCTATTCGTCTGGTGAGTTCACATGTCTGGTTGTCCCTAAAGACAAGGCCCAAATTTAAAAATAAAATGTTCAAAATCACCTATTTCTTTTTGTATTACATTAGTCTAAAATTAAAAGTAAATATTCAATATTTCCCAATTTGGTCCGATAGTTTGGTTTTTAATAAACAATAGGGAAACATATCTGTAGGTATAATCTTGTTTGTTTCTTGTAATATATTTTTTTAAAACTCCCCATTTATGATACCACAAGAACATCAGAATTGTTAAATCACCGAAAAATAACTGTGCATCATCTTATTAATTACCAGGTGTACAAGTATGAAAAGCGGATTTTTTTTTCTAAAAAAACATGTTAAATTCGGAAGAATGATAAAAAGTGCTTTATTCAAAGTATGCTCCATCGCTTGTTATACATTTTTCCCATCTTTCGGGCAATTTGTGAATACCATGCCAGTAAAAATCTTCCCCTTTTGCTGCGAACCATTCATCGAGCCATTTTTTCACATCTTCGTACGAACCAAAGCGCTGCTCAGCAAGTACGTGACCCATCGATGCAAAGAAGTGGTAATCGGAAGGAGCCAAGTCTGGTGAGTATGCCGCTTGTGGTAGAACTTCCCAGCCGAGTGCTTCCAACATGTCGCGAACTGGTTTTGCAGTATGTGATGGAGCATTGTCATGAAGAAAAATGACTTTGTGTTGCCTCTTTCGGTATTCTGGCCTTTTTTTCAAGCAGCGAACGGTTCAAATCGGTCAATTGTTGTTGGTAACGTTTGGTATTAACTGTTTCCCCAGCTTTTAACAGTTCATAATAGACCACGCCCCTCCGGTCCCACCAAACACAGAGCATCGTCTTTCTGCCAAAGCGATTCGGTCTTGCGGTCGATGTGGATGGTGCGCCTGGGTCTACCCATGATTTTTTGCGCTTGTTTTTCTCAAAATATATCCACTTTTCATGCCCTGTGACTATACAATGCAAAAACGACTTCCTTTTGTACCGAGCGAGCAAAATGTCACACGTGTTTTTGCGATTTTCCATTTCCCTGTCGTTCAACTCATGTGGTACCTATCTACCAGTCTTCTGAATCTTTCCCATCTCTCGTAGCCGATTGGAGACAGCTTGTTGACTAACGCCCAATTACTCGGCGAGTTGTTTTTGTGTTTGCGAATCATCTTCGTCCAACAATGCTTGCAATTCCACATCTTCCTATTTTTTTGGCGGTTATCCACGCTCCTTGTCTGCAACATCGAAGTTACCACTTTTGAAACGCCGAAACCATCGTTCACACGTATCTTGCGATGGAGCATGTTCACCATAAGGTTCTCGAGTTATCGGTATGATTCAACAGCAGTTTTCTTCAAATTAAAACAAAAAATTAATGCTGTGCGCGAATGCTCTTTGTTCGGTATAAATTTCGACATATTGAACACAACACTATACACACATTTTTCCAATTTATCACGCGTGCGCGTCTGACACTTGTTGATGACACAACAAAATGGCGCAGTGTCAAATCTTTATAGCACAAAATGCATTGGTTGCATCTGTTGTCTGAAATCCACATTTCATACTTGTACACCTGGTATAATTTCCGTGTTTATTTGTGTACCGTTTAATTTTACAAATAAAATTATTTTCAACAAATGTGCTTGTAATATTACTAAATAATAATAAAATTGCTTTATTTTAAAGATTTATTTATTAAGACAAGCAGAAAAAAACTCCTTAACTTTCCTAAGTTTTCTCCGTTTCCAGGTAAACCAACTATAAAAAGTCTGTAAACTGAGAAACAATGGTTCTTGACGTTTTGCCTATAATTGCACTAGGTATCTTCATTTTTCAGGGTTACATCGTTGAATTCGTACCCACCACATATGTAATGCTCCTATATAGCTAGATTGAGAGAGAAATGTGTCGCCATTAGTAGAGTATAGACGATGGTTTCTCTCTCGCACCCTAGCGCGGAGCTTCGCACAAACTGCGCATACGTTATATACAGAACATATAAATTCTACGAGAATTTGCATTAGTAAGCGCGTATTCGCGTTAGCAATCTGTTCTCTTCTTGCTTCTCTCTTTATGGTACTCGCTTCGCTTATAGGTGAAGATAGGGCGCCAGCTATACAGGAGTATTACAAATATGGGTAAAACGTTGTAGTACCCAGAACCATCGTTTCTCATCTGACCAAATTAAAAGCTTCCTTCCATTCTAAGTTAAAGAGTACAAAAAAGTTCGCAACAAAACCAAATATTTTTTAAACGAATCACATGTTTAGCTTCTACTTCGATTTCCAAGGAAAAAGACCACCAACTATTCCCATAGTGCAGTCAAGGATGTCCGATATTGTTTTCAGACAGCGTATCATAAAACTTATTTTAATGAAGCTAGACACCAACAGAACTAACACCAGTTTTCTGTAGACTTTTCAACCTATCTTATAAAAAAGGAAATTTCCTTCCTGCTGGAAATGCGTTACAGTTCAGTCCATATCCAACAAATGCACGAAAACCTTGCCAAATAACTACCGACTACTCGCACTGCTTTTAGTAATATCGAAAGTTATGGAAAAGACCATCAACCAGCATTTTCTGATGGATTCAACATTAGTAACGACCATCAATATGGCTTTCATAAGCAAAGATCAACTGGAGATCTAACTTATGTAACACATATTTGGAACAACGCAATTGAACACTTTGGAGAATCGCCAGCGGTTGCACTTGATATATCCAAGGCATTCACCGTTTTTGGTGTTTATGTTTTGGCAGTCCGCTTAATTCCTCCCAACGCGGTGCATGCTAGGAATACACGTCGCGCTAATACTTGACATCCGTATGAAGTTCAGCTTGTCACTCCTCATAAAACCGTTTTCAAGAAGTCTTTTCTATGGAGAACCTCATTCCTTTGGAATGATTTGCCCAGGACTGTGTTGCCCACCGAGTAAAATTTATAGCGACTCAAGACCAACATGAATCGCTTTTTCCGCACATGCGCCGCTCTTGTAGCGCTTTTGGGGATTTCCCTGCAACACGTGTGCTATGCTGATAAAAAAAAGCGTCAAGAAAAACTACACAGGAAAAACATAACGGTTTATCGAACGGCCATCACTAAGTTTTATTCTTATATTAAAAGAACAGGAAGGCCGAATGTAATGGACAAACCGGACGCGCAGTCTAACAATCACCAAATTTCGTAATGCCACATTTCAGTCCATTTCAGTGTTTGTCGGAGTATCCAGTTCGGCATCTACGTAATAAATCACGACATCAGCGAATTTAAAAACCGTATGTCAAAAGATATTAGTAGGCAAAAAAATCTTAGCGCCATCTGATGTAAAACCACCATAACTTTTAATCAAAGAGCAAAGTCCACCGCAGTGAAAAGGACGATGCTGTACCGTTTAGCGGTAACTGCAAAAATAAAAAGGACAAGTTAACGGCTGTTAACTCCGGTAAAAAGACCGATACTTTGTTTCCGTCTGCGCCATATTGCGAAATCAAAAATAGATCATACTTATGATCTCACTAGGGGATGTGCTACCCATAGCCAGAAAAAGTTAGAAACGAAATACGTGTGTGTGAAATATGGGTGAAAATTACGCAGAATAAAATATAATAGTTTATAGTAGAGACTAGCCGTGCCCGCGGCTCTGCTCGCGTGGACTTCATTCACTATTATCGTCACTGCTCATTCCTTATGTCACCTAACGTAATAAAATATATCCTATAACCTTGCCAGAGAACAAATGTATGTTTTAAAAAAAAACACCTAAATCGGACAATTAGTTCTTGAGTAATAAGCGCATTAACGGACAGACAGGTAGACAGAGAGACGTTGCAACGAAGAACAAGGAAAATCTTTTGTTCTTCGCTTGCTCTGAGTGAAATACGAGTAACATTCTCGCACGGGTACGTACTTTAACTTAGTGTTGTGGGCGCGCGCAGAGTAAGAGAGACAGAATGCCTCATATTATTTCTTTCTCTTTTTAACGATGACATATACTTTCGCTTACAGTAGATACCGAGTTGCGGTCCGCCTAATGGCCTTTAGAAGGTCGTAAATATTTTGACCTGCCTTTTATCCGAGTTGGGGTAATCCACACAAATCGGCAGGTAGGTGGGGTTAAATTATCAAATATTATTATTTCTTAAATATTATTACATTTAATTAGGGTCAACCTAAATTAGATAAAAGTATAAAACGTAAGAGCATTTTTGAAATTTACTAGTTTACGATTGAATTTTGTGCGAAGTTTTTTCTACAAATTTTTACTATTCTGGCATATATCAATGGCCGCTATATTCCCTTGGTGTTCAGCCTATCGCACGACAAGAGAATACCAAAGAATACGAAGGAAACTTCGTATTCTTTGGTATTCTCTACGGTAAGGATGTGTCTTCTCGCCTAGAAAGGTCGCGTCAGATTTTGAACGCGCTATTCACGGTGCGATTTCAACCAAATTTCCATTGACACCGCTTGTGGAATGCAGATTCCATTTAGGACAATCCTGGTGGAGAAAAATTTAGAATCTAGAATTAACTAGAGAATAGGAAGATAAAAATTCTCCCATTGGAAAATAGCTTCACCACTTGTTCACGCTAACTTTTCTCCCTGCCGATTACGTGGGAGATGTTTTCGTCCAATGATTAGGAAATCAGCGAGTCCACCCACAAGACCATTTTTTGCTAACTGCATAATTGAAAACTACATCGATGATAGTGCTCCTTTCCCTACAACCCTTTGAGCCACGCTCGTTCGCCTCATCCGAATTTTCATGAATTTTTAGAGGCCATCAAGGGTTTCCACACTGAAACATACGCGAAAATCAACGCCGTACAAACCAGTACACCAAAGTGTTCGACTAATAGGTACAATTCAGCATTTTTAGAAAATAAGATAATTCAATATGTACATATAGAAAATGATACTGTAACGTTTGTTAAATGCATGTCTTACAAATATAGTAATTACTGAAATATGTCTTTTGCTTTAATTTTCACACATAACTTGCATACTTATAGCTCTATATCTGCCTGTGACGCAGCTCGGCCGTCAAGTTTTGGTTCGAAAAAGTACTGCAACTCAGAACTTTTTATTTCCTTTCACCGACCCTTACCGCAATTCGGTATCAACTTTCTATGGGTCGCAGTCAGGCGACGACCGACGGTTTACGATATTGGACTGTTGCGTCGCCGTTGGAAGGCAAAACGCTGTTAGATCAAATAACTACAAAGTAAAAACCTTTGTTGTATTTTATATGTAAATACCTTGGCAACTACTTATATACGTATATTTAAGCAGAAAGATGTCAATAAAAAAAACTAATAGAACAACAAAAATACTCTGAAAATGAATAAAAAAAAAAATAAGTCAAATAACAGTATACATACGAGGCTGGTTTGAAAAGTCCGTGCAAAAATAAAAACTACTTATGTGTTTGGGGTAAACCTTTTTTATTTTTCGACATAGTCTCCTTTTAGGCTTATACACTTCGTCCAACGATGTTCTAGTTTGTTGATCCCTTCCGAATAATAGGATTTCTCCAAGTCTGCAAAATATCCATTAGTGTCTGCAATCACCTCCTCGTTTGAATAAAATCTTTGTCCCGCCAGCCATTTCTTCAAATTGGGGAACAAATAGTAGTCCGAGGGAGCCAAGTCTGGAGACTAGGGGGATGTGAAACGAGTTGGAATCCTATTTCCATTAATTTTGCGACCACAACTGCTGAGGTGTGTGCTGGTGCGTTGTCGTGATGGAAAAGGACTTTCTTGTGGGCCAATCGCGGGCGTTTTTCTTGCAGCTTGGTTTTCAAACGGTCCAATAACGATGAATAATATTCACCTGTACTAGTTTTACCCTTTTCCAGATAGTCGATGAGGATTATCCCTTGCGAATCCCAAAAGACAGTCGCCATAACCTTTCCGGCCGAAGGAACGGTCTTCGCCTTTTTTGGTGCAGATTCTCCCTTGGTAACCCATTGTTTAGATTGTTGTTTGGTCTCGGGACTATAGTAATGTATCCATGTTTCATCCACAGTGACGAAACGACGCTTAAAGTTCTCCGGATTCTTCTGGAACAGCTGCAAACCATCCTTGCAATACTTCACACGATTCCGTTTTTGGTCAAGCGTGAGCAATCGCGGCACCCATCTTGCGGATAGCTTTCTCATGTCCAAATGTTTATGCAAAATATTATGTACCCATTCAGTCGAGATGCCCACCGCACTAGCAATCTCACGCACCTTAACTCTTCTGTCATCCATCACCATATCATGGATTTGATCAATGATTTCTGGAGTCGTAACCTCCACAGGCGGTCCAGAACGTTCAGCGTCACTTGTGCCCATATGGCCAGTCCGAAAATTTTGAAACCACTTATAAACTATTCTAATCGAAGGTGCAGAGTCACCATAATGTTTATCAAGCTTCTCTTTAGTCTCCTGAGGCGTTTTGCCTTTCATAAAGTAATGTTTAATCACCACACGAAATTCTTTTTCGTCCATTTCTTGAAAATCACTCGACTTCCTTGATTCACACGAATGCCAAACACAAAGAAATAGACCAATATGGCTGAAACTTGGCGTGCGTTCATTCAAGAGATGCTACTAACTAAACATGACCTCGATACGCGCCGGTGGTGCCATCTCTCGGACTTTGCACGGACTTTTCAAACCAGCCTCGTATATCAAAAGATCACAAATAATGGATCATAAAATTCGGTGGCTGTGATAGGCGCCGTTGTCGATCATTAAACAGCAGTAATTTCGGATTTCCGAAAATTTTGGACGTAGTGAAGCAGCAACTTACGCTGTAACTTATAAATCAGCTCATCACTAGTTTATAGGACTACCGCTGGTAAATTTTGAGGATAAGGGGCTTTACCACTGTAAACATAAAAACACATTAGCGACAGTCCAACTCGGCACCTTTGATCTCAAGAGGTTCGAGTTTGTAATGATCACATGACCTGCCGCCATATTGCTGGTATGCCAGCGAGTTTTTGAAATATTCAAATTCTTTTTTTCAAGAAAAATCCCATTCTGTAAAATAAAAATGAATTTTGCTGTTTGAAAGGAAGAAGAAAACGAGAAAAAGTTTTTTTAGAAACATTTTTCTTATCAAAATAGATATACAAAAAAAAAACAGGGAAAAGGCAAAAAATACAAGGAAAAAATACATTTGGCTTCAACGTTTTTTGCACATTATTCATTCAAATATCTCACTTGAATTTATATTTCCCAACTATAAGATACTGTCGGGGGGGATTCATTTTGAGAATATATCTCACCACACCTTCAGCTTCGCGCGTATAATGTCAACAATCATGCTCCTAATATTTCAGCGAGTCCCAGTAATCTGGAGAGATTAAAAATAATTATAATTATCATTTTCAGATAAGATCGTCTTTCTTCTGAACTTAAACATAACTGTGTTTTGCAAATAAAAAGTATCCCTAATATGAAAATACAATTATCATAATCTTCCATAATATATATAATGCAAAGTCTCTCTGTCTGTCCGTTAGTGCGCTTATCACTGGAGAACCACTTATCCGACTTACGTGCTTTTTTTTTTAAACATACATATGTTCTCTGGCCAGGTTATAGGCTATATTTTATTATGTTAGATAACTTAAGGAATAAGCAGTGACTATAATACTGAATCAAGTCGGAAAAAAGTTTGCCGCTAGCGTGTTTTCTTGTAATACACTGCCTAAACCATTAAATATGGAACAATATCATATAGCAAAGAATATCTGTAATATATACAAAATGCAACGTCTCTCTGTCTGTCTGTCTGTCCGTTAGAGCGCTTATCTCTCGAGAACCACTTATCCGATTTACGTGTTTTTTTTTAAATATATACATTTGTTCTCTGGCTAGGTTATCTATAATTAAATATGGAACAATATCATGTAGCAAAGTATATCTGTAATATATATAAAATGCAACGTCTCTCTACCTGTCTGTCCGTGAGCGCGCTTATCTCTCGAGAACCACTTATCCGATTTACGTGCTTTTTTTTTTTTAAATTCATACATTTGTTCTCTTGCCAGGTTATCTATAATCTTCTATAATATATATAATATGCAACGTCTCTCTGTCTGTCTGTCCATTAGTGCGCTTATCACTCGAGAACTACTTATCCGATTAACGGTTTTTTTTTATAAAATACAAAGGGAATAATCAGAGACAAAATGCTAATATGTAGGAAAAAAGATGGAAGTTTAGCAGTAAGCTTGGCAGAAAGACTGAATAGATGGGCGGAATACTTTACAAGAAACATTAAATGGAGATGAAAATGAGGAGTTGAATGAGAAATAGGAAGCAAAATTAACTGAAGAGCAGGAGGGGACAAACAAACCCTGCCAAGAAAAATAAGAGAAATACTCAGAACCAAAAAAAAATAAGGCCCCGGGTGAAAATTGTATAACAGCAGAAATGATAAAAGCTGGAGGAGTAGATCTGGAAAATGAAATATGCCGGTTGGTGCAAGAAATATGGGAAACAGAAAAGATGCCAGTGAGCTGGAGAGAGTCGCTCATTTGTCCAATATACAAAAAAGGAGAGAAAAAACTATATGTGCTAATTAGACTAGAAGAGAAAGCCGAATCTATTCTGGAAGAGTACCAGTGTGGATTCAGGAAAAATAGACTGGTTACAGACCCGATATTTTCGGTTAAGCAAATCCAAGATAATAGCTTAGAAGAAAATTTGGCGCTACACTTGGTCTTTGTGGATTTCAGAGAAGCATATGACTCTGTAAATAGAGGACTCTACAAGATAATGGAAGAACTAAAAATTCCAAGCAAATTGATTCGCATGGTGAAAATGACCCTGAACGACACAGAAAATAGTTGTATGTAGTAGTGTTGGTCGAGGGCAAAGTATCAGACAAGTTTAAGGTGAAGAGAGGATTATGATAGGGGGATCCAGTGTCGACAAGTCTATTTAATTTGGTACTAGAGAAGATAATCCGGGAGTCAGAAATAAAAACAAATGGAACGATATATCAACAAACCTGCCAATGCTTGGCCTATGCGGATGATGTAGCTGTGATTGCAAGAGCAAAAGAGAACCTCAAAAAAGCCATAAGTAGGATAGAAGAAAGGGGAAGGATGAGATGACTAAAAATAAATGAGGAAAAAACAAAATACATGGAAATTACAAAGAAGAAGGATAATAAAGGCAACAAAAGTTTAGATATAATAAACAACTTAGGGAAAAGATATATGTTTGAAAAAATAGATAAATTTAATTATCTGGGAGTAACAATAACAGAGAGTGGACAAGAAAGGACGGAGATACAAGAAAGAATAGCGAAAGGACAGAGATGTTTGGGGGTAATGAATCCAATATTGAAATTAAAGAATATATCAAGAAAAGCAAAAGAAAGAATATATACGACAGTTGTCGGAGCCACGGTGACATATGGATGCGATACGTGGAAACTGAATGCGAGAGAAAAACAGACGTTGGAGGTGTGGGAAAGGAAAGCTTCGAGAAGAATCTACGGAGGAAGGAAAGAAGAGAGAGTGTGAAGAAGAACAAACTACGAATTAAAATGCCTATATATGAAACCCCTTATAAGCCAAATCATAAGAAGCCAGCGATTAAGATGGTTGGGATACGTGGCAAGGATGAAGCCATAATAAGAGGGGTGGTTGGAAGAAGGGTAGACCTCGATCTACATGGATTCAGGCAGTAAAGCAAGATCCGGAGTTGATGGGAATCCCGCACTAGGAAAAGCTAACAGGAGACAAAAAAAAGTGGAGACAAGTATGCAACCAAGCCATGGGCCTCTAAGGTCTCTCGAGCTATATGATAATATAGACATAAGGAATAAGCAGTGACGATAAAGGTGAATCAAGTCCACGCGAGCGGAGTCGCGGGCACGGCTAGTTATATAATATATTACAGAACAGAAATAAAGAATTATGAATAAATTACCTTCTAGGATCTTTGGGAAATCTAAAAAAACTAACTCCTTTGGAGTTACCACATATATTTTTACAAGTACTAACCGCACAACAAAAACTTCCTCTTGACATCTTTTTTATAATTATTTTCAATTATAATGTCAAACCTGAACCTTTTTGGAAAATTATTAATAATGAATTTTGCATCACATTATAAGATTATTTTTGAAATTCAGATATAAACATAACCCACAACTGCGCTGGCAGCCACTTTGTTGGTATGATAGGGGACGCATGTGTGATAAAAAAAGGACCAAAAAATTTTCTCGAGCGTTGTTATTGTGTTTTATGTTTACTGTGGCTTTACTCTTGGATTAAAAATTTGGATACTTTCACAACAGATGTCGCCGAGGTTTATTGGCTATTAATATCTTTTGGGACACGGTTTTTAAATAAAATACCACGGATCTCTGGAAATACTATTAGGGTTTTATAAAAATTAATGCAGATCTTTTTTACCAAAATAAAACGATTATGCGTATAAAATTATTTAATTAAACAACAAAATACAATATAATACACAATAAACAATAAATTAATAATAAGAATAATATAAAAAAACAACACAAGGAATAAGTATAATCATATATTTCACTCTGATTGCCTTGATATTACATCACATATGCTATTTTTTCTCCAATAACGACAAGTATTGAGTAAGGAAAATCTGCTCCTGCTCCAAATTTATGTCCAAATGATCGTCATCTACTAAAGAAATATCTTCTCTTATTCTTTCAAATGCTTTTTCTTTTTCTTCTTCTTCTTCTTTTTTTCGTTTCTTTATTTCTTCTATACTTTCTGACCGAACTAGAACATGATAAAGTTATTTAAGTGACAAGTTGGGAAAGAGATATTTTAGAACGAGTAAGCAAGCCCTAAAAGCTTATAAGTCCGACTACAAAACTGACTGGTTTCCCTACATGACATATGACAGTTACGGATACTGTCAAAACATTTCATTGTCTAATAAAGTAGGGAGCGGGTTAGACGGGTTGCTCCGCATACTTCAGTGTTCTGGAGTCAAGGAATCTAAAAATTGCGCTATTTCATTATTTCGTTATTTTTACTCAAACATTTATTGAGGTAGGGAAGCGGGTTAGACGGGTCGTTTTGAATATATTGCGTTATAGGCTCATGTAATTAAGAAAAAACGCCGTTTTACAACACTGTAAACAAAAGAGCGCTGGGAAGATGTTTATAGCAACGAGCATTTACCGGAATTAAGAATACCATTCAAAGCGGGCGATAGAATTTGGCGGGATTAATCGTCTGTGTGGATTGGTACTAACGTGGGGAGAAAAGTCTTAAGACTTTCCCAGAGATGGCTGCACAAACGAAAAATCATGATTTTCAACTAGTGTCAACTCTAAGAAGATTCGTGTAAAATTGTCATGACATTTCGCCTACTAGTTTGCGAGTTGAGTCAGTCAGTATTTTTGATTTTTGCAACACGATGGAACGAAAAGAATATCGTGTGTAATCATTGCTTTTGATAGGAAAGAATACAGCCAGTAACCAAGAATGGCTTGAGACGTGTTATGGGACATCTGCTCCACCGAAAGGAAGTATATGTCGATCGTTTAGTGAACTTAAATCCGGTCGTACAAGCCAAGATGATGTACCACGTTCCGGACGTCCAAAGTCACTCCAAAAAAACACCAAAAAAAAATCCACCATATTGTTCTCAAGAAATCAAACTGAAAGTGGGAGAGACAGCTGACATCGTGAAGATATCAAGAGAATGCGTGAGGCATATTTTCCATGAATATTTGTTTATGAAAAAGCAAATGTGCGGCGCATTCTCACAATTGTTCAAAAACAGTAGCGAGTCAAGGATTCAGAAAGCTGTTGGGCCCTGTTTCGGCGTAATCCAGCCCGCAGAGTAGCCGGAACCATATGAAATCCGACCCAAGCATCCAAAGACACGGACATCAGCTGAAATGGTTTTGGCAAGTATTTTTTGGGATGCGTACGGAATAATACTGATCGACTATCTTAAGAAGGGGAGAACGATCACCGGAGACTATTATGTTGGAACATTTGAATGGTGAAGTCAAGAAAAAAAGGCGGCATTTAGCGAAGAAACAGTATTGTTTCACCAAGATAATGCACCAGCTCACGAATTCATAAAAATCGATGGTGAAATTGGATCAATTGGAGTATGAATTGCTTCCTTATTCGATATATTCACCAAATCTGCTCTCCCCCCAATTATTACCTCTCTCTAAATGGGTGGCTACAGGGAGACATTTGGATCAAATGAAGAAATCGAATGGAAAACTGAGGCTCATTTAAGAGAGCTCGACAAATCGTATGATATGAAAGACATCCAAATAATGGAACATCGCTGGAATATGTATCGCTCTTGAAGGAAACTATGTGTAAGAATAAAATCGATTATTGGCAAAAACATTGTTTTTTCTTCAAGTCTCGCCCCATAAACTATTGTAAATCCCGCCAAACTTTGAAAGAGGAGAAAAGTTTGAAACACTCAAACAAATGAATGAAGAGAATAATAAAACTTATAAATAACGATAACCAAGAGATCGCACAAAGCAAAGAGATAAAGGAAGCTACAGGGAAATATTATCAAACACTATATGACACGAAAATATCGCCACCGCCAGGGAAAGAAGAAGGAAATAGAGTGATAGTAAGAAATGTGGGATCTGAAGAAATTCCCGATGTAAAAATAGATGAAATAATGGACGCCCTACAACATATGCACAACAACAAACAACCAGGGGACGATGAAATAACTATAGAAATGCTAAAGTATGGAGAAAGTAAAATAACAACACCTTGGGTAAACGCCTTGATTGTGCTTATATTTAAAAAGGGAAACAAATTTAAATTGGAGAATTACAGACCCATCAGCCTGTTATCGGTACTATACACAATCCTCACTAGAATCGTAACATATAGATTAACGAACAAATTAGACAGTTATCAACCACGTGATCAAGCAGGATTTACCAGGTGTACAAGTATGAAATGCGGATTTTTTTTTCTAAAAAAACATGTTAAATTCGGAAGAACGATAAAAAGTGCTTTATTCAAAGTATGTTCCATCGCTTGTCATACATTTTTCCCATATTTCGGGCAATTTGTGAATACCACGCCAGTAAAAATCTTCCCCTGTGGCTGCGAACCATTCATCGAGCCATTTGTTCACATCTTCGTACGAACCAAAGCGTGTGCGTGACCCATCGATGCAAGCAAGTGGTAATCGGAAGGAGCCAAGTCTGGTGAGTAAGCCGCATGGGGTAGAACTTCCCAGCTGAGTGCTTCCAACGTGTCGCGAACTGGTTTTGCCGTATGTGATGAAGCACTGACATCAAGAAAAATGACTTTGTCTTGCCTCTTTCGGTATTCTGGCCTTTTTTCAAGCAGCGAACAGTTCAAATCGGTCAATTGTTGTTGGTAACGTTTAGTATTAACCATTTCCCCAGGTTTTAACAGATCATAATAGACCACGCCCCTCTGGTCCCACCAAACACAGAGCATCGTCTTTCTGTCAAAGCGATTAGGTCTTGCGGTCGATGTGGATGGTGCGCTTGGGTCTAATAATAAAATAAATCCACTTTTCATCCCCTGTAACTATACGATGCAAAAACAACTTCCTTTGTACCGAGCGAGCAAAATGTCACCCGTGTTTTTGCGCTTTTCCATTTGCCTGTCGTTCAACTCATGAGGTACCCAACTACCGGTCTTCTGAATCTTTCCCATCTCTCGTAGCCGATTGGAAACAGCTTGTTGATAACGCCCAATTGCTCGACGAGTTGTTTTTGTGTTTGCGAATCATCTTCGTCCAACAATGCTTGCAATTCCACATCTTCGTATTTTTTTGGCGGTTTTCCACGTTCCTTGTCTGCAACATCGAAGTCACCACTTTTGAAACGCCGAAACCATCGTTCACACGTATCTTGCGATGAAGCATGTTCACCATAAACTTCTCAAAAAAGAATTTAAAGACTCACTTGGATAGAACAGTCTCGTTAGCTTGGTCTGCGTTCCGAAGGTTACAATCTACATTTAAATTGGACATCCTAAATACAATAAAAGCCAGAGTATTCGATCAATATGTACTGCCGATATTAACATGTAGCACTGAAAAGTGGGCGTTAAATAAAAGTATAATAAATAAGCTCCAGGTAACCTAAAGAGCAATGGAGAGGAGAATGCTACATATTAGACTCCAAGATCGTATTCCCAACATCGAGATCTAAAGATCAAAAGTGACAGATGTAATACAACGAGTATGTATATTAAGGTTGAATTGGGCGGGGCATATCGCCAGACAGAATAACAGATGGACACGCCGTATAGTTAAATGGAGGCCTAGAGAACACGAAAGATGCAGAGGTAGACCACAGACAGGACGACATAAAAAGATTAGCAGGACACGATTGGATGCAAAAAGCAAATAACAAAACTCATTGAAGACAACTTGGGGAGGCTTACGTCCGACTATGGTGGAATAAGCTAATGATGATGATGATTGATTTTTCTTCGTGTCTTGCCCCATGTACTATTATTAATCCCGTCAATTTTCCTGCCACTCTTTTGTTTACGGTGTTGTAAAAGGGTTTTTCCCTAATTATAAACGCTCATGCGTCCATTTTAGGATGCTTGAAAATTGTGTTATTTTTTCAGAATTATCAATCGGTTAATTATGTTAGAGGTAGGAAGGAGTTAGAGATGTTACTATCGAATTAACGTCCTTTTCAAAGTTCTTTAAGTGAAGGAATCTGAAGTTTATGCTATTTTTTTATTACTTTCAATCGGTCAAAAATGTATCGTGTTTACGAGGTTACGTACATACCGTGTTTTTTTTGACTCAGGGAATTTAAAAACTATAATTTTTAAATATTTTCAATTTTAGCAGAAATTCTACGTAGAGAAAAGTTTCAGAATTCACGTGAAAATATCTCTGAAACTCCTTCTGGTTTGATCTTTTTTTGGCGATTAATTCCTTTATATAAAGTACCTATTATTTAAAATATCGACTAGTAGTGTTTGGACTAAATTATTTTTTATTACTTATCTTAAAATTATGTGTTAGGTACTGGGTAAATCATTTTACGGATTTTTTCCCCTTATATCTATTAGCCCAGTTGTCAGAGGCAAAGTTTGACGAACAGCTCTCATTAAATATTAACAGGCTGCATTTTGACACACAGGTAGTTTTTTGGAGGTAGAATACGAGAAAAGTGTGCTGCTCTAAGGTTTACGGGAAACGTTACAAAAAAGTAGTATATAGATTATTTTTTTTTTTAGTTTTACAGTGGCTTGAACACTGAATACGAATTCAGAGACTATTTTTGTAAAAACTTTACCTTTTTATTGTTATAAACAATTTATTATAAACAATTGTGCTAATAAACAGAATGTCATAGAATTTATCTCTATAACCCAAAATCTAAGCTTTTTATGAGCTCTACCCAAGTTTTTTAGATGAATTTTGACCTGCTGCCTGAATTTTTAATCCATTTTTCCAATTTATTAGCTAATCAGTTTATTTATATGCAATTAAATAAAACTATTTGTATTACATTCCCAAAGAAAAATTAATATAATTCTAATAAATTGTCAATAATAATAAAATAATTGAGTTTTTGAAAAAATGAACAGAGCATTTAAATTGTGCGAGTTAAATCACATTATAATAAGTTATTATAGAAAAAAATTATTTATTTGTAACAAAAATGAAAATTTTTTTAGCAAAAATGGATTAGAAATTCGACTAACGTGCTAAAAACATATGAACTCATGCATCACAGCTAGGTAATAATACGAATAGGAAAAATAAGTTGTTTATAACTTAAGCTTTGCATTAAAAATACAAAAATTCTGCTGATAAAAACAGGGACTGGCTTCATCGCATATATTCGAACGCTGGTTTATTTATCTGCCGCTCTCGAATGAGTTCAGGTGGGTCCAAAAACTCTACAGGTTAAAAAATTCGTAGAAATTGAAAGAACCAGGATTTATGGCACTTCTTTTTGGATCCCAAACTAACTATAGCTCGAATATCTGCGATGAATTCATTTTTTGAGCCCATTTTTTTCAAGAAAAAAAAGTTTACTCCCACAGGGGCCTGTCTCCGTGGCAGATATTAAGGCTATAGTATCCTCATAACATTTAAAACTGCCACTCTGCGATGGGTTCACCTACCCTTCATTTTTTTGCAACTTCCTCCCTCCATAACCACGGCAGGAACCGGAATTTGGATCTATAAGTTGTATTTTTTGGTTCAGTTTGTCACATTTAATAAGTGATATGTGATAAATATATCACACATCCGCCGCTCTTCGATAAGTCTTGGTTATGAGCTTCCGGACTATATATGATTCAAAGTTTAAAAGAACGCCCGGATCCGTGCGAGCAGTCTCCTTTACGCTACGTTGCCACAGTAAAAATTCACTTCATAAAATTCAATAAAAAGTAATTTATCCAATATTTTTGCAACAACTAGGTGGTAAACTGCCTTCATATTTTAACAAACGATAGCAAAGTAATTTTTTTATGTATATATAATTTTTTGGGACGGAGTAATTTTGAATTTTTGTGTTTTCAATAACTGTTTTCTCTGTATCTGGGTGTTTAAATGAAATATAAATACTCTATACTTAAAGCTTAGACTTTTGTCTTGCACGGCAACATAATCACATAAGAATAATCTACTATTTCGATTGCTAAGTAAGTCTAAACAGTGCACTTAAGAATAAAGTATTTTAAATAGTAGATTATTCTTATGTGATTATGTTGCCGCGCGATTGCCAAGTCAATATATTTATTATAGAAATAAAGATGTCTAATACTGATACGGTCACTATAAATGTTGATAGGTAACTAAACAGATAACAATTTATGACAAAGTTGTTAAATAGGTGCTTCTATAGATACTAACTATAATAACTGACTTGGTTTTTCATGAGATCTCACAACTTTTTGTGATGGAAGGAGTGCCTTGCGAGACTTGGCATTTTTTACATTTTATGTTTTTGATGGGATCTCATTTCTTTTTGTAGGTAGTCCTCTTTTTTTCCTCTCGGGTAATATTTCTTGTACGTGAGCTATGGATTTTCTTAAAGCCCACTCCCTGCCTCTATTGGTTTTTCTCAAAGGCTATGATGTAACAATTTTTGACAAGTCTGGACGATAAGTGCTTCTAAGTCGATTATATTCAACGATTGCGGGACTCCCTAGCTTTGATACTACCGAAGTCGACATTAATTAGATGTAATCTGCCCAGACTTGTCACTCTCGAAAGTGCCACGTATGCTTGACCGCGTGTGAACACTGAAGAACCGATGTCCATCAGGGCACTGTTTAGACTTAGTCCCTGACTTTTGTGTATGGTAATAGCATAAGCTATACATATCGGAAACTGTTCGCGATGAACATAAGCTCTATTAATAATTTCAAATTTAGTTTTGACTGGAACAAGCTCGTAAAGATGTTCATTATTAAATGTAATATGTATTTTTTTTTATTTTATTTGTATTTTCAGGATCAACCTTTACTCCTTGTACTATACCGATAGAACCGTTGACTAAGCCAAGACTCACGTCAATATTTCGTCTTAACATGACTTTTGCTCCTATTTTAATAACTATATTCTCTTCTAGCCCTGCTGTCATGGAAGCATCATCTTCGACTCTTTTATAATTAAAATATACTTAAAGTATTTCACTTAACAATTTTTTAATTACACGAAGTAGGTAAGTATTATTAAACGAATATATCTGATAAATGAAAAATATTATTAAATATAATATATTAATTAATAAATAATACAAATTATTCATAATTATGGATTTTTTAGTGATTAATTAACTTTATACGACGTATTATTTACCGGGACTCACGGTTGACCTTGCATTATGCTATGTATGGCTGAAAAACGGTTAAGCGTATAAAAAAACGTGTAGAACAAAATTTGTAGAGAATTTTATGCTCTACAATTTTCATGATAGATGCAAATATCATTGAAACCATAGGAAGCGAGATATTTGCGAAAAACTGATTTTTGTGACCTTTGACTTTGAATATCTTAAGAAGCGGACATGAGATTTTATGACACTTTTGAGACAACTTTTAAAATGCCAAAATAAAGGTTTATACAAGTTTACAGCTTATTATCTCTCATTCCAAGGTTGACCCTCTTTTTTGGCATAAGTGACCGTACAATTTAGAAAACGGGAATGAAATTTCGGGATGTTTCAGTTTTTCCTTCCTTTATAGGCTAAACACTAACGAAATTCAAAATTTTAAGTTTGTGTGTCTGCTAGAAGTACCTTAGAATTTTGATGATCGGTGAGGGTGTCAGTGACAAAATTAAAGAACTTCGACTGGCGATAGTTCGTAAACTATAAGGTATAAATAGTAGGTAATTTAGGAATATAGCTAGTATAGTATGCCCTCTTGGTCACTGAGAATTCAGGCTTCTAGCTTTATCCACGACGAAATTACAGGGGGGTCGAAAGTGCCGTGAGTGGCTTCGACAAAAGGATGGTACGGCTGTGCTTTCTGCTCGACTTGGCGGGGGCACTACCGTGCCTCCAGATGTGCACAAGGACTTTTTTAATACTATATTTTATTTAATATTTATAATTTACTGTATGCCCGTTAAAACCATGCAAACAAAAATTTCTTCTTAAGTTTTACAAATTATTAAGCAACAAAAATAAAAACTATTTAGTTTCACCGGTAATCTATAAGTCTCCGCTTCAAAAAGCTATCTTTTAATTTCTTTTTTACTCTCTGAAAACAAGTAATATCGATTAACCTTCGAGCGGTGAGCGTAGACTTTCAAAGTAACCTGTTTAGCGCGCTACATTTTTTTGAATCATCTATCCGAATTTTTAATAAATTCTCACGCTAATAAAAAAAATCTGGAACTAAAATCTATATACTATTTTTTTGTAAAATTTCCCGCTCTTTCACGTGATGCTATTAGTTTTTCGATATCTATTTTTCGAGTTATTACCGAAAAACCGAATTTTTCATTTTATTTTGAATTTTGTGGGCTTAGCGTACATCAAACTTCAGCAAACTTTTGTTATCGTATTCTACATCCAAAAAATACAGCCTGTTAACATTTAATGCTATTTGCTGTTTACGAAGTTCTATTTTATTTTTCAGCTTCCATTGTCTAAGGTTTCCATAATCTCATACATAGCTATTGGCTGTTGTTCAAACCCCTGGGGATTGGGCTATACATGCTTTATCACATCCTAAAATCTTCAGGATGCGGAATCGGGCGCCCTGTATATTGCCCCAAAAATAAACCGTTTCGATACAAATCAAAAAGCTTGAAAGAATGAAATATGTATTAATTTTTTATACTTACTATTAAATTCTGATAAATCTCCCAAAACAACACCATGATTAGCTAATAATTCTTCAGCGGATTTAATAATATCACCATTAAATTTTTGCAATGCAATTTTGGCCATTCTTGGATCAAATCCTGCTTCTACCAACTAAAAATTATGATGAAAATAGTTTTAAAAGACGCGAAACCATAGCCCTGTAAGTACTATAAATTATTTACATGTAGTTATTGCTAGTTACATTACATAATTGCTACGCAGATTATCGCATAAAAACGCAAATTGCGATTTTTTGCCTCTTACAACGCTTTACTTAGGCACTATTTGTTTCAGACCATTATTTATTCTTAAACTGAAAATTTAATACCCCTGGAAGAATGGAAAAATTATTACGAAATATTACTAACTGAAAACAGACAAAAATTCCTTAGTATAGAGGACGATGAATCAGAAGACACAGAGGGAAAGGACTGGGACGAAATAATCATGGAGGAAGTACAAGCAAATCTAAAAACGATGAAGAATGGAAGAGCAGCCGGACCAGGTGATATCTCTGTAGAAATGATTAAAAATGGAGGTATAACCATGTGGAGAACAATAACTAGCTTAATTAATAATTGTATATCACAAGGAAGAACACCTACCGAATGGAAAAAAAGTTACATTTCATTAATCTATAAGAAAGGAAATAGAAAAGACCCTAATAATTATACAGGTATATGCGTTACAAGCACTATGAGCAGATTGTAGGGTAAAATATTGCAGAATAGAATAAGAGAAACAATTAAAGGAAAGATATCCGAAAACCAAAGTGGATTTACTCCAGGCCGGTCGTGTATAGACAACTTGTTTAATTTACAACAATTGATAGAAAAGAAGATTCAAAAAGATGACGAAATACATATGATCTTTATAGATCTTAAGAAGGCATACGATAGTGTACCGAGAAATAAACTTTGGCGTGTCTTGAGAACAGTAGGGATAAAAGAAGGGATGATAACAACAATAAAAGAGTTATAGAATGAAAATATAGGATATGTAAAACAAAGACGCTATCTCTCGGAAGCTATCCACATTACAAAGGGTCTAGTGATAAACACCTATTATCGTTAAACTTTGCAGACGACCAAGTAATAATGACACAAGATGCATTCGATATGCAATATATATTGAAGAGATTATACACAGACTACAAGGAGTGGGGACTGGAGGTGAGTCTTGAAAAGACGGAGTATATGGTTGTGAACTAGGAAACAGAATTTGATGTCTTAATTAACAACGATACACATGTCAAACAAGTCAAGGAGTACTGATTGACAACAAAAATGGTATAGGTAAAAAGGAAAATACAGAATAAAATACAAAAAGCCAGGAGGATCACAATAGCTCTTAACTCAATATGGTGGGATCAAAACATAACTACACAAAACAAAAAGAAAATTGGAAGAACAATGGTAGAATCGGTTTTAAGCTATGGTAGTGAACTGTGGGTAATGAAAGGAGAGGATAAAAGAAAAATAACATTTGAAAATACACAAATTTCATTCAAACAGAGGAGTAATAAATGTCGAAGACTGGTTTGTAAACTAAGACAATGATTTTTATCAAGGTTTAGAGTTACTGTATAAAACTGAAAGATCACGTTGAATAAACAATTATTGTATTGGTTCTTTCTTTTCTGTTAAGCGAGAAATTTATCAATACACTCTTATATTTACCTGTGGTACTAAATCCTCTATAAGTGCCATAAACTCCGTACTTTTTGACTGACTTGGCCCCGGCGATGGGTTTTCTTGAATATACTGAATACTATCAGATATAACATTGTTACAGTTTTTTAAGGCTATCCTGGCTACTTCTTTGTTATAACCCATGTTGACCAAAATATTTAGGAAATTTGGGTCGACATATTGTTTACCATCGGCACATTTGCCAAGCTTTTTTCTTTCTCTAAAAATTATTATAATATGCCAAAGTAAACATAAATAAATCATTATTACAAAATAATAACCAGCCAAGTGCAAGTCGGACTTGCGCAATTAGTGTTCAGTATGTTAAATGCTTTTAAAATAAAAATTATTTATATATATATATATATATATATATATATATATATATATATATATATATATATATATATATATATAATCCTAAGTTTAACTGCTGGGAAACGCCCTTATAAGGAGAAGAGATGAGCAATCAAAGATCTAAAGGCTCTAGTATCTGCTTTTTATTTTTATTATCGAGCTTTCGCTGCCTAATGGTAGCTTCTTCCAATTAATCCAACTGTCACCAATAATGTCCATATTAAAGTAGGAAAGCTACAATACATTGAAGGCCTTTCCCAGTCCTTGTCTTCTCTTTTTAAAAATACAAACATTAAAATTGCTAATTACAACATAAAAAAAATGAATTGTTTTTTATACCAATTTAAAAGATAAAACCGATACTTTACAAAGATCTAATATAATCTATGGCATTCCCTGTCAATGTGGTTTGGTCTACGTTGGACAAACTTCACAAAAGCTCTCTAAGAGATTAGCGTTACACAAAAGTGATAGTAAACACAAACCTAACGCAACTAGCTTGAGCTTACACGTAAATAATACAGATCACAGAGTACAATATAACAACAGCTTCATTCTGGATGTTGAGACTAATTATTTCAGAAGAAGTTTCTTGGAAATGTGTTACATAAAAACCTGTAAAAATAATCTCAATCACAAAAAAGACATAAAAGGATTGAGCTCCATGTATACTTATTTGCTAACACAAAACTATACCAAACCAATAAAAAAGAACGATCTTTAAGAAAAAATTAGTTTCTAGTAAAGTTGACGTTTTTTTATCTCTTTCTGTCATTTGTGCTATTTATTGCCAGTTACATTTCTATGTTTTCTTGTTAAAAATTACATAATAAAAAATTAAATATGACTAATAATAAATAACGTCTAGTATTAATTTTCTCTTTCAAATTTTAAAATTTTTAAATTAGCCTATGAATCTCTTGATTATGAAATTAAAGAATTCATATAATTAATAATAAATAACTCGTCGAAGAGTAACATTCATCAAATTTAAGTCCCCCCCCCTTTTTTTTTATAAAATTAAAACTAAAAAATAGATATCATTAATAATAAATAATTTATCTAAAATTAGCATCTACCTAAAAAAATTTACCACATCCCTAACTTTAATGCTTTTTATGGTTTTTTGTCGACCTGATGACGACATAGACTACCAACAATATCCGGTTCGGACTCAAATATCACTAAATAGTTACTAAACTCGACGTCAAAAATTTTAAAGTGGAGTACCATTTCAACATCATGGTTTCTTGCAGTTGTGTTTCTGTCTTCAAAAAGTGTTTTTAACTAATGTTTATTGACAAAGTTTTATTTTCAATATTTGTGTAACTCTCTAAGTGTCTTTTAATCATGTTTTGTGTAATCATTCATACTACCTGGCCAACAAAAATGCAAATTTCATTGTCTTCACCAGAGATGAACTAACTGCTAAATTTTTGTAAGTAATTTCACATTCAGTCGTCCAATTCATTTAATCACATTTTAAAAAAACGAACGTTTTAGTTTATTTTCTGTACCTGGTTTGCATTTTTAGAATCCAGAAGAAGCTACCATTAGGCAGCGAAAGCTCGATAATAAAAATAAAAAGCAGATACTAGAGCCTTTAGATCTTTGATTGCTCATCTCTTCTCCTTATAAGGGCGTTTCCCAGCAGTTAAACTTAGGATTGTTTGTTGCCAGTGCCCTGTTACTGTCCTTCCTCTCTCTCTTATATATATATATATATATATATATATATATATATATATATATATATATATATATATATATATATATATATATACAGTCGACTCTCTATATAGTGAAAGACCAAAATGTTGACCGAAATTTCACTATAGAAAGTTTTTCACTATATAAAGAGAAAATCCGTACATATTGCTATGTATGTAGGTCTTGAAAAAATTGCACTATATAGAGTTTTTCACTATATAGAGTTTTACTATAAACAGTGTCGACTGTGTATATATATATATATATATATATATATATATATATATATATATATATATATATATATAGGGTGTTATGGAACTCACAGCATATATTGAATTGTCGTACCAGTGTAGCTGGGCAGTATATGCCACCAAAATAAAGTGTTACTTCTGCTTAGTGGAAATACAACGCATTTGAATAACCTGGAAGTGTTGAACATTGAACAGGCTAATGGGATAATGATGTTACAACTGCCAGGTCATACCACTCACTGGACGTATCTTTGTTAAAACCTATGAACAGTTATCATATTCACGTAAAATGCAATATCAAGTTGAAAGTTTATTTGTAGAAGCTTACCAAAGAGCTACTATTGGCACCATTGTAAACGGTTTTAAAGCGGCTGTAGTTTGGCCCGTGGACAAGAATGTCTTTCCCGAAAATTTGTTTAAAGCAGCGCGACACATGGTCTTCGATATACCCAACCCTCCACCCAGCTACCGACAAAGTTGCCGCCGCCAGTTTTATATATAAAGTAAAGCACAAACACGTCAACGGCCTTGTAACCTACCTCGACAATCCTTTGTCACCGTCGTTTTTACAATGAAGCAAATAAAAATTTAGTGAATTACATGTGTTAAAATTTTTTATGATAAAATATTGAAATATCATACTTAATTTTTTGGTGTCAGGAAGTAATTATTTTAAAAGGTAACAATTTTCATATTTTTTTTTAATTAAATTTGTTAGGAAAAGCCTAGTCAATTCTTGCAACACTGTAGACTTGATCTTCTGGTAATGATCGATCTTATTGTGTAGGTACCTGTTTATCAGTGGCGGTAATATTTATGTTTTCATTTCTTCGGGATCGATTTTTCCTTTATTACTGAGATCCGCCTTTTAAGATGAATTTTCTGTAAACGATCTAGCTACAAAGAGGCGCCAGTTCTAATATATGCAGTGAATTATATATATATATATATATATATATATATATATATATATATATATATATATATATATATATATATATATATATATATATAACACATGGGCTGAAAAGTCCCGGACCTAACACATAGATGGCGCTAGTTTTATTGCAGTCACCTTTTTTTCAGTTAATACTAACCTTCAAAAGACAGCTGTTAAAATTTCATGATATTCTATTCATTAGTTTGTGAGTAGCGTCACTAAGAGTGACGCTACTTTTGTTATTTTCAAAACAATGGATCAAAAACAATTTCGTGTTTTAATTTTACACTGCTTCTTGATGGGAAAAAATACCGTTCAAGCGAAGCAATGGCTTGAAAAGTGTTATGGGGACTCCGCTCCATCAGAAACAACAATAAAACGTTGGTTTGCTGACTTCAAACGTGGTCGTAGAGACACCGATGATGCAGAACGCAGTGGACGTCCAAATGAGGCGGTAAACACCAGAAAACATCAAAAAAATCCATAAAATCGTTTTGAATGATCGAAAAGTGAAGTTGCGTAAGTTAGCTGACATCGTAAAGATATCAAAAGAACGTGTTGGCTTTATATTGCATGAGCATTTGACTATGAGAAAGCTCTGTTCAAAGTGGGTGCCGCGTTTGCTCACTGTTGATCAAAAACAAGAACGTGTTGATGATTCTGAGCAGTGTTTGGCCCTGTTTAAACGTAACAAACCGGAATTTTTGCGTCGATATGTGACAATGGATGAAACATGGCATAACAATCGGCTGGAAAGGTTATGGCCTCGGTATTTTGGGATGTGCGTGGTGTAATATTCATCGACTATCTTGAGAAAGGAAATACCATCAACAGTGAATATTATATAGCGTTATTGGAGCGTTTGAAGGCCGAAATTGCAAAGAAACGACCGCATATGGCAAAGAAAAAAATTTTGTTTCATCAAGACAACGCACTGTGTCACAAGTCAATCAAAACAATGGCAAAACTACATGAATTGAACTTCGAATTGCTCCCACATCCACCGTATTCGCCAGATTTGGCTCCCAGCGACTACTGGCTGTTCGCAGACCTGAAAAAAATGCTCGCCGGTAAGAAATTTCGCACGAATGAAGAGGTTATCGCTGAAACTGAGGCCTATTTTGAGGCAAAAGATAAATCGTTCTACAAAAGTGGTATTGAAATGTTAGAGCGGCGCTGGAATGATTGCGTTGCTCTTGATGGAGATTACGTTGATGAATAAAGCTAATTTTGAACCAAAAAAAACCGTGTTTTCTTTGTTAGGCCCGGGACTTTTCAGCCCATGTGTTATATATATATATATATATATATATATATATATATATATATATATATATATATATATATAAAGGGTGATTCATTTAGAGGTACTTTTTGTGATGGGGATTTAATTGCAGATTGCGCATGCGTCGTGTCAACTGAAGTGGCATTCCTATTCAGTAGTGTTTGACAATTCATAATGGAAAGACTTAGCCCGGCACAGCGTCTACAAATTGTTCAACTTTATTATGAAAATGGGCGTTCTACGAGGAATGTGTATCGGGCGCTTAGAGCAACTTATGGTCCACATAATCGGCCTACCGAACGCACAATTCGCTCTACCATCAATAAGTTTGAGACCCAGTTTTCATTATTGGATAATGCTGGACCGAATAGACCACATCCAGCACATAGTGAAGAAAATATAGGGGCGGTAGCGGAGAGTGTACGCGAAGACCGTGAAGTGTCGATTCGTCGCCGTTCTCAACAGCTTGGCCTGTCATATTCAACAACTTGGCGTATTTTACGTAAGGATCTTTCTTTAAATGCATACAAAATTCAACTAGTGCAACAACTGAAGCCGACCGACCTTCCGAATCGTTTCCGTTTTAGTCGTTGGGCTCTTGACAAGCTTGCAGAAGATCCACTGTTTTCGAAAAAAATTGACTTGACTTTTTCCTTTGGGGCTATGTAAAGTCCAAAGTCTACATGGATAAGCCAGCTACAATTGAGGCATTGGAGGCCAATATTACTCGAGTCATTGGCCAAATACCACTCGAAATACTCACACGCGTCATTGAAAATTGGAACTTCAGAATGGACGTTGTTAACCGTAGTCGCGGACAACATTTGAAAGAAATTATCTTTAAGAAATAATTGTAAAGAATGGTTCTTTTATATGATAATAAAGATTATAAAATAAAATTGTTTTTATTCATTTTTTTTGTATTTAAAAAAAAGTACCTCTAAATGAATCACCCCCTTTATATATATATATATATATATATATATATATATATATAATGAAATCGTCGTAAGAAGCCCTATCAGTTGGTACATAACTTGGTAGATATTTAAACATAGCCAATTCTAGAAACTATAACGAATCTTTTGAGCTCTCATTTATTCACTTAATAGTTAACCTCTACTACTAGCGATGAAAAACATTACCCTTCTTGCGTAGGCAGTTCAATAAAAAAGAATCATTGTATATTATTTGCTGTACAAATTATTATTTTGCTGTTAAAGTGAAAATTTCGTTTATCAAGTAATCTCTACCCTAAAATTCTTAAAGGAAATAACATTAGATAGCTTTTGTTGGCATTTTATGTTTACTTTTTAAATTGTATTCTACTTTGTATAATGTAGGTATCAATCTATATAGATTGATACCTACATTATACAAATTTTCTCCTTTTTAAAACATTAATTTTGTCAGTAAATAATATTATTTACTGACAAAATTAATGTTTTAAAAAGGAGAAAATACAAATAATCAATCTCCATGCAATTCTCGAAGGAAATACCATTTTCTCAGAGAGTAAAACAAAACATATTTCAATATATAATTAATTTCTTTCCCATATCATATTATAATCCACTTACACCAAATACTTACTTTTCTAATATCTCCTCCGCAATGGCTTTCTTTCTGCTCTCGTATCTCTTCT
This sequence comes from Pachyrhynchus sulphureomaculatus, assembly GCA_019049505.1. NCBI lineage: Eukaryota > Metazoa > Arthropoda > Insecta > Coleoptera > Curculionidae > Pachyrhynchus > Pachyrhynchus sulphureomaculatus. Next base: position 28,009,522 of record CM032449.1, read on the forward strand.
GTCGTTGCTCATTTATATAGTTGGCTGCCATATTTATATCTCCGCCGGTCGCTCTCAATCCAATTCGGGCTTCAGCCGCCGAATATCCTGAATGCTTTATAATTTAATATAACGAATTTAAGATATACTTTAAGTTAGATTTTTGATAGTAAAAAAAAATATTTAAACAATTTAAACGGCAGTATGAAACTTACATTCTAAATTGTATAACTGAATTCTTTCGTCAGTGTACAAACTAAATTGAAACGATGTGGAAAGATAACTGTTAATATTTTACTATTGTATGATAATTAAGTTTTCTTTTTGTTAAATAAACTTTGTACGCTAAAGATTACTGGTAATCCTAGCTTATTATTATTATAGATTATAGAGATATTTGAATACGCCACATCTTATGCTATGCTATCAGGCAGCAGACATCAGGAAACTCTCAAAGCCGACATTGTTACAAAAGCATGTTGTTAATGGGAGAGTGTTCAGACCAAAAAACATTGACGATGATGATATTGTCTTGTCCGCTTTACTCTCAGATAAAACGCATATCTGACGTCGGACTTGGATGGATTGAGAGTTGAGCCCGACGAAAACTGTCGACGGCATGTTGTTGGTGGAAAACCATTTGAACCAGAAAAAAACTGACCATGGAGACGTCTCTTTGTTATTGAGTATAATGCATATCTCAGGTTTGACTCGATTGACCAAAGGCTGTCACCACTGTTTGTGGTAAGCAGTAAGTGTAGAACAAGACCGTAAAACAGTACGTTGAGAGTATCATTTGCCAATTATGTGATTCAAATCGACAGATGGTATTGAAGCGTCCCCAAACCATACCGTACTCGACAGATTAGATTTTCACGCGTCATACATCTGAACCTGCATTGTTTCAGTATAATTTTTTTATAAATATTTTTCTATATAAACATTTAGATTCTTAGAAATATGAAATATTTGAACTGCTGTTAATGATAGATATAAGACATTATACAGTGACAGGCAGAAAGTGTACTAAATATGGGATTTTTCTTTATTATTAAATTTAGAAGCAAAGTAAATTCACAGGTGGGTTCTACATCACTTGAAACGCAAATAACCGGTCAACTGTAAGTTGGACTTGCGCAATTAGTGTTCCGTATGTTGATTGCTTTTAAAATAAAAATTTTTGTTACGGAGGTATAAACTGATCAGTGACTTTACAAAACACACCCCAAATGATTTTTCAACAAAGTTTTTTTTCCGATCTTTACTGAAAACTGATGACCTTGAAACTTTTGTTTTTTTTTTTTACATACCAGATAAATTATTAAAGGTAATGCACTCGTGATAAGTTTCGTTCAATCTACACCCCGTGGAGAATATTCCAGAATTTTTTCAAAATATTTTGATCAAAACTTTTCGAGATAGGGTGGGGGAGGGGCAGCGATTTTTCGCGATTTTTTAAAAATAATACAGAGAAAAGTGTGCCCAAGTATTACATTATATATACAGTGGCGTGCAAAAGTTTCCGGCCAGTGACGTTTCGTACTCTAATTTATTAAAAAAAAAAGACTAATGATTTTTAATCATTATGAGATGTGAGTATGAGATATAGGAAACAAAATAATATAGTTAAAGAATATTATTTATGTTTGTGAATATATTTATTATTATTATTCTTATATTTGTATGTGCAAAAGCTTCCGGCCACATAATATACATACAGTAATTATTAAAGGTAATGTACTGGTGATAATATTCGTTCTACGCCCTGTAGAGAATATTCCAGCGATTTTTCACGATTTTTTAAGAATAATACAAAGAAAAATGTGCGCAAGTATTACATTACATATATTTTTGAACTCATGTTTCTATAAGCTTTCATTTGATATCCCACTTGATGACTTGGTAAAAAAAAAAAATTCATTTACGATTTCATCCTCTAAGACTAACCCCTTAAGTCAAAATTTAACTTTCAAAGCTACACGACTCTGATGGGGCCACCCATTCCTAAATCAGTATCAAATTTTAACTTTTTACGTCAAATAGTTTTGCAGAAATTGAGTGTGACAGACAGATACCGAAGTGAATGTCTTTTGTAGCGGGATATTTGAATTTTCGAAAGTTTAAAGTCCAAAAGTCACTCTTTTTAAATATCGAAAACATTTATTAGGCAAAAGTATTCGGAATTTCAGTGTGTACAGTTTTAGATAAATTGAACAAAAATCGTATTTTGTCAGTTTTTGACCACTAAATAATTTATTTTTTGTGTGTTGTATAGTCAGTGCCTTTGTTACCTTTAGTATATATTAATTCGCTAGATTTCTTTTCTTTTTTTGCTATAAAATTACGACGGGCGAGTGTCCTTTGAAAAACAAAAACCTCAAACTGCATGCTATAGGCTAAAAATATTCGATAATTCTCCGTGCGACAGTTGGGTTTTGGAATCAACAAATAAAATTTTAAAATTCTTCTGTCGATCTAACCAATGTACTTCAAATTCATTTTTTTCAAATTTATTGGTCAAAAGCTGACGAAATACGATTTTTGTCCAATCAGTCTAAAATTTTGCACACTGACATAAAATGCAGTTCTAAACACTTTTTCCTTATAAATGTTTTGGATATTTTAACAAACAGCGTTACTTTTGGACTCTAAACCTTAGAAAATTCAAAGAACCCCGCACTAATCTTGAATTGAATCCCGGTCAAATCGGCTGAGAATGTAATATGTTATGCTTCAAGCCATTCTGATCAACAGTCTCCGTGGACACAAAGTCTAAAAATGGATAGATTAGGAATTATCGAGCGTGGAATTAGTAACAAAACCGCTGAGAAAATGATATTTTTGCGTTTTTTAAGGACTTATTTTGACTAGAACATCATTTTACGAAAAATTTTAGCGGGATTATGTGTTTTTTTGGGATGTTAATTATGAATATAATAATTAATTTGACCCATTTTGCTCCTACTTTTAAATATTGATCATTTTGACAATTTCTGTAGCCTTTTTTTTATTTTATTCATCTAGAACATATTTTTTGCGAAAAATTCTAATGGAATTTTATGTTTTTGACTTAATAATTACGAATATAATAATTATTTTGAACCAATTTGATTCCATTTTCCAATAGCGCCGACTTTTCGCCGTTTTCTGGATTTAATTAAACTAGTACATATAAAAGTTATGCTTTATTTTCAACAACTCTAAGGAAATTGTTAAGAAAGAATGGTGAAAGTTATATATACAAAAATAAACGATATTTGAATTTTTATATTAATAATTATCAACTTAAAAAACATAAAATTCCGTTAGAGTTTTTCGCAAAAATGTGGGTCAAGATAATTATTATATTCATAATTAGCAACCCAAAAAACATATAATCCCGTTGGAATTTTTCGTAAAATCATGTTCTGGTGAAAATAACTGCTTAAAAACGCGAAAATAGCATTTTCTCAGTGTTTTTTTATTAATGCCACGCTCGTTAATTCTTAATCTATCCATTTTTGGAGTTACTGTCCATGGAGACTTTTCATCAGAATGGCTAGAAGCAGAACCTATTATATTTTCAGCCGATTTGATTGGGATCCAATTTCCATAAGATTATTAGTGCAGGGTTCCTTTCCGCTAAAAGACAAATAAGAATTGCCACTGCAAAATCATTTTTTAGGTTCTAAGTAACGCAGAATCCACCTATAAACTCATTTTTCTTCTAAGTTTAATAATAAAGAAAAATCCGATATGTCGCAAACTTTCTGCCTGTCACAGTATAAAGTAACCATGAGTATAATAAATTTAAACAATTATTAAGAAATGATAAAAAAAAGAGTGTTGTTTAACACATTCAATGCTCATGACACGGATCCGTGTCACCTCCCACATGTAGTCACATGCGCATGACACGGATCCGGGTCGCGCGTATTTGTAAACTCAGGTTGGCAGTATATCACAAGCACCCTTTCAAAGCAGTTGTACGCTTGTTAGCATATAGCCAAAGCATAGAAAATTTGTATTTTTCGCGCCGTTTCTGTATAGGATTTTCGTAACAGCTGATATTAGAACAAAATGGAGGATAGTGTTGCAGGGCCTTCGGAGCCGAAAAAAAAGAAATTTACTGTTAAAAAACCCTGGTAAATTGACTGAAGATGAGTTTCAGGCAGCATTATATGAATCATTAAGCGACTTTGATACTGATGAAGCTTCGGATAGGATTCCTAGTGACGACAATCATGATGAGAGTTTTAGCACATCCGACTCGGGTAAGGGTGTTTATTATGTTTTTTTTTTGTACTCGGAAGGCAAGAAAATTATTTTGATTCCAGATGATGGTGTACCTTTAATAAATTTGACAAGAATTACTGTGGCCAATGACCAAGCATCAAATAATGAAGTGCCTGACGCAGATAATATTTCTTTTTTATGGGATAACAATTCAAATGGAATGTGCAACTTTAAATTTCTAGAAGAAATGAACTTCTTGTGCCTTTACCAGGTGACAAACCAATCGATTATTTTCGTCTTCTGCTCGACGATGATTTCCTGAACCTGATAGTGGAGCAAACCAATATTTATGCCCAAGAAGTATTTTGTCAGCCAGGTATATCTGAGAAATCTAGAATTGTTCGATGGAAACCATTATCGGCAGTGGAATTACTTACATTTTTGGGTCTGGTATTACACACAGGGGCGATAAAATTAAACAAAATTCAAGACTACTGGAAAGTGCATCCACTGTTCAATTTTAAATGTTTTTCGAGTCATATGAGTCGTGACAGGTTTCTCCTCATTATGCGATGTTTGCATTTTGCGAAGAATCCTACTGAGGGTCAAACTACAGATGATCGATTATATAAGGTATCACCCATTCTGAATTTTTTCAATCAAAAGATGGCTGAAGTTTACTACCCAGGAAAACAACTATCGCTGGATGAGTCCATGGTTTTATGGAGGGGCCGCTTGTTATTTAGGCAATATATAAAAAACAAGCGGCATAAATACGGTATGAAGCTCTACATGCTTTCTGAACCAAATGGCATCATTGTAAATATAGCTGTGTACACTGGAGTACTAGATAGTAAAGGAGGAAAAGGGCATGCGGCAAACGTTGTGTTGCATCTGATGGAAGGCAAACTGAATTGTGGTCATTCCCTTTTCATGGACAACTTTTACAACAGTTGTGGTTTAGCAGAAACTTTACTGAAAAAACAGACTTATTGTACTGGAACACTTCGTGCCGACCGAAAATATAATCCAAAGGAAGTTGTTAAAGCAAAACTGGAAAAAGGAGAGACTGTAGCCAAATATTCAAAGAAAATAATGGTGGGAAAGTGGAAAGACAGGAAGGATGTTCTTTATATATCAACGGAGTTTGAAAATGAAATGGTTGAATATACAGATAAAAGAAATAGAACACGATTAAAGCCTTTGCCTATCCTTGAATATAACGAGTACATGGGAGGGGTTGACAGACAGGATCAAATGACCTCGTATTATCCATGTGAAAGGAAGACGCTTCGGTGGTACTATTTGCATGGAAAATATTCTTCACAACAAAAAATGTCATATCATTTCCGGCTGGCGGTTATAGAGGAACTGCTGGGAATAGAAAAAAAAGCTACTCTGGATTCCAAAGCAACAACAGTTGTTTCCCACCACCCAACAAAAATTCCTGACGTTTCTACTAAAAACGAAACCAAGAGAAAAAGGTGTAGGGTATGCTCGCAAAATAAGATTAGAAAAAGCACTATATATCACTGCGAGAAATGTCCTGATATGCCTGGTTTATGCCCAGGAAATTGTTTTGTAATATACCATGCCAAATAATGCTTTCTATCTTACGAATAAATATTTTTTCTGTTCGTTTTGCCTTTTTCATGTATTTTATGTTCGATATACTTATTTTATTTTATTTATTTATTTTTTTTTTTTATTGGTCTAGCACACGTGCTGCAGGGAAGTCCCTAAAGCGCTCCAGGAGCGGCACGAGTGCGGAAAAAGCGATTCACGTTGTTCTTGAATCGCTGTAAATTGTACTCGGTGGGAAACACAGCGCTGGGCAAATTATTCCAAAGGGATGACGTTCTCCATATAAAAGATTGCTTGAAAAGCGTCGTACGCGGAGTAACAAGCTGAACCTCATACGGATGCGAAGCACCAGCGCGATGTGTATTTCTAACATGCACCGCTTTGGGAGGAATTAAGCGGGCTACATCCTTCGAACACTTTCCATGAAAATACTTGTAGACCAGACTCAAGTCGCCAACCGTTCTTCGATGTTCCAGCGAATCAAGGCCGCCGGTCAATTCCGGGTCCCCAATCAGACGGACCGCTCTTCTCTGAACAGAATCCAACAAATGCAGTGTATGTTTGGGAGCGGAGCCCCAAACGTGGGAGCAGTATTCCATAGTTGGTCGAATTTGGGCTTTGTAAAGAATTAACAGTTGCTGTGGGGTGTAAAGCTTTCTGGTTCTAAATAATATTCCCAATTTTTGAGAAGCTCTCCTTGCTATGCCTGCAACATGTTCATGCCAAGACATATTTGCTCCTAAACTAACGCCCAACAAACTGAGCGACGATGCTAGGGGAATGGAGTGCCCGACATAACTATGTCGGGTTCAGCAACGTTAACTTTTTTAGAAAAAAACTGCCGCTTGGGTTTTTGTAGCGTTAAATTCCACTTGGTTACTGTCACCCCAAGATAGAATTTCTTCCAGGTCTTTGTTAAGTTGAACGACCTCCTGCTGTCTGCGGATATTCGCCTGAGCAGCCGATGTCCGAGCGTTCAAGGTGAATGAAGAGACAAGCGTACTGTCATCTGCAAAGCTATAGATTGGATTCCCGGTCTTTTCCAGCAGATCGTTAATGTAAATGAGAAAGAGAGTAGGAGACAGTATGGAGCCCTGGGGCACACCGGCGTTGATAGTGAGGGTGTTAGAAAGAAATCCGTCGACCGCCACTCGTAAAGAACGCTCTCTGAGGAAACATGAGAGCCACAAACAGAACCTTTCAGACATACCATAAGAGCGCAACTTAGCCAACAGTCCACCGTGCCAAACACGGTCGAATGCCTTGGATATGTCAAGAGCAACCGCTCGAGATTCTCCAAAGTGTTCAATTGCGTTGTTCCAAACATGTGTTACATAAGTCAGAAGATCTCCTGTTGATCTATGTTTACGAAAACCATATTGGTGATCGCTAATAATATTGAATCGTTCAAGATATTTTAGAAGATGCTCATTGATAACCTTTTCCATGACTTTCGATATTATTGAAAGCAGTGCAACTGGTCGGTAGTTATTTGGCAAGGTCTTCTTACCTTTTTTAGGTATCGGCTGAACCGTGGCACATTTCCAGCAGGACGGAAATATTCCCTTTCTATAGGATAGGTTAAAAAGTCTACAGAAAACTGGTGTTAGTTCCCTTGCACAGTTTTTGAGAACTATGGCAGGTATTCCGTCAGCGCCAGAAGCCTTCTTGGTGTCTAGCTTCATTAAAATATGCTTTATGATGCGCTGTCTGAAGACAACATCGGGCATCCTTGACTGCAATATGGGAACAGTAGGCGGTGTTTTTCCTTGGAAATCGACAGTAGAATGTGAAGCAAAGAGTTCAGCCAACAAGTTCGCTCTCTCAACAGGTGTGGTTGCAATGGAATTATCTGGCCGTGTGAGTGGTGGTATGGTGGATTTGGTAAAATTTTGACTAACTGCCTTAGCGACTGCCCAAAAGGACCTGGAATTGTTGGGACAAGCGAGAAGTTTGTTTCTGATTCGTTGATTATGTGCCTCCTTGGTTTCGTCGATAATTCTCTTGCATCTGTTCCGGGCATGAACAAAGATGTTTCGATTTAAGGTGTTAGGATTTTCACGCCATTGTCGGTAGGCAATATGTTTAGAAGCAACAGCTTCTTTGCATTTTCGGTCGAACCAAGGCTTGCCGTTGGAGGAGCATTTCTTCGAAAAAGGGATGTAAGCTTCCATACCAGCCAAAATAACATCGGAGACCTCCCTGGCGCAGTCAGATGGGTTATCGGATCGAAAACAAACGTCCATCCAAGGGAAAGTTCGAAAGTATTCCATGAGATCTTCCCATTTAGCAGATTTGTAGTGCCAAATCTTGCGCGGCCTAGGCGCCTCTCTGTCACTGATTGGCAGGATACTCGATGTCGAAAGCAGTTTATGGTCGGAAGAACCTAACGGCGGATTTACGGTGACCGTGTAAATCTCCGGATTGGTGGTTAAAAACAGATCAAGAAGACTGGCGAACTCCCGTCTCGATCAAGGATCCGTGTTGGTTCGTCAATAAGCTGAGTTAAGCCATAACTGATTGAGCATGTTTCAGCTTCACGACCTTGTTCGTCGGTAGTATTTGAATATTTGAGCCAGTTGATATTGTGGACATTAAAGTCGCCCAGGATGGCAATTTCGGCACTTGGATAGTTACTTTGTAAATGATCGATGGTGTCTGCAAGAGAAGCGAAAAGTGTTCGAAAATTGGTATCATTTGGTGGTCGATACAGGATACAGATGAACCTTGTGGTTTGTTGAGTCGTTATTTTTAACCACATAACATCAAAGTTTGGGGGCTCTAGAGCTTCTTCTCGTTGACAAGAGAGGTCGCTTCTGACAAAAAGACAGATTCCAAAGTTACGCCTAAATCGGGGATAGAAGTCGTACCCAGGATAAAGATAGTTGACCGTGCTGGTCGATGGACTGACCTTGGTTTCACATAGAGCGAGTACATGAGGTTTATCTGATTGCAGGTGTTGATGCACTGAATTTATGTTCGAGTTTATACCTCGTATGTTGCAAAAATCTATCTTAAAATTATGATGTCTGCAAGTCGACGCCTCCGAACCAGCCCCTACCCGGAGATCCGAACGGGGGGCCATTCTACCTCCGGAACTTCTTGCATCCAGGCGCCTCATCATGCTCTTTGGTCCCACAGTAGTTAATGTGGAATTTTCCTGTTCTGTCACATGATTATCTTTGCCTTCTTTGGCTTTGACCCAGGGGGTGTTATTATTGGGTAGTTTGGGTTCTGACCAGATACTTTTCCAATGATCTGCGAGTTCTTGTTTTTTTTTGTTTCAATATATTTGTATTCTGCAATTCTTTTTTTTTTTATGAAACGTAATGTAATTTTAATTTTTTTTTTTTTTCGCATTCAAGAAGAGAAGAACATTTTGAACGTACTGACACGGATCCGTGTCAGTCAGTAAAAAACAAGAAAATGTTTGCTATATGCTCATGACACGGATCCGTGTCACGCATACAAAGTTCAACGAACACTCATTATATGTCGGTAAAAATAGTGAAATTATATTTATAACAAGGTAATAAGAAAAAAATATTAAAAAAATAAAATAGCACCCAGGTTCAGTAAGCTTATAAAAATCCGCAGCCAATGTGTTAAAACATAACTAGGATGATGAGTTACGTATTTTGGGACATCATATCGGCATTTCTTACACGACATCAAATATATTAGATTTTCAAAAAGAAAAAAGATCTCACCTAATTCTACTAGAGCTGTTATACTGTTTTCATCAACTTTTAAAGTCATTAACTCTCGTTCTACACTCTTAAATAATGAAAGGGATTCTTTTCTTTTGTTCTGATGGTACAAAACAACAGCTTGTAAGAGGTGAAGTCTTGCTAAGAGACATGCTTCATTCCCTGAAATTTAAATACTTGCCAAGTGTTGTGCAGTGGATATGGTAAAAACTAAATAGTGACAATAAAATTACTTAATGTCAAACACTTGACAATGCAGTTGTACAACGAAATCGCGATAACGCAATTGTAAAATCTACAAATATATTTCATGACAGTTAACAAAGTAATTAAGCAATTTTACTGTCACAAAGTAACGGACCAATCAATCAACTCATTAAATAGTGAAACAGGGAAAAACTTGCTGCTGACAAAACAAGGTTGCTTGGACTATAATAAATGTATGTTGGGAATGTGGAATCTTTGGCACAATGACACTACTCAGTATATATCACCACTACACCAAACACTTTATTTTTGCGCTCGACGCGCGTTTCGCTAACCATATTAGCTTCATCAAGAGCGATGATTGACTAAAGCTAAACCACAAATCTACCCTATTTATACTTAGCCTAACCCTTTTCTAGTTCATCGTTTGGTTACTCTTCCTCTGAACAGAGTAAACTTTAATAATGAAAGGAATCGTATTAGAAATATAACTAGAGTTAATGGTTATGACGATGACTGGGTAAACAAGCTAATAAATAGACATAAGTTCAGGTTAAATATTCAGAATTCCACCTTTTATACACGCGAAGAAAATAACACCAAGTATGTCTCCATACCATATAATCTGAAATATAGCAAGCACTCAATAAAGTATTTAATAAGGTAGGCCTCACCTTAGTCTATAAGTCATCAGACAATCTGAGGAATATCTTAGGAAATCCCAAAGATAAGATTCCTAATTGTGAGAAAAGTGGAATTTATGAAATTAGTTCAGGTTAGTGACAAAAAGTATATTGGGCAAACTAAAAGGTCAATTAAAACACGATTTAAAGAACATATAACACACTTAAAATACAGTAGAATAGAAAAGTCTAGCATTGCCGAACATGCCCCTGAAGCTGATAATGTTGTAACATTAGATAATCTAAGATTAATTAAAAATGTATCTGATAGGAGATTGTTGACGATTCAACAAAAAATCGGTAGAGGGAACCTTTGTCTACGACGCATTTTAGTAAAAATATCAGTCGATTCCGAATTTTCGTCGAAATCCCGTAAAATCTAAAATGAATCGCTTGTTTGCGCGTCGGTTCGAGGCAGTCTTTCGTTGTTCCCATCCGGGGCCGAAATTGTCACATTCCGTGGCCGCTAAATATATTAAAAAGTCGGTATCGTTTGTGAAGAAGTGGCTTGGCTTGGCTTGATTGTTAATGGCACTGCTGCTGAGGCAATTCGCCAGCTCAAGATCCATCTCGCGCTTAGGCAGGGCGCCGGCGACCCTCGGCGATGCTTTACACGTTCCCGAGTTTGGATCTCCCCTTTTCGGGTCCCAAGGGAAATCCAGCATTGACGAGCTTCCGCTCTACTAGATCTCCAGATTGTTCTTTATTTTATTTGTATTTGGTTTGAATATCAGTATTTTTCTTGTTGGTGTGTGTTAATTCCGGGTGTGGGGAATATATATAGTTTGACAAAGACACAAACATAGGAATTTGTTGAGAAGGAGGCTATTGCATCGGATGGGATTACGTTGTGATGGAATATTGATTGTTGAATCTGTTACTAAAGTTTTATTTTATTGTAATTCAAAAACCTCATCATGAGTCTTATAATTTGTGGGTTCAATTTGGCTAGAATATTGTGAATAATGAATGGTGTCTGAATACCTATTTTAGAAATTTCAATATATACGTATATGTTTCGGTAAGGTGGGTTATTATGAAATGTTTTATAAAATTCTGATTTCTATTTGTTAGATTCGGAAATTTGTGAAATATGTCTCTTACAAAGTCATTTTCATCTGCTTGTGAGGATGTTGAGGGTTCATCTAGGTCTGAATTGTCAGTATCTTGAAGGGCATTAATAGGCCTTTTATTAAAATCATTCTCATATATGTTGGTATTATGTTCGTTATTTGGTATTTGTCGGTTGTCTACATGGAACCTTTTTGGGGGTCTCCCGTTGGGTATAAGTAGTTGTTCATTGTGAGCTTGTCTGTCATATGCTTTGTCGGTCAGTCTATTTTTGTTATTGTCGCTTATTACCACTTGTTGGAAGGATCTTTTGTATCCCGTATTAAAATCAGCGGTTCTTCTTTGGGAAGTGGTTATGAGATTGTTTTCATTTTGGGAAATATTTTTTTCAGTTGTTTTATTGTTGGGTAAGGTTGGGAAATCTCTTACTTGAAAGGTGGGCTCTTCATTCGTTAAGTAAGTCCTTTTGCAGGCTGCATTTGCGTCAAAGTACGTTAGATTTTCATAAACCATAAGTTGTTTAATTTTAGTTTGACGTAAATATTCGGGACATTTCTTGTTATTACTTTTGTGCGATTCGTTACAAAAATAGCACCTTGTGAGGCATGAAAAATTTGAATTAGGTTGAAGGTTATTATTGTCTATTTCATGTTTTTTATCTCCACAATTAAAACACCTTTCTTTGCCTTTACAGTTCTTTTTGGTATGTCCGTATAATAAACATGAAAAACATTGAGTCACGGGCGGAACGTAGATTGAAACTGGGAAAGATAGGCCTAGATAATTGACAGATTTGGGAAGTAGAACACCTCTAAATGTTATGAGGATTGTGCCTGTAGGAGTATATTCTGTTTTATTATTATTTTTCTGTTAAGTCTTTTGACATTGATAATGACGTTTGTGCTGGATTTGCAAATTTTCAAAAAGTCTTCCATATTTTCGTCGAGATCGGCCCCACGGATCATACCTTTGCAGGATAAAAAGTTGTATGGAATGTACACTTTATATCCTTTATCTTTTAGTTTTTATCATGTAAAAAATTATTGGCTGATACGTAGTTATTAAATTCAACTGATAAACGGTTTATCCCTTTATTGCTAATGTTTTTAATGTTGTTGAATTGAATATTTCTTTGGCTAATTTTAAATTGTTAAATCTACCTACAGAATTATTTGATTTTTCTGTCGATTCTAGATGAACTATGTAGGGAGGCAAATCATTACCGTTATATTCTAAATTTATTTTTTGTTCTGCAAATGTGTTATTAATGGGAGTTGGGTTTTGAGTTTCCCCACCGACACGAATGATGTTCCTAATAGTTTGGGGGGAGATGTTCTCCCCCCCCCCCCCCCGAATATTATACATTATTAACGTTCTCTATTGCAAACTAGATAAGGTTTTCAACTGTTAAAAATAAATTTAAAATTATTTAAAAGAGACAAAAGACAAATTTTAAATAATAAAAGTAATATTATGTGGATTCAACAATCAACTTACAGGTATAATGGGTAAAAAACGTGTTAGTAGCACAAATACACCAACCGATCGCGCAAAGCTGTTTCGACCGTGGTCTAGCAGCGAATGTTGTGAAGAACTGGGTAAATCATTTTAACGAGACGAAAAATGTCAACGACTTGCCAAAACGTGGCTCGATAGGCAAAGTCACTCCGAAAGTCGAAAAAACGAATCGTGTCTTTATTTTCACGGGATCCGAAGTTACCGCTGCATCAAGAAGCGGCAAAATTTAAAAAATCTGGTTTCAATGTGTGCCACGAGACCATTCAACAACATCTTCTTGCTGCTGATGTCAAATTCCGAAGACATTTAAGAAAACCTTTGTTGGGCGAAAATCACGTCGCGAAGCGGCTCGCTTGGGCCCACGATAAGATACTAGAGTGGCTCTCACAATCGCCGGACGCCAACCCTATTGAAAACGTTTGTTCCCTTGTAAAGAGAAAATTCAGAGGAAAGACTGTGAGCACTTGACTCAGTTGTCTCGCGAGATTCGAAAAATTTGCAGAGTATGCAGAAAATCTCGTCGACAGCATGCCTCGAAGATGTTTGATGATTGATGCGGGAGGCGATTGGACCAGTTACTAAAGTAATTGCGCCGTTGTTAGCACATCAAAGAATACATTGATGGCAAAAAATGTTCTCGAAACACATTTTTTCAAGTAACGTTCTTACTTGACAGACCGTAAGTGGAATGCATAAGAGACCAAAAACAAACAAACCGGAGAGTCTATTGGTCTATTGTAGGGGTCGGCAACCTATGGCACGCGTGCCATCTCTGGCACGTTCACACATTAATTCTGTAATCTGTGACATGTTTCGAAATTAAGTAAATAATTGAAGACAGTATTACTTTAACGATACAAACAAAAACGATATACACGTATTATATAGGTCACTAGGTATTATTATCAAAAACTACAAAATATATATTTTGTAATTTATAATTTTACTGAATGCATTGGTTGGGCTTTAATTTCGGCAAGTATTAAAGACGGCAAGCCTCAAAATATAAGCCTAGGCAAAAACACAAATAAACGTCCTCAATTCAGATCAAAAGAGCCGCTATAAGGCGGTTTTTGTTTGACTTGACTTCAATCGTTCCGACGCGCGCCGCAACTCTTTTTATATTGCCGAACTTTAGTTTTTGTTAGATTTAACTTCTAGGCGGCCCTTTGATTGCAATGGGCGCGTTGTAGATAATAATTTTTGTTCTAAGAAATTTAATAAACGTAATTATTGGAATTTTCTGGAAACATTATTTTTCTATATATAGCAAGCGGTTACACGTTTGGATCATTTAGTATAGAAGTAACATCCGTTCCAGTCAATAGTCGTCGAAAAGTTTAAAAATTAAAATTATGTTGCGTTATGGCCGCGAAGAAACAGAAGGTAGACGTTCGATCATTTCAAACTTCATGGACAAAAGATTACGGTTTTGTACAGCAAAACGATCGGGCCATTTGTGTCCTATATCGGGAAAGCGTAGTTTTCCGGACATTTAGTGTTCAACGACATTTCCAAAATAAAACATGAATCGTCATTTAAAGATAACGCTGATAAAAGAGAGGCAATACAAAGAGCAAGTAAATAATACGAGAAACAGTCAACATTCTTTAGCAAAGTTTTCCAAGGAAAAAATCAGGTAACTGAAATGCAGTTTCAAAATTGCACAATTGTTGGCACAAAAGGGTAGGCCGTTCACTGACGGAGAATTTATGAAGCAAACGTTTTTGAGTACTGGCGAGATTTTATTCGACGACTTGCCTAATAAGGATACAATACTGGCCAGGATTAGCGATATGCCGCCATCAGCGCGGACCATCGAGAGACGAATTACCGAAATGACACAAAATGTCCACAAACGCTATCAAATGGAGTTTTGTATTTAGTGAAAGTGTCGATATTAATGACATTGCCCGTCTGGCAAACGTTGCGCGATACTTCGATGATGACAGTGTGTATGAAGAGCTGATTTGTCTGCTCCCATTGCAGGGAACTACAAGAGGAGAGGATATATTTCCAGAATTTGTTAAACATCTTGAAAAGCGGAACATTGATCTAAATAAAATTTTTTGCGTAACGACAGATGGCGCTCCTGCTATGATTGGGAGACATAAAGGATTTGTTTCCCTTCTTATTGAACGCATGGGTCGATCAGTTTTGAATTTTAATTGCATAATTCACCAAGAGAGTTTGTGCGCTAAAATCTCCGCTGGAAGTTTAAAATCCGTGATGGATAGGGTGGTTAAAATAGTTAACTACATTGTCGGTCGTTCTTCACTGATCCACAGACAATTTAAGGCGTTTCTGCAGGAATTAGAAAGTGCATATTCAGATATACCATTGCACAATAATGTGCGTTGGCTCAGCCGTGATAAAGTGCCCTCTAGATTTGTGCAATGTCTGGGCGAAATTAAATCGTTCTTGTTGGAAAAAAATCAAGTGGATGCTTATCCTGATCTAGAAGATAAGAACTGGATCTGTATGTTAATGTTTCTTACTGATATAACAAACCATCTCAGTGAACTCAACTTAAAGTTACAAGGTTCAGGCAAAACAGTTTTGGATTTATATGAATCCTGGAAATCATTCAAATTAAAAATAGATTTATTTATCAGCAATATCACTACAAACACATATAAATATTTTCCAAATTTAAAAACTTATATATCCAGTGTCGACGATGGTGCACTAATAGATGAAATTCTTAAATATATGACTAATTTAAAAGAGGAGTTTATCGAGAGGGGTCAGGATTTTGATAAACATGGTTCTATGTTCGCTTCTTTAATCAAACCAGATTTAATGGATTTTTCCAGCAGTTGCTTTGACATATCTCTTTTCTCATGGATGGAAATTAATGATTTTGATCTTCAATACATTGAATTTAAAAGCTCCAAGTTATGGAACACGAAATTTGTAGAATTAAGAAGGGTATTAGAAGGTGACTGCCAGAACCATTCAAACGAGATGCTCAGTTGTTGGATGAGTTTACCAGAGAAATTTATTTGTCTCAAGAAAGTAGCGTTTGCCGTGCTTACAGCTTTCGGATCATCCTATATCTGTGAACAACTTTTTTCCCATATGAGAGTGATTTTAAACCCGTACCGAAGCAGGCTGACAACAGACAACTCGGAAGCATGTGTGACACTGAAAATAACCAGACATGAACCGGATATAAGAAAACTCTCTAAAGAACTTCCAGCACAGGGTTTACACTAGGTCCTAGAACTAGTATAATAAAATTATTTGTTAAATGTTAAAATTTTTTTGTAATTAAACCTTCTAAAAGCAATATTTTAAGTTAATTTTTGTTAATTTTAGTTGTAGTAAGTACCTATGTCGGCACGCAAAATGTTGTATGGATGAAAACTGGCACCCCTTAGTTAAAAGGTTGCCAACCCCTGGTCTATTGCTAGCCGCAAATCTCAGTTTCGATTTTCTTAGAAAAAAAAATAAATTTGAGAGTTTATTTTTAATAAAGTTGGGCTAGTTAAATTCACATCCTAAACATCAAAATTGCCGGCTAATACAGTCGATCGAGTAAGAACGTGTCTAATCTACAATTTTCCCTTGTTCTTCCAAATCCGTCGCAACACAGACCTACGCACTGTCAGCTAAGAAATAATTATTATAGTTTTAATGGCTCGTATTCTCCGATAGTGTAAAAATTTTTACTGCGTTAAATAACACCAATTAAACACCATCTTGTTGAGTGAACCAGTAGTAGACGCGTGTCACGCGATAGTCAAGATTTTTGATCGCTTTAAATACTTTAAGAAGCTTAAACAGAGAGTTAGCCTTACGTAGAACATCTCCCTATAATGGTATCGTTTTGATTTTGCCCCTGGAGTCATGCCGCTTGCGGAAACTTGTCCATGTGGGACACAGCTCAAAACATAAATAAAGAATTATTATACATGACTTAAAAATAGGTGTTCTAAATGAATTGACTTCTTAAACAAATAAAATAAACTATTAAAGTGTCCCATCTAATTAAATAGATAACACAGGGGAACAGCTGTTTTGGTGTCGAGGTTTTTTGAACTGATTCTATATCAATTTGATGTCCTGAATTCAAATAACGTATTCATTTGTACCTAGGAGCTCAAATTTTTAAGATATACAATTTTAGAGAAATATAAGTTACATTATTGTAACTCAAATCCGTAAGTGTAGTAAACAAAAGTAGATACGAAATTTTTATTTTAGTTATACAAAATACAATATTATGTCGTACTTACAAACAAAAAAAAAACATTGAAGAAATGAAATAGTCACTCAACACTTGGAAAGCTTCTTTTCCGCGACATTCTTGAATGTTTTTTTAAACAGTCCCTTTTTAAACTCCAGCAGTAATCAGCCATCATGTGCATGTCCCATCTTCCTTGGTAGCGGTCCTCCATAACTTTAATATCTTGGTGAAATCTTTCACCTTGTTCCTCACTCATGTCTCCTAAATTTTCTGGAAAACGGTCTAAGTGGTTGTGTAAATAGTGTATTTTAATACTCATATTGCACCCTAAGGATTTGAAACTATTAAGCATCTTGTTAACCATTTCAACATAGGTTTGAGCTTTATGTTTGCCTAGAAAATTTTCTACAACTGCAACAAATGATGTCCAAGCTTCTCGTTCAACTTGAATCATTGAATTTATGAAGGCAGGATCCTTAATTAATTGTCTTATTTGTGGGCCGTCAAATATCCCTGCTCTGAGTTTTTCTGTGCTCAACTGATGCATTTTTACCCCTATATATGCAAAACAAGACCCGTTCTTATCAAGAGCCTTTACAAATTGCTTCATTAAGCCCAACTTTATATGTAACGGAGGAAGTATGATTTTTTCTCTTTCAACCAAAGCGTCGTTAATGACATTCTTTTCCCCAACGTCCATGTTTTCTCTCTGAGGCCAATCTTTTCTAACCCAGTGGTGTGTTTTGTCCCTACTATCCCAGAGGCACAAGAAACACGGATATTTCGTGTAACCACTTTGCTGCCCAAGAAGAAAGTTTACCATTTTTAAGTCTACACAAATCATCCATTGATGTTCGTAATACTTTATCTTCTGCAAGACCAAAGCTATGGTATTATATTCTTCTTTCAGTTTCGTTGAGTGAGTTAGTGGTATTGAACCATATTTATTCCCATTATGTAGAAGGACACATTTTAAACTTCGCTTTGAACTGTCAATAAATAGGTGCCAATCATCTGGAATATATTCAGAAAGTCCCATTTCTTTCATGAGTCCCCTAATTTCGTGACAAAATACAAGATTGTCTTCTTGAGAAAAGAATGGTAGCAGATCTTTTTCTCTTGTACGGTAAAAGGTAATTTTGGTTCCTTGTTCCAGTAAATTTTTGTCGTTCAACCTAGAAGCCAGTACTTCAGAAGCTTTTTTTCGATAAATTGAGATCCCTGGTGAGATCATTTAATTCATTTTGATTGAAGCGTTGAGGAACTGATGACGTCCCCTCATAATCACTGTTAGTTTCATTAGCATCAGAACTTTTATTAGCATCAGAAGAGCGATCAGAGGGAAAATATTCGTCATCAAAGATATGTGGTAGCTGATAAAATGTTGGAATCGGTATTTCATCTGAGTGCGGGATAGGGCGTATTGCCGAGTCTAAATTGGGATAAGTCCACTTACTGCGGTTATTTCGATTGATTCCATTAGTATTTACTAAACAGAAATAACAATCATTGAAGTGGTTTTTTGGTTCTCTCCAAACCATTGGTACGCCGAATTTTAGACATTTTCTTTTCCCGGTAGTCCACTGCCGTAAATGCTCTGTACAAGTTTTACATACGAGATGCGGGGCCCACGTTTGTCCTGATCACCAAGCTTAACTCCAAAGTATCCAAGATACGCTCGCTTTACAAAGTCAGTAATAGTTTGTCTGTTTTGTTCAAACATGTATTCTCCGCATATATAGCAAAACACATCAGGTTGATTTACACAACTTCTTCTTGAACTGGAACCTGAACTCATTTTAATTCTGTTCAATAACACAAAAACACTCTTTTCTTAACATAAAATAACACGCCGAATTCGATCTACTCTCATTAGTAAAAACGCACAAACTGACGAGACTTACCCGAGTTAGGTGATTAAAAGGGTCAGTTCAGGTACCTGATAGGCAATGGTTCCACTATTTATAGATTTATCTGGAATATACTCAATTACAGACTGACAATAAAACCATTGTACCTACATTAATGAATATATAATAATTTTAGAACTCTCATAAATGAATATACTGAATAAAAACAACATTGGTAGATAAGTTGATGTATCTAAAAAAGTAGAGCTGATAGAGAAAAAACGGATTGCATGTATAGATTTAGCGTCCCAAATATAGTTAAAATCAGCTCTAAAATCCCAGGCACCAAAAAAAAATATTTTTTTTTGTTGCCCTGTGTAATAAAAGAAGAAGTGGTAAAATAAAGAATAACTAGTTTACTCGCTATATACCTGATGTTCCTTTGACGGCAATTAGCCTTTCTAGATTAGTACCATAAGTTTGACTCAATTTTTCCTCACATCTTTGTAACCTTTCTTGTGCTTCAGGCAGATGAGTAAAGCTTTGAAGACACAAATAAACACCAAGCAATATCAAGGTCCAAAAGAGCATAGTTATCAACAGAGTTCAAAAGAGCCGAACTGCAATTTCTGTTTAAAAGAAAAGTAAATAAATAGCCTTATAACTCACAAACAAGCTAACATTTTATATATATATATATAGGAAGAAATATAAAAAAATCAAGTATAAGGGTGGAGCAGTCGCAAAAAAAGTTACCAGAAATCAACCGAATTCAAATATTTAGACTTGCCGCAGAGCAACTTTTGAGGTAGAACACCCCCAATACACCTTTATTCGGCGTCTCACCGTTCTCAGGAGCAGGTTTGATTGGGAGATTAAAAATTTGTATTGGATGATGAGTTGATCAATTGTTATAGCAAAAGCTTATTATTGAACTTCAGAAAATACAAATCTGAACTTCAATAATAAGCTTTATGGAGGTGTTTAAGCACCAAAATGGTATTTTGAAAGCAAACGGCACACGACTAATCACAGGAAGGTGACTGTACTTCAAATTCTACTTGTGTCCACCGCCCTACCCATTAGATGTTTGTTTTGGGGAGTTACGAAGTCGAAATCGGGAAGAATAGCGGACACCACCGGCGGCAGCAGCACAATCGGATATTTCATATCGATTTTACCATAGATGATGTGTTGCACTTAGTTTTAGCAGTTGCGCCTGATTCAAAATTCTCCTTTCTTTTTAACGATGTACTCGTGGACAGTGCATTTTCGCTGTCCACACCTCCCTTTTCCATAATTTCTCTTGCTGTTGAGACTTTTGGAATATTCGGAAACTGCTGAGATGAAGTTGCTGCTTTACACATAGCGTCAACAGGTATTCATGAAATCTTCCTCTTTTGTACATCGAGTTCTTGTCACTCAACAGATCTCATAACTATCATACCTGATCCTTCAGAAATTTAAGGTCTTTATACGATACTCTCGGGGTAAAGTGTAGGTGCGGAGGCCAATACACTTGCAAGCCGCAACATCGAACAGAGCTTTATTCTTCTTACATTTATAGTATTCCAAATTACTCAAGTAGTCACCATCATCCTGCCGTTAGGAGTAAGTTTGATGATCCCTCTAAGTTCATTGCGATTCTTTTCAACAATTCTGACAATGCTGCATTAACTAACCGTCTACACTCTACTTTACTTGCAATAACTAGAAATAAGTTCTTTGGAATGAGCGCTTTCTTTTTTCTGTCACTTTCTTTCCACACAAATTTGTAGTCTCGGTTGATGTCTCGAAATGTAGATAGCACCACATTACTGAGATTTTAAGGAAATTCAAAAACAGGTTATTGCATATAATAGAAGCATAAATGAGAGCTCATACAAAAAGTGAAACGTAAATTGGTCAACACGCGCAGGCAGGGGGCTGAGCTGTGATGGTTTGAACATTTCCTGCTCCTTCATTCCACCCACCAAGATTGCCATGTTGTCTTTTTCTCAATACCTCCATTGGTGAGGCAAACAAGTTCCGTCGTGGCCCGACCTACGACTTTACCAATCTCTCAACCCTACGCTCGCAAGTCCTCTCAGGTCATCACTTTTGCCGAGCTTCTTTAAAAATACCATTTTAGTGCTTAAAAATCTTCATAAAATAAATTACTGAAGTTAAGGGAGTGCAAATGTACACTTGGTAATGTAACAATTGATAAATCACCATTCTCATTAATCATCAATCACAATATTCAAAATTCAGGAAGAAAATTAGGATTGAATTCTGGTAACGGAACCTCAAAAAAAGGACATTTTTCTTACCTGGGACAATTTCTTAATACATTTTACCAAATTTGAAAAGACAAATGTAAATGTTGTTTTACCAACATTACAAAAATTAGGTTCGGAAAATGCAAAAAAATTAACTATACATAAAAAAGAGGTAGGTGAAGCCTTTTTAAAAGGATTACGGAAAAATCAGAGCAGAATCAATGCTGCTGCTGTCAAACACATTAAGAAAAATTTAATATTTTCCACTCTATGACCAATTCATAACAAATTACGCTAGGATTTTGACTTAAGGAAGTTGCGATGGTATAGGTAAACCAAAAGTAAATTGCGTTAGCTTATATTAGTATTTCGTTGTAAGCCTTTATTTATATTTTTAATGAAGTACAAAGTAATAAATAATTGATATTATATTATATGTTTGCATTATTTATTAGAGTTTTTTATATGAACATACTAACTTTAGAATGTTTAGTTCAAACTTAAAAAAAAAGAAAAATCTAAGTATATTGCAACGTATTAATATTACAAAGTTTATACAGTAGATATGTTATGGTAGACATGTTAAAAAAAATTGTTATCTATGTTATTTATTGAGTTCTATATTTGTGAAAAAAATCGAAAGAAAAATTGTTAATATTTTATAATAGTTGGACATCCTGACATTCTGAAATTGTGGTATATTCAGGGTAAAACAGTATTGTAGTGCACTTTATTAGAGTTATAGAATGCGGAATTCATGACAAAAATATATATATTTGGAAGAGAAGAAAACATGTTACAGAAGGAGTTTATAGGCAAAGATTGAGTCAAAGGAAATGTAGCGAAAAAAAAAAGAATGGTAAACAATAATAATGACAGTTCTAATCTCTAATGAAAATAATAAAATTCGTGTAAGGAAATTACCGCGTGTTGTAAATCAACTGTTTGGATATTTAAAAGTATTATTTCAAATAATTATTTATTTTATGTATGCGATATTTCAATACTATTTAAGATTTAAAAAAATGATTACTATGCGTTGAAAATTTATAACTACTAGAAATTGTTACTAACGTGAATAATTAAAGGCATTCTAAATGAAACATTAGTTTTATTACTTTTTTTATTTAAATATTTACATACTAATACTTTGCGTTTAACCATTCCCATAAATGTAACTTACGCCGAACATAGACGCATTTGAATTTCCCTCTACTTTTTTGTCAATGCGGTGTTGCCACTTCATCAGTCTGATATAGGTTATTGATCATTGATAATTATATAATTAACTATAATTTTTCATTCATAAAAAGCTTCCTAATTATTTGATTTTTTTTTGAATATTCGTCATATTTTGATGTATAATATAACTAAATTTCGTATTTTTGCCAATATTTTTTTTGTGATATAAAAAAAACTACGTTTGCTGCATTCCCATAAGGATCCATGCAATTTTTAAATTTGATTTATTTAACAAAGAGCTTCCAAAATGTCTTGAAATTTTTAAGAAAAATTCTAGACTTTTTTAATTTATCGAATAAGATCAAATTACAGTATTTTTCATTATTTTCATGTAACGCCCTAACTTCCTTAAATATTTATTATTTTAAAAAATGCATTTTTTTCAAAAAAAAAACGCAAAAATCTCAACAGAAATACTTCTGAATTGTTCTCGGGTTAGTTGTCATGGAAAATAAATATCCTTAATTAATTAAACATATTTTTAGAATAAAAAAAACTGGTCAAGTGCAAGTCGAACTTGCGCAATTAGTGTTCCGTACGTTGATTGCTTCTAAAATAAAAAAAATTGTAAGGAAGGTGTAAAATGATCAGTGACTTCAGCAAAACACACCCCAAAATGAGTTTTTCAACAAAGTTTGTTTCCGATCTTTAATGACCTTGATATTTTTGTTTTTTTTATATACCAGCTGAATTATTAAAGGTAATGCACTTGTGATAATTTTCGTTCAATCTACACTCCGTGAAGAATATTCCAGAATTTTTTCAAAATTTTTTGATCAGTACTTTTTGAGATAAAGGGGGGGACAACAATTTTTCGCGATTTTTTAGAAATAATACAAAGAAAAGTGCGCGCAAGTATTATATTATATATATGTTTGACCTCGTGTTTTTACAAGCTTTCATTTCTAACCCCACTCGATAACCTAGTAAAAAAAAAATTTTTTCACTTCCGATTTCACACCCCCCAAAACTAGCCTCGTAATTCAAAATTTAACTTTCAAAACTACACGGCTCTGATGAGGCCATCAATTTCTATATTAGTACCAAATTTCAACTTTTTATGTCAAAAGTTTGGAAGAACATCGGGTGTGACAGACGGACAGACACCGAAGTGATCTTATAAGTGTTCCGTATGGAACATAAAAAAGATTACCCTCTCGTTATTTCCTTAGCGTCTTAATATACCAGGTTACCCTACTCTTAACCATCATTGTTACACATGTATAAAATATTTTTAAAATTTAGTCAGAATTGTGGAAGAGTGCAATGATGTCAAAATAAGACAAGGAAATTTCAGGAGTCAAGTTCTGGTAACAGAACCTCTATTTTTGAAAACATTTTACCAAAATTGAAAATAAAAACGTTAATGTCGCTTTGCCAACATTACCAAATTTTGGCATGGATATGTAAAAAATGAACCTACATAAAAGGAAGTAGGTGAAGCTATGGTAAAAGGATCAAGAGACAGACAAAATGGAATCAATCCTGCTGCTGTAAAATACATCAAGAAAAATTTCATGTTTTCCAATCTGTAACCAAATCATAGAAATTATGTTGGAATTCTGACTTAAATATTTATTTTTATTTTAAAATAACCGGCCAAGTGCAAGTCGGACTTGTGCAATATTTGTGTGTAATTGTGCAATACACTGATTGCTTTTAAAATAAAAATTTTTGTTACGGAAGTATAAAATGATCAATGATTTCACAAACATACCCCAAATGAGTTTTCAGCAAAGTTTTTTTCTTTTTTTGCCAAAAATGCCAAAATCTCAACAGAAACGGTTCTGAACTGATATCACGATAATTGTTTTCATGTAAAATAAATATCCTTAAATCTTTAAACAGATTTTTGAAACAAAAAAAGATGCCCCTCTCCTTATTTCCTTAGGTTCTTAATATCCCAGGTTATCCAATCATTGTTTACTAGTGAAGTAAAAAAAGCATTTAAAATTCCACAGTCTAGATATTATGATTTTATACTCTTTGGGATAGATGTCAATATTGTAACTACCGGATACAAAGTACCCGTTACTCGACCGGATCCAAAGTACAGGGTAGTTGACAATAGATGTACCTGGTACCAGGCAGTACCGGGTACATTTATTGTCGACCACTGATAGCTGGTAACTGAGTTTGTGGCCAACCAAACTAAAACTACCAGTGCCATAACGGTAGCTGTAGATACCTACTCGCCTCCACGAAATATATCTCGTCTTTATCGTTAGGGATCAGTTTCGGTACATTCGGTATCAATAGTAATGATTGACAAGAATGGATGCGCATATTCAATTATAAATTATACGTACTTGAAACTAAACTGGATGAAAAACAAAAATGGAGCGCGCATAATTACGAATGCAAGCAAAATTTGCAAGTTGTGCATGCAATAGTTTATTAAATAGGTATATGAAATATAAGTACCCATTTTGTCGTTTACGAATATTGAATTGAATTTTGTTTTTAATTAATAAATTAATTGGACACGATAATAAATATATAAAGAATAGTGTAAGTAGGTATAAAGGCAAATAGGTGACGAGATCGATACTTTGTACCTGGTACAATGTAACGCGTACTTTTTTAAGAAATACCGGGTACCCTAAATACTTGACATTATTACTCTAGGGTATCACCAGGAGTACTGTGCTGAGCTACAAAAAAAACAAAATAAACTCTTCGTAATGAAATTTCCAACAAATCCTCATTAGTTTTAAGTCGCTCAAGTGCGTACATAAACTACAAAACTGAAAAAACATGCAAAAATTCGTTTTTTTTTCGTTTTATTTTACAGGTTGACTAAGTGAACCGATGGGCTTGAAACGTTCAGAAAATATGTTGAAAAAATTGTTATAGCAAGAATACCGTGAAATATTGGTACAAAAATATTAAACCCAGTGGGCACAATTGAATTTGTTAATTAAAATTTGAATTGCCTGCCATTTTATGCCATTTGCTCCAAAATGGAACTTTTTTTTTTTAAATTTATGTTTTGAAGTCAGGTTTCCGATGCCATTCAAAAAAAATTTTTTGGAGTCATTTTAACCATTTTCTTACATTTGTTTATTAATCAAATAATAACGCTCACGACAATACTCCTGGTGATACCTCAGAGAGAATAAAATCATAATAGTATCTAAACTATGCCTATCTCATCATTATTTTGATCTTTTTTTACTTCACTATACACATATATTAAATACTAGCCGGGCCCGCGGCTCCGCTCGCGTGGACTTGATTCCCACTATCGTCACTGCTTATTCCTTAATTTACCCAGCGTAATAAAATATCTCCCATTATTTCCCCTTATCTCTCAATATTTCTCCTTATCTCCCATTATCTCTACATAATTTCGATTATCTAGGCTTAACTCTGCTCATCTCCCATTATTTCTCCTTATCTCCATTATTTCTCCTTATCTCCCATTATCTCACCTTCTCTCCCAGTATCTAGGCTTATCTCGACTTATCTCTCAATATTTCTCCTTATCTAATTATTTCTCCTTATCTCCCATTATCTCACCATAACTCCCATTATCTAGACTTATCTTTGCTTATCTCCCATTATTTCTCCTTATCTCCCATTTTTTATATTTATCTCCCATTATCTCACCTTATCTCCGATTATCGAGCCTTATCTCGACTTATCTCCCATTATTTCTCCTTATCTCCCATTATCTAGGCTTATATCGAATTATATAGAACATATGTTTAAATTTATACAAACACGTAAATCGGATAAGTGGTTCTCAAATGATAAGCGCACTAACGGACAGACAGACAGACAGACAGACAGAAAGACGTTGCATTTTTATATATATTCTAGATAGAAGATTATAGATAACCTGGCCAGAGAACAAATGTATGAATTAAAAAAAAAACACGTAAATCGGATAAGGGGTTCTCGAGTGATAAGCGCACTAACGGACAGACACACAGACAGAGAGACGTTGCATTTTATATATATCATATTTTTTGCTACATGATATTGTTCCATATTTAATGCTTTAGGCAGTGTATTGCAAGAGAACGCGCTAGCGGCAAAACTTTTCTCCGACTGGATTCACTATTATCGTCACTGCTTATTCCTTATCTCACCTAACGTAATAAAATATATCCTATAACCTGGCCAGAGAACATATGTATGTTTAACAAAAAAGCACGTAAATCGGATAAGTGGTTCTCCAGTGATAAGCGCACTAACGGACAGACAGACAGAAAGACGTTGCATTTTATATATATTATAGATATTCTTTGCTACATGATATTGTTCCGTATTTAATGGTTTAGCATGTTTAAAAAAAAGCACGTAAATCGGATAAGTGGTTCTCCAGTGATAAGCGCACAAACGGACAAACAGACAGATATACGTTACATTTTTATATATATTATAGATGTAATAAAATATATATCTATAACCTGGACAGAGAACATATGTATGAATTTAAAAAATGACGTAACTCGGATAAGTGGATCTCGAGGGATAAGCGCACTAATGGACAGACAGACAGAGAGACGTTGCATTTTATATATTATAGATATAGATTATTATTATTTTTATGTAACCTGGCCAAAGAATATATGTATGAATTTAAAAAAAAGACACATAAATCGGATAAGTGGTTTTCGCGTGATAAAAGCACTAATGGACAGACAGACAGACACAGAGACATTGCATTTTATCTATATCATAGGTTATAGATTATAGATATTCTCTGCTACATAATATTGTTCCATATTTAATGGGGTAGGCGGTGTATTGCAAGGCAACGCGCTAGCGGCAAACTTTTTTCCGACATCATTCACTATTTTACGTCACTACTCATTCCTTATCCCTACCTACCTATCGTAATAAAATATAGCCTATAACCTGGCCAGAGAACATATGTATGTTTTAAAGAAAAAAGTACGTAAATCGGATAAGTGGTTCTCCAGTGATAAGCGCACTAACGGACAGACAGACAGAGAGAGAGACGTTGCATTTTATATATATTATAGATTTAGAAAAATTTGCATATAAAAATTTACGCTATTTGATTATAGTTTTGTAAATGATCATATGTAGCGATAAATTTTTCAACAGATATCTGGTATTTGAAAATAAAGCTTATCTTACCGAAATTCTTGATCAGCTTCAAGAAAAAATATTAATGCGGTAGAATAGTCTTCACGTTTTAAAGCTGCTCTGCCTTTTTCATGCAAAGTCATTGCCACTATTAGTGCTTTCTTCTCGGCTTTTGGTATATTAATTCGGTTGCCGAATTGATCCTCTAACTAAAAATTACTACAATTATACACACATTTCATAAAAATAATTTACTAGTACAAGTATTAAATAAATCGGCCAAGTGCAAGTCGGACTTGCGCAATTAATGTCCCGTACGTTGATTGCTTTTAAAATAAAAATTTTTGTTACGGAGGTATAAAATGATCAATGACTTCACAAAACACACCCCATATGCGTTTTCTACAAAGTTTTTCCAATCTTTACTGAAAACTGATGTTCCTGAAAATTTTGTTTTCTTTTATATACCAGAAAAATGCACTCGTGATAATTTTCTTTCAATCTACACCCAGTGGAGAATTTTTTGATCAGTATTTTTCGAGAAAAGGGGGGGGGGCAGAGATTTTCCGCAATTTATTACGAATTATTATATTATATACATTTTTGAACTCGTGTTTTTACAAGCTTTCATTTGACATCCGCTCGATGATCTAGTAAAAAAAAATTTTTTCACTTTCGATTTCATCCCCCAAAACTAACCCCTTAAGTCAAAATTTAACTTTCAAAACTACATGGCTCTGATGAGGCCATCAGTTCCTATATTAGTGCCAAATTTCAACTTTCTATGTCAAATAGTTTCGGAGAAAATCGGATGTGATAGATGGACAGGCACCAAAGTGATCTCTCTCTAGGTAGAGGATGATGAATAAAGACTATAACTGAATTTAAAAGGTATGGTAAGATTAAACAGTTAAAGAATGTATTGCAGTTACTAAAGAATGTTTCAGGATGATGAACTTCTCTCAAGATTCAAACAGCACGTGTCTGATTAGCCTAGATATGCATCAAGTGACTTCCATCTGTTCTGGGAGATGAAGAATTAGAAAAATAGGCGGACAATGCATCCGCTTAAATGAGGAACTTTAGGATACTGTGCAGAAACCCCTCCCACCACACCTGAGCCAATTTTCTCTGAGGACGGTATAGCAAAGCTGACGCACCAGTATAAGAAATGCCTGAACCTTCCACTTCTGTAAAAAAAGTGTTTTACTATTCACTCTTGTTTTGATTTTACACCCTATTGGAAGCTTTAAAGAAATAACCCTATTATATAATCATAGGTTGAAATATATATATATATATATATATATATATATATATATATATATATATATATATATATATATATATATATATATATTTATTGATTTATTTATTAAACAGAAACTCCTAATATAATTCTTCAAAGACAATTTGATGTCTTAAAAGTAATAGATTTACAAAATAATTTCATTCTCACATATGAACAGTATATTTATACAATACAATAAAGTAATACAAGGCAAGATATTTTGGAATATTAATTTTTTCATTTTAAGAAGGTTTTAAGAATAATTATAAACGGTTTTTCATAAAGTTTTTGAGATTATTTTTGAAAACTCTTAAACTGGTACACCCTTACCATGTATAGGCAAGTTATTAAAGTCATTCAGCCTTTTGAAAAATAGTGAATTCATGGTTTTTTTGTAACTTGTTCGTACTATGTAAAAATCATTTCGTGATCATGGTTGATAATCATGTATTTCATAAGAATATTTAATATAGTTATGTAAATAGATAGGTAGCAGATTATTTTATTATTTTAAAAATGAATACCATGGTAAAGTACTTAAAGTGAAGATCAAGTGGTCACTAATTTAAACAATCCTGCATTAAAGCTATTGGCGTATATCTATTGCACTTTAAGATAATTCTCATACTCCTATTTTGCAATTTTTGTAGGCCAGATTTACTATTGTTAGCAAGAAAATATAAGAGGCTTGCACAATAAGTAAAGTTAGGCTGTATAGTACTTTGATAAACAGTCAGCTTTGAATGAAAAGAAAGGTTATTGGATACTTGTGAAAGGAAGAAAAGTTTTGTAGAAATTTTCCTATAAATATATGAAAAGTGACTTTTATATGTTAGACCAGAATCAATAAAAAGCCTAAGTATTCTATTTCTGAAACAACTTCTAGTGTTTGGTTATTAATAAAAATATTCACATTTTTCAAATTAATCTGTGAAAATCGATATTTCGTAGTTAGATTCACAGCTTGAGAAATGTAATGAAATTTTATAGCCACACAGTTATGAACGGTGTATCTCATCGAAGGTTCCAAGGAAAAACCACCAACTATTCTCATAGTGCAGTCAAGGATGCCCAATATTGTCTTCAGACAGCATATCATGAAACAGATTTTAATGAAGTAAGACACCAAAAAAAGTTTCTGGCACTGACAAAATACCTGTCATAGTACTAAAAAAATGCACAAGAGAACTAACACCAGTTTTCTGTAGACTTTTCAACCTATTCAACAGAAAGAGAATATTTTCTTCCTGCTAAAAATGCACTATAGTTCAGATGAGTGTGTGATTGAATTTCATAGAATATATTAGCAATCTCGGTATGGAACACTAATTGTGCAAGTCCCACTTGCACTTGGCCGGTTTCTTTAACATAATCTAAGCAAATGGAGGCTAGTTTTTCACTAGTGAATTTTGAAACAGACAGCTTGTTAATGAGATTTACTCTGAGAAATTTTAGGTACTTATAAGATACCTCCCCTTTAAAAAATTTAGTTTAAAAGTCTATGAAACTGAATTAACTACAAGTGTAGGATATGTTTTTTTACATTTCTTCTTACAAACTTTTACATAGGCTAGATTTAGTAAAGTGATTTTAGAAAGTAAACCTATAACCCATAAAACCTGTATAACTATGATATATGGAAAAAGATAATTATTAATTTCAAAACTGTAGTATCATACAAAAAACTTCATTTTTTGGTCATAAAAAGTTTACATATAGTCTTTATTTACTAACTTCCTTTAGTAGGAATTACATTTTTTTTTTCAACTAACAATGATTTTTTATGAATTCAAACCTACCCTCATGTAATTGTCATCTAATGCCAACAATTGAGAATCTGTTTTCACACTTTCTAATTCTTTAATTTTATTTTCATTTTTTTCTACATCATTTGGGCTCTCAGACAGAATAATAACTAATATCTGTTGTGCATTTTTAACACCCTGACTGCTTAAAGAATCTGTGCTGTTAAGAACTTTGCCTGCAGAAATCAATTTTAACCTAAAAACAAATACATATATTTAAATTTAATTATAAAGTATATACATATATTGAAATATGTATTTCTTTAGTGTATATATATTGCCAAATGTATGTAAAGAATGCTATATACTTTCTTAAAGTTCTAGGCCATACTAGTAATGCAGTTCAGATAAGTTTTGGAGTTTTTGAACAAAAAGTACTTGCATGGTAGTCTGTAGTAATCTGAAATCAGAAAGACCAGTGTCCGAGCCCACCGACTACTTATTATTGTAGATAGGGGATTACTTAGACAAATAATTGGAAAATAAAGATAGTCTATCTTTTTGTCATTCTTGACTGGGCTGCATATCTGAACTCAGCTCGATGGACAGGGAGCTGTCACCAATAACATACTTTGCTGCAATGTTACAAAATATTCATAGGTAGTAACGTTATAACTCCTTTTGTAGTTTTTAACAAGCCAAAAAGACAGAACAAGGCAGTAGAAAAGTGAGTTAAAAGTAACATCTGGTGAGCAAATGGTTCAGATCCTACGTTAAACTGTAAGCCCCGCCTTGCTGGTATTCCCTAGATGCTAAATGATGTTAGCAAAAAGGACTTCTCTGGTCTGTGATTATATTATATACAATATTTGATGTTTGATCTTGTTGGAAGAAACATCAAACTGGAAATTATGATGCATACATTTCAGCCTTAACTAACTAAATATCTATTTTATACTAAAATTCAATTATTTTTAAAGATATAATACTTACTTTTCAGGAGATGAGGAAATTTCTTGACATATATATTCCTTCAAATCACAACCCCTACAGCTCAACATTACTTCCTTAATGAGCATTTTAGGCACTTTCCCTTGTTCAACTACTTTAATCTTTAGAGTAGCCAAGCCTGATTCTTGAAAACGATTTTTTTGTTTTAAGTTTTCCAAAGAATTTTGTTGCAGTTCTCTTATTATTTCCATGCATATATCCAAAGGGAATTTTAGATTTTCACTAATGGTTGTACATAGGTTCTACCAAAAAAAATACACAATATAATAAAATGTACAACTTAACAATATATTCAGGAGCTAAATAAGTACTTCTGTAACATTTTCAATACCATTATTATGCAATATTATGCATACACCTATAGCCAGTGATGTTTTTGAACTCCGAGAGACTAGTTTAAAAAAAAAACGCTCAACTTTAAAAGTACAACTTATTTGGTACAGAAGTTATTCTTAACTAACTGTAAAGAAAACAACTGTGAAATATATAATATTCTTCTTATCGCTGTTGTAACCTGATCTTGCTGAGAAAGCTTAGTCATCTTCCTTTGATTGAGGTTCTATAGCTAGCCCATAATATTATAACTTATCACTATAAATATATATTGTAGGGTTAATTAAATTGTGCAATATTTTAGTTATGTCAGTATTATACGAAATAATTTAAAGATATTAGAAAGGTATAAAATTTAGTTAAAGCCTGGCCTGGCAACATTTTACAAATTTAAATAAAAATTAAATATACCTTTATTTCCATTTCTGCAACGCCAAATTCTGTACTGTAATAAGGTGACAGCCACAATTTTATTCCATCCTTTCGTAATTTATCCCTAATTTGAATGAGGAAATCCTCTTTTTCCACTGAATTATCATTAGCCATTTTCACTATTTTCACACAAAGAACAACGAAAAACTAAACGAACTAAACTGCAACATCATCGGCTGCAAAGGAAAAATTATGAACAAACGTAAATAAACATTCGTTGTCCTTGTTTTGGTTAATGAGTTCTGTTTTCAATTACTTGGGCTAAACAGTGAAGTTTTGCACCCTTTCTCGCGCTTTGAGAAAGCCTCCACAAGCTTTGGAAAAAGTTTCACACGTTTTGAATTGTATCTTTTTTATTTCCTTTTTTTATTATTTACATTTGAACACTTTCAAAGTGTTGAAGCACTGCTCCTATGCTACATAATATAACTAATAATTTTTTTTGCCAACCACACTTTTGCAAACTTACTGCAACGGAAATCGCTTCAATATCCAACTATATGTATATTGAAGCAAGGAAACATAGTTTTTTCGTTTACTTTCCTTGCATGTAGTAAAATTCTAAGTGAATGGCGGTACAATTAATCTTTCCATTCCACCACTCAACGCATTAACAACTAACTCTAAGAGGTTTTATCGCAATCATAGACAAGTGATTCAATTCAGCGAATATTATAAAAGGTGGCACACAGCTTAGAAAAAAAATGTATTTAGTGTCAAAAAACACTAGGCGGAAACTACTTGATAGTGTTTGACGTAAATCAGGTCATGCCAAAAAAGCTTTAGAGCATCTAAATTATCTTATTGCACGCAACTAGTTGTTTGATTCGCCTAAGTCTCGATGAATAAACTGTGTTAATCCCATAGATTTGGAAAATTTCTTTGATGGTCTTTTAAGAACGTGGGCTATAAAAACTTTTCACATACTAAAACTAATCACTTCTTCTTCGCTCCATTTTAAGGACCACACAACTATTCAAAAAAATAATAGATAATTCATTTGAGGTTATAAACATTCTTAAAGGTTAAATAAGCACAAAAACAACTTTCCGTGAATAAATAACATATATTAGTTTTAAACACATAGAAATGAAACAACATTTTTTAAAACTTTTAGGATCTTTAGGTTACATATTTCAGTATGGATGTGTGGTTCACTGTACATTTGAATATGTAGCTGATTTTGTTTTGGTAAAAATTGTTTCGTGTTACAACTTTAAATTGACTAAAATAGTTTCTTTTAGTGTTCTGGACCATCTATGGAACCAACAATTTACTCGGATGATATTCTTTTTACTGAACATATCTCTGCCCTTACACAAACAATTAAAAAGGGAGACATAATTATATCCAAATGTCCAACAAATCCAAAACAACAGATTTGTAAAAGAGTTGTTGCTTTACAGGTAATTTCAAGTAAACTATTCCTCAACTTTATATACAGGTTTGATAATGATGATACTATTCTTTATTAACATTTGTAATTATAGAGGTCCACCATTCTACAATGCTGTAAACATAGACGTAGAGGATGGACTGAGCATTAACCTCATAAAATTGACCACTCTCTAGAAAGAGGCAAAGCGATTGTATGGCCAATACTTGTCTCTTTTCTGTACGCCTGTAATAAACAAGGTGTAGTATCCCGAGACGGAATTCAAGGCGAGAAGAAAGTCCCATACCAGATTTTAGTTCAAATAGAACACTTAAAAATATTATTTTCAAGAGCCATAGCTTTGCGGCATTTTAAAAAGAGACAGCTTCTGGCCGCACATTCGCTTTGTCTCTCTCATACTTTTGCGTCCATATTTACTTCATAGCGGGATACGGAATACGCAGTCCATCCTCTATGTCTATGGCTGTAAACAACAGAGTGTAGAGAAGATATTTATAGCAACAAAAATTTGATATGATTAATTGCCTGTTTTAATTAATATTGTCACCAAAGTCTGGTTCCTGTAAATATCTTCCCTGATTTGTTTTATTTGTAGTGTTATAAAATGGTGTTTTTTCCAATTACAATTGCCCATAACGGCTGAACATAGATAGTATAAAAGGCCAAAAGTATATTTTCAGATGTAAAACATTATTGTTTTAAAGCAAAATCAGACACTGTAAGATGCAAGATAGTGAAAATAGGCTATTAGGTTGCTTTTTTCTATAAGGCTGGATATCTATCCAATTAATTACAACTAACCATGATCATAGTATTGACCCTTTTACTCTCTTTTTGTAATTAATAGTATAAAACTACATCTTAAACCATATACTTTTCAGGGTGAAAAAGTTAAAACTGGATTTGCAACTTATGAAATAGTTCCACTTGGTCATGTATGGTTACAGGGTGATAATACAAATAATTCTACTGACAGCAGAAACTATGGTTCCATACCTTTAGGGCTTATTAGAAGTAGAGCAATATGTAAAGTGTGGCCGCCTAAAAGTATAGCCATGTTAACTAGTTAATGTTTTTTTAGGATTTTTTAGTAAAATTATTATTTATCTTTAAATTATATCGGTTTTGTATTTATAGTTGATAATGTAACTTGTTATATTTTTTTACTGTGAATCCTAAATTATTTTATTATTAAAGGAGGCATCAAAATGTTCAACCTATATTTTTGGAAAGAAATATATAGTAGGCAATTTTTACTCCCCTTGCTAATTATTATATTTATAAAAAATTAACTCTCTGTGATTTTTATATTTGTTTGCTTATCAGAGGTGTTAGATTATTTATTTATTTATTTTTATTTATTCATTCCTTTATTGCCATCAAGATTACATAACGTAAAAAAGCAACGTCACGAAAAAGTAGAATATATGCATATAGCCAACAAAATATAAGACACCGTACAGAGGACAAAATCTTACAACTATTGATAACTAAAATTATTGATCAAAAGAATAGAAACATTCTGAGAGAGCAAACCTTTTTGCTTCCCTTTGAATTTGAATGATTATAACAAAGTTCTTAATTTTCATTGGTCTGTTTGTGTCCATCGTGCTGAGTGTGTGTTGGAATGGTAACTCTTAAATAAAATGAGATATCAATATCAATAACCAGTCAAGTGCAAGTTGGACTTGCACAATTACTGTTCCGTATGTTGATTGCTTTTGAAATAAAAATTTTTGTTATGGAGGTATAAAATGGTCAGTGAGTTCACAAAATACACCCCAAATGAGTTTTCAACAAAGTTTTTTTTTTTTAAAATCTTTACTGAAAACTGATGACCTTGAATTTTTTTTTTTTTTAATATATTTGATAATTATTTATTTCCCTTTATCAAGAAATACAATATAAAATACAATTTATCTTAATGATAACTATCAGTACATGGATAATCATTCAAAAACGGATTATTGGGCTGGAGGACTTCCAGAAAAGATCTCCTTCTAAAACAATTTTATCACCTAAAATTGATCACTGGGGGTGAAAAATAAGTGGCGCATAATGATATCTCGTTAATTTTTGGATTCACTTATGGTTACTTGATATATCGAGAAAAATTTCCATTCCTACAGGTCGCACTAGTTAAGGCTAATAATTTTAAGATGTTAAGATTTTGTACATATTTTACCCTTGCATACTAGACTATCCAATCAAACGCGATAATCCCAAACAGAAAAAAGAATATACAGAGTATGTACCTCATCACATCGTTTACTGCCATATCCATAAGAGACTTCAGTGAATCAGTTAGGACAAGTAGAAAACACTGGACAGATTTCCAACTGTGTTATGAAAAAAGATACCACCTAGTTGGTGCCGCATAGCTAAAAATTCCGAATGCGCGCACATGAACTGCTCCTAACAGCGGCTGTGGATACGTACCGACGTTGTCACTTATATTGGTTAATTTTGATAGAAGACTATATGTGACATAGACATAGAGGATGGACTGAGTGTTCCGTATCCCGGTGTGAAGTAAATATGGACGCAAAAGTGTGAGAGAGACGAAGCGAATACGCGGCCAGTAGCTGTCTCTTTCTAGAATGCCGCTAAGCTATGGTGCTCTTGAAAATAATATTTCTGTGTGTGTACTATTTGAACTAAAATCGGGTGGGAGCTTTTTTCGCCTTTAATTCCCTCTTGGGGTACTGCGCCTTGTTTATTACAGGCTTACAGAAAAGAGACAGGTATTGGCCCGCACAGTTGCTTTGTCTCTTTCTAGAGAGAGGTCAATTTTGTGAGGTTAATGCTCAGTCCATCCTCTATGTCTATGGGTTATATATAAGTTATTAAAGTACAAATTTAGAAAATATTCAGCAGTTTTTTTGTAAACATAATGTTGTTTTACTTTCTTTTATATAATATACTAGCCGTGCCCGTAGCTCTGCTCGCGTGGAGTTGATTCACTATTATCGTCACTGCTTATTCCTTATGTTTCCTAATGTAATAAAATATATCCTATAACCTGGCCAGAGAACACATGTATTTCATAAAAGAACACGTAAATCGGATATTTGTGGTTCTTGAGTGCTAAGCGCACTAACGGACAGACAGACAGACACAGAGAGACGTTGCGTTTTATATTTATTATAGATTTTTTTTTGATAAATATTAAGTTAAGAATTAAAAAAAAAAAACGTAAATCGGATAAGTGGTTCTCGAATGTAAGCACACTAACGGACAGACAGAGAAATGTTGCGTTTTTATATAAATTATGTTCTTTGCTACATGATAGTATTCCATATTTAATAGTATAGGCAGTGTATTGCAAGAGAACGCGCTAGCGGCAAACTTTTTCTGACTTGATTCACTATTATCGTCACTGCTTATTCTTTACGTTACCTAACGTAATAAAATATATCCTATAACCTGGCCAGAGAACATATGTATGTTTAAAAAAAGCACATTAATCGGATAAGTGGTTCTCGATTGATAAGCGCACTAACGGACAGACAGAGAGACGTTGCATTTTATATACAGCCTTGGCCAAAAGTATTAGGCACCCTACAATTTACTTCATTTCTTGTGTTTCAGGGTAAAAAATTAAATTCGTATGTTTTGTAAAATCGTATATTGAGGTAAAATTATGAAATAAATTAATATTTGATGTGTCCGCCCTTAGCTTTAATTACAGCAGCAATTCTTTGAGGCATGTTGCGTACAAGCCTAGTACATTCAGTTGTACTTATGGCATCCCACTCATCCATCAAAGCGCTTTTTAGCGCTGCTTTTGATGTTATGTTATGTTATGCTATGCTCTCGTATCTTGCGCTTCAGAATACCTCAAAGATGCTCGATAGGGTTTAGATCTGGAGTTTGCGCTGGCCATCCAACAAGACAATGTTATTGTCTCTAAACCAGCGCATGGTAACCGCTGATTTATGACAAGGTGCATTATCTTGCTGGAATTTGATGTTTTCTAAATAAGTGTCGCCAAAAATGCGCGTTAGCGAAGGCATCAGTACAGTTTCTAGTACATTTATGTAATTTTGGCTGTTCATGCGGCCTTCACATACGAACATTTCGCCGACACCTTTAGCAGCCATGTAGGCCCAGATCACAATGCTGCCTCCTCCGTGTTTTGCAGTAGGTACCACGCAATCTGGATGGACTAAAACGGATTAAATCAAGAGTAATTGTATGTAGTTATTTGTTAAAATAAATCATATAAAAACTTACCTCAAAGTTGGATTCGTTGGACCATACAACATTAGACCAATCGTCTTCGCTAAAATGTTGGTGCTTCAGAGTCCACTTTAAGCGTTTCTTCCTATTGGTCTCTGAAAGCCAAGGCTTCTTTCTAGCTTTGCACCCTCTTAATCCAGCTTCTGTCAGTCTTCTCCTTGCCGTTCGAGAACTAATCGGCATCTCAATCTCTTCCGACAGAGTTGCAGCGAGCTCAGATGATGTTTTTTTTTCGATTTTTAATAGACTCGCGGATGAGTTTTCTGTCCTGTCGCTCATTAGTCTTACGTTTTCTGCCCGTTCTCATTTTGTTGGCATGGGAGCGAGTCTCCACAAACCTTTTAATAGCACATTGCACTGCGCACCGAGAATATTTCACTAACTTGGCTGTTTCTACTTAGGACTTGTCTTGTTCATGTAGGGTTTGAATTTTAATTCGTTTTTCGATACTAAGCTCACTTTTCTTAGGCATTTCTCAAATACAAGAATGTCCAGTTCACAAATAAAACACGCTCGGAAGCTTCTTGACACTACATTTAGTAAAAAGAGACTGATAAAATATTAAAAAAATTTTCAAAAAACGTCATTATCGCAATTTTGTGGGCCAGGTATTTTATGGACCTATAAAAGAGATTGTCTATTGTTTAAGTTAGCTTTTGACAGCGCCGCCTATAGTACTGTTAAAACAATTAGTTTTTTTTTTAATATTTTATGAGTTTCACGTGTTTATTAGGGTGCCTAATACTTTTGGCCAAGGCTGTATGTTATAGATAACTAAGTATGCAGGATAATTTTACTTCATTAGATTAAACTTTTAATAATATAGCAAAAGCCGGTGAATCACTGAATATTTTAAACTTTGGCAATCTGACAACATTTACATTCTATCAAATTGTAACTCATCGTTTCCAATCCTGAAAATTATTCCCGTTTAAGGGGACACCGTTTCACAACAGTGTAAACAACAGAGCGCAGAGAAGATGTTCTTTGCAGTTAGAATTTGGCAGGATTAACAATACCAATAAAACCAGACAATCGTGTCTACGCTCTTTTTTAGCAGTGTTGCAAAATTTGGCGGGATTACCAATATTAATCGCCACAGACAATTAATCCTGCCACATACTAATTGCTATAAGCACTTCCTTTGTGCTCTTTTGTTTACAGGGGGTCTCCCTTAATTACAAAGGCAATAGCGGTCAGAATTTAATGAGATTAACAATACAATTTAAAGTAGACACTTAATCTTGCCAAATTCGGGTTGTACAAACACCTCTCTGCTCTGACAGAATTGTAAAATGGGGACCTTTGGTTACAAGTGCTAATATATGTGATCTCTGCGTATAGAACCGTCTTGTAAAATGTTGGTTCCGCTTAATATTATAATATAATGGGAATAATCTTAGATCTAGGATCCGTAAAGCATAGAATATATTTGACAATACCTAATAGGTCTAAATTTAATTTTTAAACACCCTGTATGACTAAGTGTTTACGAAAGTTTATACTTGCAGCAATCAAAATTTGGTGGAATTATTCGTCTGTTTTGATGAGTATTGTTAGTCCCGTCAAATTCTGATTGCAATGAGCATTTATAACTAAGAGAAACGCAATTTCACAACACTGTAAACAAAAGAGCGTAGAAAAGATGTTTTTGGGAACTAGAATTTAGAGGGATTAAAATACCATCAAAAGAAATAATTAATCTCGCCAAATTTTGGTGGCTATAAAAATATTCTCTGCGTTCTTTTGTTTACAGTGTTGTAAAATAGCCTCTTCCCTTTATTACAAACAGGAACAGCATCCGCAGTTTGGAGCGATTAATCGTCGGTTCAAATTGAAGGGAACCACTCCTCTACAACACTGCAAACAAAAGAGCGTAGGGGATCATAGCAACCAGAATTTGGCGGGAATAATTTTCATTGGTTATTCCCGACAAATTCTGGTTGCTATCAACATCTTCCCTGGGCTCTTTTGTTTACAGTATGGCAAACTCGTTTGTAGAAATTAGAACCAGAAGTAAGAACTTTGATTTCTCTTACTTTGATAGTATGTTTTGTAGTGTTGATGTTTAAGTTCGGTTGATTGAATAATTTGTTCTTCGATAAATGCAGGCCCGCCGTAAGCGGGGGTGCAGTGCATGCATCGCACGCGGGCGGCATATCCAGGGGGCGGCAAATACAGATATCGCGTCATGCTTTGTGGAAATAACTGTCACGGAAAATAAGATGGGGATGGGGGCGGCCACAGGAAATTTATGAGGAGGCGGCATAGTAGGTTTTGCACGCAGGTGGTTAACAGCACGCCTGAATACATGTTTCATGTTTTTTTAATTCTAGTTGTCTTTGATCCTCCATATCACACGAACAGAGAATTTTATTAATATCTTCTGTTTGTAAACAAATTGTGTCTTCTGGTGATCACAAACATCATCCAGCTGTTTGGGGTCACCAAAAGACAATTTATTTATAAACACCCTAATAACATTAATAAAACTCGGGTTATAGTCTGCATCACACGTGGACAATGGTCATTACTGTGGGTCACGGTTCGGTTAACCTCTCTTCGGTGTCAATCTCATTCCGTTTTTGATCTGAAGGAGTAAATAGCTCTGAAGATCTCTTGTGCAGTTTTAAATGAAACGTCGGAGAATTAATCCGAGCTGACACGATCCAATCCCAATAGCACGATTTCTTATCATCCCTGCGCTCTTTGCATATTTTTTCATACCTGGACATTGTATTTCCAGTTGTCTACCCATTGATCATTATTTAGGCGTATTGAGATCATGCGTGTAGCATCTGTCATTTTTTCTGGAGGGGAGTTTCGTACGCTAGTTACAGCTTTTCCTGGGTTTTCCTAGTACAATTGTTTTTGTTAGGTTGTGTGCTAGGTGTTACCGGTGTTACCCTTGTGGCGTTACCCTGACGAACGAATAGACTAACCCCATTACACATCTAACCCAAACAAATTAATTATATCCTGTTGTAAATTTTTTATAGTGAACACATCTTTTGTACAAAAAGGGGTTTAAGATCATTAAATCAATGCACCGCGGCAGTGGATGGTATTTATAAAATGATCAGCTTTAGAAACTCCTGAACCAAAATATTAGAACTTCTATTCAAATACTAAACGTTAATAGGACAGTTTAATAATATTTTACCTTTAAAGCAGATATTTAATACAGAAATATCGATCCAGGATACAATTGAAGCAAACAAAACGCTAGTTCAACGTTTGTTTGTATTTGCGAAATTTAAAAATGAAACTACTACGGGATCTATTCAGTATTTCATCATGTCACCTCATAAGTGTCGGTAGTCGCACCAAACACTTCTTACACTGTACTCTCTTTGTGACCATTCTTTGCCTTTTTCAGTATTTCTCA
Source organism: Pachyrhynchus sulphureomaculatus (assembly GCA_019049505.1). NCBI lineage: Eukaryota > Metazoa > Arthropoda > Insecta > Coleoptera > Curculionidae > Pachyrhynchus > Pachyrhynchus sulphureomaculatus. The sequence goes on from CM032449.1 coordinate 28,050,936, forward strand.
AGTAGCCTTAAACTCAAAGAATCTGGTGTAGAAATTGACCCATGGGTACAATATGGAATATTAGGTGCCTGTGTCCTATATACATTAAGATTTATTACATTTCTTTCTCTACCCCAAGTGATATTCAATGTTATCGGACTAACATTTTACAATGCATTTCCTGAAAAAGTAAGTTTGAAAGGATCTCCATTATTAGCCCCTTTTATTTGTATTCGTATTGTCACTCGGGGAGATTATCCAGAGTTGGTCAAAAATAATGTGAACAGAAATATGAATAAGTGTATAGATACTGGTTTGGAGAATTTTTTAATTGAAGTGGTGTCAGACAAACCTATTGGCTTGGAGCCACACAGAAGAATAAGGGAGCTAGTGGTACCCACCAGTTATCAGACTTCAACAGGAGCTTTATTTAAATCAAGGTAAGTAATTATTTATAGACTCTTACACAGGCTATTAATAAATCTAATTTTTTAATTAATTTATAAATGAACCACCTTTTTTCTTGTTATAAAATTTACTTAGCTGCTAATAGTGGATTTAGAATGAAATTAAACTTCAGGCTTGATAAGATTGCCTATTAAATTGGCTATTTATAATGCAGAAATGTCTTTCAACTAACTAACTAAAAAAACTGCATTAAAAAAACCCCGTAAAAAAACTCCGTAAAAAAACACATGGTGATTCACCATTTGTAGTTTATATACAGGGGTTTAAATGTATTTTATTGTATAAATTGCGTTTTACCAACGGTTAAATTCTCTGCATTGTGTGATGGTTTTTATGTTTTTTTTTTCCTGGATATTAACAGAATGCTGTGTATTGTACATTGCTTTGAGAAAGAAGAATATACTATTAACAACTTAGTACTTAGAATTAGAAAGTGATTTTTAATAATATAAAATTTGGAAACATTGTGTATAGTATAAAAGAAGTAGTAGGCATATATTAGTTAGGGGACCATAGCAAACTAAATGAATGTGGTGCTGCCACAGCATTTTGGGGTGGCAGCCCTTTACTGCCTTATTCATACAAAGAGGCCTTACAGCCTTAAAAATTGTTATAATTGAAGAAAATGTGTCTAGGGATCATAGTAAACTTCTAAAAAAAATTTAGTGCTACTTCTGCCTATTTAGATAGCTCCCCTAGTGCATTCTGAAAAGAAGTCAAACCTCGCAAGAAGAGTTTTTAAAGTGAAATAAAAAAAGTAAAAGACTATGTTACATGTATATCTTAGTTCGAAAAGTAAATATTCATCTAAGTGTGTGGAAATTTGTTTTTATTTCAGAAAGATACTTGAGGAAGAAAATATAACCCACAAAAAAAAAATTGATACTTGGTTAAAAATATTTATTATTTTTTTCCATTTTTACAGAAATAATATTCTTTAAACTGCATAGAGAAAATTTTGATATTTTTTTCATTTCTTTTTTTCTTCAATATGTGCTCGAAACGGCCGGATTTGTTAGCCATCCCTTGCTTGTAAATTTGATCAACAATATTCTTATATTTTAATCTATTTCTTTTATAAAAGAATTATCACCTGATGTTATAACATAGAAGTTATTCTAGATGAATTAAGAACTTGTTTAGTAGGGAAAGTCATCAGCTTAAGAAATTTTAAGTCTTCTACATATGCTGATATAAAATGTTGAATAAATTTGCCCATACATTCTCTAAATTTTGATGAATTTAAACAACAATTGCTTGATTTGTGCCTAGAAAAGTAAAGTGTTTTCTCCAGTACTTCCCTTCCCCCTCAAACCAAGAAATAACTGAGTCAAAGCTTTACAACTCGATATTTGAAACGGTGTATGTTTTATCATGACAGATGAATAACAAAAAAAATTAATCAGAAATAATGAAAATATACTTTTCAGATTCCTCGGCTCTAAGAACCCTGAAAAAGACATAACAATATATGTGACACAGTCTGTCTCACCCCTTTAACCCTTATATCTCTGACTATACTTAATCTTGGTTAACTTTTATTCCATGCCTCGATTAAAAAACTAGGAAAATTATCATAATATTATTAAAACTATACAAAATTTATTGACTCCCCTTCCCCTAAAGCAATATTGTTCAAATCTATAGGTTTCATTCCTGTTTCAAGTATTACACATATATTATATTCAAAATCAGTATCTTATTTCATGCCAAAGTGGCCACACATAAACCAATTGAAATGAAAACCATTTTTTTTTTTAAATCAAGTAACTCTAAAACATGAAGAAATACAAAAAATCTCAAAGATAGGTAAATTGTTATTAATTAATTACTTTAGTGCAATTATGAGGCAACTAAAGAAAATGAGTACCTCTATTAATGCTTGTAATTTAGACGTCGAGACCTTAGCTAGAATATATAAACATTCTCAGTCGATTGAATCATGTGACTCCAACATTGTAACACTTCATTGAATCCGAGGCTAAATGACTTAGAAACAACAGCGAGTTCTTCTTCTATAGAAAATGTGCTAAGAAAGAAATAAACTCAATTATAATAGGTGTCTCCCAGTCTGAAAATAATTTACAGACTATAACAACAATCTTCAAATTGTTCTTAATGCTTCAATAACATCCTAGAAAAAAAAAAACTTTGTTAAAACTCATTTGAGATGTGTTTTGTGAAGTCACTAATCATTTTATACTTCCATAACAAAAATTTTTATTTCAAAAGCAATCAACATACGGAACATTAATTGCGCAAGTCCAACTTGCACTTGACTGGTTATTCTCGACTGTAATCACTTTTTGTTGAGTGTTAAGAAATGAAAAATAGCGTAAAAGTTCCCGTTGGTATAAAGTTTATTTTTGTTGTAATATTCATTTACTTATTTTCTTTGTTTTTTAAGGATTGAGAGTATATAGGTACATTTATAATTTTCTGTATTATATTTGTGTATTATATTAATAAAATATCTTCTTATTTTAATTTAAAACTGTTCCTAAAGCCAGATAATAAATATTTTCAAAATTCCTGATTTATTCTTTATGTATTTTTTACTGTGTTCAATTAATTTATTAATTAAAAAAAATATTCATATTCAGTTCCATATTCATAAACGACAAAATGTGTACTTATATTTCATATACCTATTTAATAATATATTTCATGCACGACGTACAAATTTTGCTTGCATTCCTAATTGTGGCGCTCGGTTTGTATTTATCATCCAGTTTAATTTCGGGTGTATGTATAATTTATAATTGTGTACGCGCACCCATTCTTGTCAATCATTACTGTTCATACCGAATGTATCCAAACCAAACGCCATCGATGAAGACGAAGTATATTTCGTTTAGACGAGTAGGTATCTACCGCTACCGATATAGCATTGGTAGTTTTAGTTTGGCTGGCCGCAGACGCCATCAATGTGTAGATACCTGGTACCGGGTACGTTTATTGTCGACTACCCCGTACTTCGGATCCGGATGAGTAACGGGTACTTTGTAGCCGGTAGTTACAATATTGACATCTCAAGTATCCGTCGGTACGTGCATTTCTTAGAAATAAATAGTATTTCGTGTTATATAACGTGTTACTCCTTGTTACTCCCCGTACAACACTTTTCAAGCAGTCTTTTATATGGAGAACATCATCCCTTTGGAATAATTTGCCCAGGACTGTGTTTCCCACCGAGTACAATCTACAGCGATTGAAGAACAACGTGAATCGCCTTCTCCGCACACGTGTCGCTCCTGTAGCGCTTTAGGGACTTTCCTGTAGCACGTGTGCTAGACCCATAAAAAATATATATATATATATATATATATATAATATATATATATATATATATATATTGATTTGCTTTCCTTTCCTTTTTTGAACCTTATTATTTTTATTAATTACGTAATTTTCCTGTTATTGGGTATTTATGTTCGGTAATGGAACGATTATTTATTTTACTTCTGACGTTTCGCCCAATTTTTTGGGCATTTTCAAAGTCTCATACTTTACGGCTCTAAAAACAAACAAAATTGTCTAACACATTTTAAAATATTTCCTATCACTATAAACGTTACTTTTTAAAAACATATAGTTACAAATTAAAATAAAATATATTTTCAGGATACGCACCCTGAAATTTTAACCGTTAGTATGTTACTGAAATCATTTGTATTTTGATAGTTCATATCAGATGCTTTCTGTTTACTGTTTTTACTTCAATTATTTATGTGTATGGCACAAAAGGTCAGTGTTATTGTAGGTCTAATGGATAGAGCAATAATCTTAACTACTCCATAACTTAGACCAGATATACTAAAAAAAAGTAAAAAATGTCTTAATACAAAATGGCTTTCAAGAAAGAGTCATCAATCGCACAACAAAAAAAGAACAAATTTTATAATAATTTAAAAACCAACATAGCCACAAAAGAACAAAAAACCGGTCAAGTGCAAGTTTAACTTGCGCAATTAGTGTTCCGTACGTTGATTGCTTTTATAATAAAAAAATTTTGTTACTGAGGTATAAAATGATCAGTGACTTCACAAAACACACCCCAAATGAGTTTTCAACAAAGTTGATTTCCAATCTTTACTGAAAATTGATGACCTTGATTTTTTTTTATAGATATATTATTAAAGGTAATGCTTACGTGACAATTTTCGTTCAATCTACACCCCGTGGAGAATATTCCAGAATTTTTTCAAAATTTTTTGATAAGTACTTTTTGAGATAAGGCGAAGGGACAGCGATTTTTCTTGATTTTTTAAAAATAATACAAAGAAAAGTGCGCGCAAGTATTACATTATATATATATATATATATATATATATATATATATATATATATATATATATATATACGAGGCTGGTTTGAAAAGTCCGTGCAAAGTCCGAGAGATGGCACCACCGGCTCGTATCGAGGTCATGTTTAGTTAGTAGCATCTCTTGAATGAACGCACACCAAGTTTCAGCCATATTGGTCTATTTCTTTGTGTTTGGCATTCGTGTGAATCAAGGAAGTCGAGTGATTTTCAATTTCAATTTGAAGAAATGGCTGGCGGGACAAAGATTTTATTCAAACGAGGAGGTGATTGCAGACACTAATGGATATTTTTCAGACTTGGATAAATCCTATTATTCGGAAGGGATCAACAAACTAGAACATCGTTGGACGAGGTGTATAAGCCTAAAAGGAGACTATGTCGAAAAATAAAAAAGGTTTACACCAAACACATAAGTAGTTTTTATTTTTGCACGGACTTTTCAACCAGCCTCGAATATATATATATATATATATATATATATATATATATATATATATATATATATATATATATATATATATATATATATATATATTACTCGTGTTTTCAGAAGCTTTCATTTGACACCAAACTCGACTGACTAGTAAAAAAATTTTTTTTTCACTTCCGATTTCACTCCCCAAAACTAACCCCTTAAGTCAAAATTTAACTTTCAAAACTACATGGCTCTAATGAGGCCATCAATTCCTATATTATTACCAAATTTCAACTTTCTATGACAAATAGAGTGAGAAAATCGAGTGTGACAGACAGACGGACACACACCGTAGTCATCTTATAAGTGTTCCGTACGGAACACTAAAAATGAAAAATATCTATCACTCCCATACACCAAGGAACTACCAGAAAAACTAAAAAATACATTTAAAAAACACTACATTAAAGTGTGCCATAAAACTCATAATAAATTAAGTTCATTGTTCACAAATTTAAAAAGTCCTACTCCCATCGTGAAACAAGCAAATGTAGTGTACTCGATTCCATGTATGGATTGTCCTAAAAAATATACCGGAATGACTAGCCAATTACTTAAAAACAGAATAAACGGACACAAATATACAAATAATAATGCATCTACAGCACTAAACAAACATGTAACCGAACATAAACATGATTTTAGTTATAAAGATACTAAAATCATAAACAAAGACTCACACTATACAAAATTACAAATCAAGGAAGCGATCGAGAGAAAAAAAGAAAATAACGCTGTAAATGATAGAACTGATACAAAGGAAATCAGCCATATATACTAATTTACTAAAATAACAATAAATGTAAATGATATATTTAAACACCCAGTATATGCATAAATAATTGAAGCAAAAACAGAAAATAGAAAGCATCTGATATGAACCATCAAAATACAAATGATTTTAGTAACATACTGACGGTTAAAATTTCAAGGTGCGTATCCTGAAAATATATTTTGTTTTAATTTATAACTATATGTTTTTAAAAAGTGACGTTTATAGTGATAGGAAAAATTTTAAAATGTGTTAGACAATTTTGTTTGTTTTTAGAACCGTAAAGTATGAGATTTTGAAAATGCCCAAAAAATTGGGTGTAGCGTCAGAAGTAAAATAAATAAATAAATAATCGTTTCACTACGGAACCTAAATACCCAATAACAGGAAAATTACGTGCAAAAGTTTCCGGCCAGTGACATTTCGTACTCTAATTTATTAAAAAAAGACTAATGATTTTTAATCATTATGAAATGTGAGTATGAGATATAGGAAACAAAATAATATAGTAAAAGAATATTATTTATGTTTGTGAATATATTTATTATTATTATTCTTATATTTATATGTGCAAAAGTTGCCGGCCACATAATATACATTGACGCAGTAGTAATAAAATTTTCAAAAGAAGGAAAGCCTTCTCGTGAGATTGCTTCATTATTATTATTATCGATAGGTAAATCAACCGTGAACGATATTATTGTAAAATACCGTTGTGGATATGGTTTAAGAGATCGTCCGCGTAGTGAAAGACCAAGAAAAACGTCTAAAAAAAAGTAGATCGTATCATTAAACGCAAATCAACTGCGATGTCAAGAAAACTGCTGCCGAAATTGCACGCGAGCTAAAGGATGAAAACATAGCTAATATTTGTCGTAGTACTGTGACACGAAGACTACATGATGTGGGACTTTTTGGCCGTATATTCAAAAACCATTAATCAGTAAAAAGAATAAGAAGGCCTGATTACAATTTGCCAAAGATCACCTAAATCGGACAATCAAAGATTGGAAAAAAGTAGCTTTTTCAGACGAATCTAAATTTAATCTTTTTGGAAGCGATGGTAGAGAACATGTACGACGTCCTATTGGTACGAGAAATGATGTTAGGTGCCAAATTCCTACTGTAAAACACGGTGGAAGAAGTGTGATGGTTTGGGGAATTTTCTCTGCAAAAAGAGTCGGTCCATTGATCGAGATCAACGGAAATATGAACGCTTATATTTACAAGGACATTTTAGAAAACAATTTGTTGTCATATGCTGAAGAAACATTGCCGCAGAATTGGATATTTCAGCAGTATAATGACCCCAAACATACATCCAAGTTGTTAAAACAGTGGTTTTCTGCTTCAAATGTGAGAGTTTTAAGCTGGCCATCTCAATCACCGGACTTGAACCCAATAGAATACTTATGGGAAACGCTAGATCGTCAAGTTCGAAAGCCTACATATTCAAATAAAGGTGCATTATTCAAATCATTGAAGGAAGAATGGGATAAAATTTCACCTGCTTGTATTAATCGATTAATTGAGTCAATGCCACATCGTTGTGCGGCTGTTATCGCTGCAAAGGGTATGGCTACAAAATATTAACATAAAAATATAATTTAAGTCTATTATAGAGCATATGGACTAATAATTTTTCTCGTAGTACAAAGTGGCCGGAAACTTTTGCACGCCATCATATATATATGTATATATATATATATATATATATATATATATATATATATATATATATATATATATATATATATATATATATATATACCTAACTGTTCAACTTATCACTAAAAGATAGTTTTTAATACTTAGTTTAAAACTAAAAATAAAAGTAAGATTACCAGTAATGTAAATTTTTCGTAGTCTCGTTTAGTTGTCAATATGAGGCAGAACAAATCAATTTTAGAAGTTGTAATCTGACAATATTTAGGTAGATTAGATACTATTTAAGAAAATTTAGGGCAGTTTGATTAGACGTGTTAGACTTAATTTAAACGATTAAAAAAACACACAATCTTAGTGATTATGAGGATTTAATAAATTTACTGATTTTCGTTAATAATTTAAGCAGCAGACTATTATATATTTTTTTATTTAATAAACATAAAATAAGATTTTATTTTTAAAATATATCATTTGCATAATGAGGTAATTTAGAAATGCTTTTTTTACTAACAACATAGAAATAACACGAGAAAGAAGAAAAAGGAGTTATTGGGTATAATAAATACTTAGGTGTACCGGAAAATAACCTCCAGGTCATCTACAATTATGTCTTAGTTGTAATGTATCAATGTACAGAGAGAATCTCAGTGACAAGTGTATTTATTTACGTAAATCACAATAAGCTGGCAAACAAAACGTACTCTGATAGTGCATATCATTCAATAACTATATTATAGATAAGTGTTAAAAAAAAATATTGCGTTGTCATAATGATATTATTATAGATCACCCTTAGAAAAGTTATATATGTATGTATATATATATATATATATATATATATATATATATATATATATATATATATATATATATATATAGAAAATATATGTATACATTTCGTACTCTAATTTATTAAAAAAAAGACTAATGATTTTTGATCATTATGAGATGTGAGTATGAGATATAGGAAACAAAATAATATAGTAAAAGAATATTATTTATGTTTGTGAATATAGTTATTATTATTATTCTTATATTTATATGTGCAAAAGTTTCCGGCCGCATAATATACATAAACAAAATAATATAGTAAAAGAATATTATTTATGTTTGTGAATATATTTATTATTATTATTCTTATATTTATATGTGCAAAAGTTTCCGGCCGCATAATATACATTGACGCAGTAGGACTTTCAAAGACGTATTTACGAATAATAGCGCGTTGAATGTTCACATTTAGTTCATAAAAGGTCGTGGGAGCATAAACGTGGCTCGGCATATGCAAATCCAAATTCGTGCGAGAGTAATAAAATTTTCAAAAGGAAAGTCTTCTCGTGATAGGATTTTCTTGACATGTTCCTAGTCAAGAATCTGAATCTCCGCCATAACATCACAGTTTTCCACGAACTTTCCTCAGATCATCTCCCAATCATTCTCACACTGGGAAATCCGGCTGACAGAACCCCCGACACTGTCACTCGCAAAATTACGGATTGGACTAGTTTCCAACAACAGCTTCACAATACTGATCCAATCCCAAGGATCAACACCCTCAGGAACTGGATGCTGCGGTTGACAAGTTAACCGCAGACATTCAGCAGGCTTTTTCCCATGCCACTGTCACTCGAACTTTTCCAGCAAAGATGCAGGGCAAACTTCCCGCCCACATCAAGGAACTAATCCGAGAGAAAAACCGCATCCGGCGCAGAGCTACAAGGACCGGCGACCCTAACATCAAAAGGCTCGCAAATCAACATATTGAAATAGTCAGAGAGGCCCTATATCAATTTCATAATGATAGATGGAACTCCAAACTCGAAGACTTAAACCCTGACACCACATCCGTCTGGAGGATGGCGAGAGCCGTCTCCAATGACGGACCTAGCCAAATTCCCTCCTTACGTCACGAGAATGGCACCGCGTCTTCCCCCCTAGAGAAGGCAGGTCTATTCGCAGAAATGCTCGAGGACAGGTTTCAACCAAACCCTCACACTCACCCACGATTCGGCAGAGATGCGGTGGTGGCCCAAACCATTCGCATCTTCAATCAAACCGCACTTCCTCCCGTGCGGATCTTTACGACTCCGCAAATAGTCAAGTCCATCATTCAGACCCGCTCAACTAAGAAAGCCCCAGGCCATGATAAAATCTCTGCCAAATCTCTGAAGGAGCTTCCTCCTAAGCAGATCTCAGAGATCACCAACATCATCAATGGCATTTTCCGACTCAGTTATTTTCCCACTACTTGGAAGAAAGCCGAAATTGTGATGATTCGGAAGCCTGGCTCTCCTTCCCACGAGGCTGACAGCTACCGGCCAATTAGCCTAATATCAACATTGGGCAAAGTGGCCGAGAGGGTTATCCTTGAGGAAATCGGAGACAAAAGCACCGAACTCAACATCATCCCTGATGAACAATTCGGCTTTCAACCAAAGCATGGTACCATTCATCACGCCACAAAACTGGCAGAGTACATCTCCAGCGGTTTCAACCGCGGTTTCCGGGTTGGCGCTGTTTTCCTTGACATCTCCAAAGCATTCGATAAAGTCTGGCGCGAAGGCTTAATCCTTAAGCTTATCCGTTTTGGCTACCCTTCTCACCTAACAACTCTGGTTCAATCATTCCTCTCCGATAGGACTTTCCAAGTCCGTGTCGAACAATCCCTGTCCGAGGTAAAGAGTATAAGGGCCGGAGTCCCACAAGGCTCCGCCTTATCCCCGCACCTCTTCAATATCTTCTCGTCCGATATCCCTAAGGATCGATTCACCAACCTCCAATTGTACGCTGACGACACGGCCATTACCGCTTCAGCAGCGAGAATTGATCACATCACGGCCCGACTTCAACGTCATCTAACGCGCCTCTCTGACTGGTTTGACCGGTGGAGGATTAAGGTCAATCCAGCCAAGACCCAGGCCATAATCTTTGGAAAAGGCTTCCGCATACCCCCTCCTCAACTCTCACTGAATGGAACTAGGCTCCGATGGGCCAACAACATCAAGTACCTGGGCCTTCTATACGACAAACCTCTCGTATGGAAGGACCAAGTGCCTATGGTCATGCGCAAGGGAAATCAGCTTCTAGGGAAGCTGTATCCGCTCCTGAATCATCGTAGTAAGTTATCAACTAACAACAAGTTGCTAATTTACAAATCGATAATCAGGGCCGGACTTACGTACGCCTGTCAGGCCTGGTGCCAGATGTCCAAAACTCATCGGACCAAGGTCCAGACAGTCCAACATAAAGCCCTCCGTATCATAGCAGGAGCTCCCTGGTTCGTCCGCAACAATCAGTTGCACAGGGAGTTTGAAATGCCCACGATAAAAGAATTCACGCGTAATGCCCAGCTTCGCTTCCTTGAGAAAGCAGCGGTCCATCCTAACCCCGAGATAGCGAACACTTTCAGAGGCAACGTAAATGTCGGCAATCGATACCTACGACCAACGGACATTCTACCACTAGACTAGGTAACACTAGATTCAACATGGACTACCCTTGATTAATTAAGGCCGTAGTTTAGTTGAGCAACTCCTTCAGTTTTAAAAAGTGTAAACAACACACACGACTAACACAATTATAACACCACACCCCCGGAAAATGGGGAACTAGGTTAAGTTAGCATTAAGTTAGGTTAAGGTAGGTTAGATCCACATATTAGAAAATTAACCTTAGAGTTAGCATACATCAAATATCTAGACATTGACAAACCAGAATTGTAAAAGGAGTAGAGGGTTTTCCCAGCTCACAAGGAGTTTTAGTGGGTATGCCAACCCTTCAGGTCGGTGAGCCCCACATACCTGGAGCACTTTGGGGCACCCTTACGGTGACGCAGACTGCTCCAGAAATCCATAAAGCGGATTTCTCCCTGTATAAAAAAAAAAAAAAAAAAAAAAAAAATCTCGTGATAGGTAAATCAACCGTGAACGATATTGTAAAATACCGTTGTGGATATGGTTTAAAAGATCGTCCACGTAGTGAAAGACCAAGAAAAACGTCTAAAAAAGTAGATTGTATCATTAAAGGCAAATCAACTGCGGATATCAAGAAAACTGCCGCCGAAATTGCACGCTAGCTAAAGGATGAAAACCTAGCTAATGTTAGTCGTAGTACTGTGACACGAAGACTACATGATGTGGGATTTTTTAGCCGTATAGGTATTAAAAAACCATTAATCACTAAAAAGAATAAGAAGGCCCGATTAAAATTTGCCAAAGATCACCTAAATTGGACAATCAAAGATTGGAAAAAAGTAGCTTTCTCAGACGAATCTAAATTTAATCTTTTTGGAAGCGATGGTAGACAACATGTACGACGTCCTATTGGTACGAGAAATGATGTTCGGTACCAAATTCCTACTGTAAAACACGGTGGAGGAAGTGTGATTGGGAATTTTCTCTGCACAAGGAGTCGGCCCATTGATCGAGATCAACGGAAATATGAACGCTGATATTTACAAGGACATTTTAGAAAACAATTTGTTATCATATGCTGAAGAAATATTGCCGCAGAATTGGATATTTCAGCAGAATAATGACCCCAAGCGTACATCCAAGTTGTTAAAACAGTGGTTTTCTGCTTCAAATGTGAGAGTTTTAAGCTGGCCATCTCAATCACCGGACTTGAACCCAATAGAACACTTATGGGAAACGCTAGATCGTCAAGTTCGAAAGCATACATATTCAAATAAAGCCGCATTATTCAAATCATTGAAGGAAGAATGGGATAAAATTTCACCTGCTTGTATTAATCGATTGATTGAGTCAATGGCACATCGTTGTGCAGCTGTTATCGCTGCAAAGGGTATGGCTACAAAATATTAACTTAAAAATATAATTTAAGTCTATTATAGAGCATATGGACTAATAATTTTTCTCGTACAAAGTGACCGGAAACTTTTGCACATATAAATATAAGAATAATAATAATAAATATATTCACAAACAAAAATAATATTCTTTTACTATATTATTTTGTTTCCTATATCTCATACTCACATCTCATAATGATTAAAAATTATTAGTACTAGTAAGTAATAAATACTTAGGTGTACCAGAAAATAACCTCCAGGTCATCTACAATTATGTCTTAGTTGTAATGTATCAGTGTACAGAGAGAATCTCAGTAAGTGACAAGTATTTATTTACGTAAATCACAAGAAGCTGGCAAACAAAACGTACTCTGATAGTGCATATCATCCAGTACCTATATTATAGATAAGTGTTAAAAAAAACATTTCATCATAGAGTTCTCAGTTTCATATCATCATATCGTAAACTAAATTAAGAGATGTTAGTGTGAAAAACTATTCCAGTTGTCACCGACAGCTTTTTCTTGTGGTTGTCGTAATGATATTATTATAGATCACCCTTAGAAAAGCTGTATATCTTAAAATGCTTGTTAACACAGAATTTATTTTTGTTTCTTTATTTTTAGTGTTACGTATGAAAACCTTATAAGATCACTTCGGTGTCTGTCTGTCATTGAAAGTTGAAATTTGGCACTAATATAGAAATCGATGGCCGTGTAGTTTTGAAAGTTAAATTTTGACTTAAGAGTTTAGGTTTGTACTACTGAAGGTTGTGACAGTTAACCGCTTGGAGGCTTTCGAGATGTGACTGCATAGAAGGATTCTCCGTATTTCGTGGACAGCTTATGTCAGTTATTGCAGCTCATAATGATGGGAAAGATTGAGGGCAGGCGCGGCGTTGGTAGGAAGCAGGCCTCTTGGCTGGAAACGTACGAGATTGGACGGGAGTCCATAGCGTCGAAGAGTTATTCCGAGTCGCAGGGAACAGGGATGAACATGCCAGAATGATAGCCAACATCAGGGGGACCCGATATGGCATATAGAAGAAGAATACTTGCATTATTTTTAAAAAATTGCGAAAATTCGTTGCCCCTCCTTTATCTCGAAAAGTACTGATCAAAAAATTTTGAAAAAATTATGGAATATTCTCCACAGGGTGTAGATTGAACGAAAATTATCACGAGTTCATTACCTTTAATAATCTATCTGGTATATAAAAAAAACAAAAATTTGAAGGTCGTTTTCAGTAAAGATTGGAAAAGACTTTGTTGAAAACTCATTTAGAGTGTGTTTTGTGAAGTCATTGATCATTATATATATATATATATATATATATATATATATATATATATATATATATATATATATATATATATATAACACAGGGGAACAGCTGTTTTGGTGTCGAGGTTTTTTGAGCTGATTCTATATCAATTTGATGTCCTGAATTCAAATAACGTATTCATTTGTACCTAGGAGCTCAAATTTTTAAGATATACAATTTTAGAGAAATATAAGTTACATTATTGTAACTCAAATCCGTAAGTGTAGTAAACAAAAGTAGATACGAAATTTTTATTTTAGTTATACAAAATACAATATTATGTCGTACTTACACACAAAAAAAAACATTGAAGAAATGAAATAGTCACTCAACACTCGGAAAGGTTCTTTTCCGCGACATTCTTGAATGTTTTTTTAAACAGTCCCTTTTTAAACTCCAGCAGTAATCTGCCATCATGTGCATGTTCCATCTTCCTTGGTAGCGGTCCTCCATAACTTTAATATCTTGGTGAAATCTTTCACGTTGTTCCTCACTCATGTCTCCTAAATTTTCTGGAAAACGGTCTAAGTGGCTGTGTAAATAGTGTATTTTAATACTCATATTGCACCCTAAGGATTTGAAACTATTAAGCATCTTGTTTACCATTTCAACATAGTTTTGAGCTTTATGTTTGCCTAGAAAATTTTCTACAACTGCAACAAATGATGTCCAAGCTTCTCGTTCAACTTGATTCATTGAATTTATGAAGGCAGGATCCTTAATTAATTGTCTTATTTGTGGGCCGTCAAATATCCCTGCTTTGAGTTTTTCTGTGCTCAACTGATGCATTTTTACCCCTATATATGCAAAACAAGACCCATTCTTATCAAGAGCCTTTACAAATTGCTTCATTAAGCCCAACTTTATATGTAACGGAGGAAGTATGATTTTTTCTCTTTCAACCAAAGCGTCGTTAATGACATTCTTTTCCCCAACGTCCATGTTTTTCTCTCTGAGGCCAATCTTTTCTAACCCAGTGGTGTGTTTTGTCCCTACTATCCCAGAGGCACAAGAAACACGGATATTTCGTGTAACCACTTTGCTGCCCAAGAAGAAAGTTTACCATTTTTAAGTCTACACAAATCATCCATTGATGTTCGTAATACTTTATCTTCTGCAAGACCAAAGCTATGGTATTATATTCTTCTTTCAGTTTCGTTGAGTGAGCTAGTGGTATTGAACCATATTTATTCCCATTATGTAGAAGGGCACATTTTAAACTTCGCTTTGAACTGTCAATAAATAGGCGCCAATCATCTGGAATATATTCAGAAAGTCCCATTTCTTTCATGAGTCCCCTAATTTCGTGACAAAATACAAGATTGTCTTCTTGAGAAAAGAATGGTAGCAGATCTTTTTCTCTTGTACGGTAAAAGGTAATTTTGGTTCCTTGTTCCAGTAAATTTTTGTCGTTCAACCTAGAAGCCAGTACTTTAGAAGCTTTTTTCGATAAATTGAGATCCCTGGTGAGATCATTTAATTCATTTTGATTGAAGCGTTGAGGAACTGATGACGTCCCCTCATAGTCACTGTTAGTTTCATTAGCATCAGAACTTTTATTAGCATCAGAAGAGCGATCAGAGGGAAAATATTCGTCATCAGAGCTATGTGGTAGCTGATGAAATGTTGGAATCGGTATTTCATCTGTTGAGTGCGTATTGCCGAGTCTAAATTGGGATAAGTCCACTTACTGCGGTTATTTCGATTGATTCCATTAGTATTTACTAAACAGAAATAACAATCATTGAAGTGGTTTTTTTGGTTCTCTCCAAACCATTGGTACGCCGAATTTTAGACATTTTCTTTTCCCGGTAGTCCACTGCCGTAAATGCTCTGTACAAGTTTTACATACGAGATGCGGGGCCCACGTTTTGTCCTGATCACCAAGCTTAACTCCAAAGTATCCAAGATACGCTCGCTTTACAAAGTCAGTAATAGTTTGTCTATTTTGTTGAAACATGTATTCTCCGCATATATAGCAAAACACATCAGGTTGATTTACACAACTTCTTCTTGAACTGGAACCTGAACTCATTTTAATTGTGTTCAATAACACAAAAACACTCTTTTCTTAACATAAAATAACACGCCGAATTCGATCTACTCTCATTAGTAAGAACGCACAAACTGACGAGACTTACCCGAGTTAGGTGATTAAAAGGGTCAGTTCAGGTACCTGATAGGCAATGGTTCCACTATTTATAGATTTACCTGGAATTTACTCAATTACAGACTGACAATAAAACCATTGTACCTACATTAATGAATATATAATAATTTTAGAACTCTCATAAATGAATATACTGAATAAAAACCACATTGGTAGATAAGTTGATGTATCTAAAAAAGTAGAGCTGATAGAGAAAAACGGATTGCATGTATAGATTTAGCGTCCCAAATATAGTTAAAATCAGCTCTAAAATCCCAGGCACCAAAACAAAAATATTTTTTTGTTGCCCTGTGTAATTTTATATCTCTGTAACAAAAATTTTTATTTTAAAAGGAACACTAATTGTGCAAGTCCAACTTGGATTTGGCTGCTTTTTTTTATGTATCTACTCACTAGCAAATTCTTCACACAATACTATGTTGCCATTAAATTATAAAAAATATAAAGATCTTAAATTATCATACTCCTAGGTAAAAATAAAGGTCACTTATAAAAAACAAACTACGAAAACAATTAACAAACGTGAAATTATTTCGTAATTAAATTATTAACAAAAAATCATATGCTAAAATCCAAAAGGTCTTTAAAAGTATAAAAACAATTTTCATATGGTAACAACCTTAACTTTGTACAGGGTGGTCCAAATTGGACACTTTTAAAGGTAAACCCTTTATCTAAAGGAGATAGACGAAACCTGATGTCGGTGTCTGAGGCTCAATTTTAATGATAAACTCAATGGTGAAAATCTCATATCAATATCTAGTACCATTTCAGATATACAGGGTGTTTCTCAAAAATCTGCATTTTGGAAAAATGTTTGTAATTCTTTTCCTATTGAAAATTTTTGATTGCTGTAAAAACATTCTCGAAACATTTTTTCACGTGGATCTCAACAGTGTAAGTTACATTTTTCTACAACTAATATTTTAATAGTTATTAACGCAAAAATATATTTTTTAAATTACTATTCTAAAAATATAGCACACTTTATATTTTGCTTAAATCTACTTCAAAATATAAAGGTTTTCAGTTTTTACGCGAGTTTTAAATGCACATTTTGTGAAGTAGGCTTTGGACGGAGCGGCCATATGATTTTCAAATTTTACTTCAGGATCAGTTACTGAATTGTCTTTTTTTGTTAGTATTTGTTAACTCATTGACAGACTTCGATTTTTTCTAACGATCTTACCGACTTTTTCAATGTTGTCGTCTGTTTTTGCCGTTCGTGGACGCCTAATGCGGGAATCGTTTGTGACGTCTTCTCTGCCATCTTTGAATCGTTTTACCCATTCGAAAACTTGCGGAAAACTTAATATTCCTGTAGCATACTTTCCAAGTTTAACGAGAAAAATCACCTTAACTCGTTGCTCAACGTTGACATTAAATTAAATTAAATTTTATTAAATAAAAACTCCTAATATAATTCTTCAAATACAATTTGATGTCTTACAAGTAACAGATTTACAAAATAATTTCATTCCCACATACGAATAGAATATTTATACAATAATTTTAAAGTAATACGTAAGTATAATAATATTAATTTTTTCATTTTAAGAAGGTTTTACACGTTTAAATTCTGCAACCCATTTTTTCACAGTGGTATATGACGGAGCAGATTCCCCTAGTGTTGTTTTCATATCATCGTGGATCTCCTTTGGTGTTAATCTTTTTTTAAACAGGTACTTGATGATCGCACGTTGTCCAATTTCCATTTTTCCAACAACGCTGCACTTGGTCTCACTAAACTCGTTCTAACCTAAAAACCACAAATTCTACAGCAACGAAATTTTACACTGTGACAACCAAAGAAAGTATGAACTTATTGAGGGTACTATAATAAAACTATTATAATTATTTTTTGTTGATACCGCGAATTTTTCAATCCATCCTCGTATATAAAGCATAAACAAGTAAAGTGCAAACTTTAAAATAATATTTACTTTTTAGAGCTCTTCAGTACTGCCTAGAAGAAAAAATAAACATACTAAGTGACAACGATTGGATCGTCCACTTAGATGAAGAAACTTTACTAACAGAAAATTCAGTTCGTGGCATCCTAAACTTTGTTATGGATGGGAAACACCACATCGGGCAAGGTCTGATAACGTACGCCAATGAAGAAGTAGTAAATTGGATAACAACGTTGGCCGACAGTTTTCGAGTGTCAGATGATATGGGCAAACTCCGGTTTCAGTTTTATAAGTTTCACAAGCCGCTGTTTAGTTTTAAAGGATCTTTTGTTGTTACACAGGTGAGTCCAAAGCATATTATTTAGAAAATTTCATGAGGTAATTTTTGTCTCCTGCTGTTCCCCTAATGAGAATTGTATTTCAATACTTTAAATCATGAGTGTTTGATAACTGATTAAAATAATTAAGAGTTTTAATTGCGTCAAACTTATCAGACCACATACTGTCTCAAAAAAATGTACAAAGATGTTTTTAGTGTTTCGTGTGGAACACTTACAAGATCTCTTCGGTGTCTGCCCGTACGGAACACTTATAAGATGACTACGGTGTGTGTCCGTCTGTCTGTCACACTCGATTTTCTCCGAAACTATTTGACATAGAAAGTTGAAATTTGGTACTAATATTGGGATTGATGGCCTCATCGGAGCCGTGTAGCTTTGAAAGTTGAATTTTGACTTAAGGGGTTAATTTTGGGGGGTAAAATCGGAAGTGAACATTTTTTTTTTTTACTAGGTCGTCGAGTGGGATGTCAAATGAAGGCTTGTAAAAACACGAGTTCAAAAACATATATAATGTAATACTTGCGCACACTTCTTAGTATTATTTTTAAAATATCGCGAAAAATCGCAGCCCCCCCCTTACCTCGAAAAGTACTGATCAAAAAAATTTTGAAAAAATTCTGGAATATTCTCCACGGGGTGTAGATTGAACGAAAATTATAACGAGTACATTACTTTTAATAATTTATCTGGTATATAAAAAAAAACAAAAATTTCAATTAGTTTTTTAGTAAAGATCGGAAACAAACTTTGTTGAAAACCGTAACAAAATTTTTTATTTTAAAAGCAATTAACGTACGGAACACTAATTGCGCAAGTTCAACTTGCACTTGATCGTTTATTTAAATTTATCTAGCTAGGTCTGAAGGAAAATCGTAGAGCTTAAAAAACAAATTGTTCTACGAAATTACCATCTAACATACACTGATAGAATTATTATTAGTCTAGCGTTATTCGAATTGTTTCGTTCCATCCAAAAAAAAAACAAAACAAATTATAATACTCAGTATATATCACCACTACACCAGACACTTTATTTTTGCACTCGACGCGCGTTTCGCTAACCATGTTAGCTTCATCAGGAGCGATGATTGACAGTCAATCATCGCTCCTGATGAAGCTAACATGGTTAGCGAAACGCGCGTCGAGTGCAAAAATAAAGTGTTTGGTGTAGTGGTGATATATACTGAGTAGTATCATTGTGCCAAAGATTCCACATTCCCAACTTAGTAAACAAATTATACAATACAATTAGAAGGTTAAAAAAAGCCTGATTTTCGGGAATTTTTTTCAGGCGGAGAGAATAAATTTACACTTTTGTAAGTATGCTATTTATTTAAATATACTTTCAGCTGAATAAATGTTTTTTTTTACAAATAATTCACGATTATGGTGGCATCTTTTCAGCGCATCCAATCATTAGTTGTGCATTTGCGGGCAATGTAGTACCTGCTGCAATGATCTGAAAAATACCAGTTTGAAATATATAATGTTTTGTGTTTGTAGTTTCTATATGAACCTAAAAAAATTGAAAAAAAAAAATGAAAATTCAGAATATTATACGAGTTTAAAAAAAAAATCGATTTTTTCACTTTTTTTGACTATTTTTTCAATAAAAGAGTTTTTTTTTAAGTCATTTTCCAAAATATTTAGGTTTACATAGAACATGTTATAAAATAATAGTCAAAATTTCATTAAGATCGGTTAAATAGTTTCCAAATGAGAGTTCCCGCAAGTTTTGAAAATGCGGTTTCGAAAAAAACACGTTTAAAGTTTCGGAGAGTGAAAACTGAGTAATATCTCCAACTTACCTGTTAATCAACGATTTTAGGGCTATATAATAACCGTTCATCCTCTTCAAAGAAATTAGTACAGGTCTAGGGCAGCTGTAATACAAATATAATCTCAAAGGCCCATATCAACCGTCCATTTGTGAATATAGGCCTCCCTTATTCTATCCCATTGGGCTCTATTTTGCGCTTCTCTGATCTAGTTCAGCCCGTCAGTCAACTTTAGATCATTTGGCCAGCGTTTTTTCTCTTCCCGGTATACGGTCTCCAATAAAGGATGATGTTATTCCATCTTGAGTCGGTGCATCTCGTGATATGTCCTGCATAATTCCACTTTAAAGTGGTGATTGTTTCAACAGCATCTGTCATTCCTGTTGTTCGTCTAATCCATTCATTGATCCTCCTGTCTTTCAAAGATATGCCAATCATTTGCCTCTTCATAGCTCTTTGTGTAACTGTTATTCTTTTTAGGGTTTGCTTTGTCCAAGTCTGACATCCGTACGTAAGCACTGGAAGAACGCATTGACTAAATACTTTCGATCTAAGCTTTAAGGCAATGTTCTTATTTTTAAGTATATGTGAGAATTTTCCGAATGCAGACCATGCCAGCATCCTCCTTCCTTTCACTTGTTTGGTCTTCTCTTTCCAGTTGTATTTGGTGACCCAGATAAATGTATTTTTCGACATTTTTAATTTGGTGGTTGTTAATTATTATATCTGGGTCTCTGGTCTTGTTCAGATTCATTTTTAGACCAACTTTACTTGATTTCTGTTCTAATTCTCGTAACATATGCTGCAAGTCACCTGAATTTCGGCTATCGTCAGCGAATCTTAAGTTATTCAGTCTGCTTCCGTTTATTTCAATACCCTCGTCTTGCCGTTGTAGATGTTTGAATACCTCTTCTAATGTTGAATTGAATAATTTTGGTGAAATGACGTCTCCTTGTCTAATTCCTCTGAGAATATTAATTTTTTCTGTGTCTGTGTGCAGTTTAATAGTTGATGTTGCCTTTTCATATATATTCTTCATTATTTCTATGTATCTGTGGTCAAGTCGTGTCTTTTTTAAACTATTTATAATTGCCCAATGTTCGATGGTATCAAATGCTTTCTAGAAATCGACAAAAGCTAAACAGATGTCCAAGTTGTGTTCAACTGACTTTTCTATTAACATTCTCATTGTTAAAAGGTGGTCACAAGTGCTCAAAAGTTTTCCTAAACGCCGCCTGCTCTACAGGCTGGTAGTCATCTAATTTTCTAGAAAATCGGTTTGTTATAATTTTGGAGAAGAGCTTATACACCTGTGAAAGTAAACTAATAGGTCTATAGTTCTCCAAATTTGTTTTGTCCCCTTTCTTGTGAAGGAAAACAACCATCGCATTATTCCACTCATCTGGTATTCCTCCAGTTCTCAAGCTCTCGTTGAATAATTGAAACATTCTAGACAGAAGTTCGTCTACTCCTTCTTTTAGCATCTCCACTGTTATATCATCCTCCCCTAGTGCTTTGCAGTTTTTCATACTCGATAAGGCCAACATGATTTCATCTTTATCAATATCAGGCATATCTTCTGATCCGACATTCATTATCTTCCCTGTCGTTCTATATTCTGGATACTCATCAAGTTGGGAAGTGTATATATCTTTATAAAAAGTTTCTGCAATTGTTATTATTTCCTGTCTCTCTCTTGTTTCTATTCCTTCCTTATCCCTTAGATTTCTTAGATTCTTGTTATATTCTATTGCTTTTTGTATCTCAGTTTCGTAAGCTTTCTGCATATTCCTTCTGATTAACCTTCTTGTTTCTTTAGAGACTCTCCTGAAGTCCTCGAAGTTATTGTCTCTACGTGATAATTTATTTCTCCGATCTATTAATTCTCTTGTTTCTGCACTACGTTTATCCGTTTTATTTGGTTCCCTTTTGACCACTGCATTTGCTGCTTCTTTTATTGATGTTGTTAAATTATCTGTTAATACTTGTAGGGATGTATTTCTGCTTTAATTCTGCTCTATATGCTTCGCCATCTTTACTCAGTTTTTGTGCATCTATTGTTGTTTTTCTGTTATGCTTCTTTTATAGTTTTATATTTCCATCTATCTTAATTTCTGCTTTTACTAGTCTGTGGTCGCTTGATATTTTGAGCGAGCTGAGTACACTGACATCTTTAATTATATGTTTTCTTGTGGAGTTGATATAGTCGACCTCGTTTTGTGTATTTCCACTGGGCTAGCCCAGGTCCACTGTCGTTGTTTCTTCTTTTTGAAGAATGAATTCATGGCAAATAATTGTTTGTCGGTTAGAGAGTCAACAAGCATTTGTCCTCGTTCGTTTTTTTGATCGAAGCTGAAAACTCCCAGATTTTCTTCTGTGTCATGTTGCTTATTTCCCAGTTTGGTGTTAAAGTCGCCAATAATTATTGTGTGTGTTTTTGTTTCTGGTGATGATTGATATAATAGAAATTAATAAATTAAGACTCCCGGAGCTATCGCGTATACCTGCTACATTTACTCGAGGCGAAAATGCTGCTCGAACGGTCGTCCCGGTTATATACTGTAACTTCTTTAAAACTTGGAATTTCTTTCTAAAATTTTAAAGACATATTCTTAAGATGTTGCACTAATATTTTATCCAAATTTTTTTTTTTTGATTTTTGTTGAATGTTCTATTTGTATCGCCCCCTTTAAGTGCTGTAAAATAAACAAGTGACATGACAAAAGTACCTATATCCGCGGTACACCCGAGTGTTTAAAAGCCATGTTTGGAGAGAAAAATTCGATAAGATGTGTTCCTACATTGCATTCTTTAAAATCACGAGAAAACCGATTAATACACAAAAGAAAAACTAATGTAATGAAAGACTGATTTTGTCAAATTTCCACTTTATTTAGTTTCACTGAAACTGTATGACGCGTTTCGCTATACTGTAGCTTCTTCGGATACAAAACGATATTTGAATATTAGTGTTGTTACATTTATACAAATACTCTAAGGTAGATAGGTAATAAAATTAATACTATATACTAATGAATATTGCTGGGAAATCCATTCTGAATATTAATTGTATAAATTGAGTAAAGGGGATTTACCATGGCCCAGACAGGTATCTTTTTGTTCGTTTAAGATGATGTCTGAATTTTAAATTCTATTTATTTCTAAATTTTCTAATAGGTTTAATTTTACGCCTTTGTTTTGTATGTGTAGAATTTTAAATTTATTATCAAAAAGATGATTTGATTCTGTTAACTGATTACTGTACGCTGAGTCAGTTTTGTTTTTTTGAATAGCTTCTTTTATGTTCTGAAATCCGAATTTCGATTGAGCGACCTGTCTGACCTATGTAACTTTTATGACAAGAACCACAATTCAACTGATACACTCCAGATTTTTTTGATCTATTTTGTTTTCCCTTTGCGTTTTTAATGAATTTTCCTAACGAGTTGTTTGTGCTAAAAGCTATGTTGATATTATATTTGTTTAAGTGGTTTTTAGTTTTCTCTGACGTGTTACCAGAATAGGTTAAAACATTATATTTTTTCTCTGTGTTTTCTTTCTTGGGGTATACTAAAGAAATAGCTTTATTTTTTAATTTTTTGTTTAGAATTGAGTCTATGGTGTCAGGAGAATATCCGTTCTTAACAGCAATTTGTTTTATTAGATTTAATTCTTTATTAAAATCATCTACAGATAAGGGGACACTTACAAGTCTGCGCAACATACTGTGGTAAGCTGTCAATTTGTGTGGTAGGGGGTGAGCTGATTTTATGTTGGTTGTAGTATCTGTATGTGAGGGTTTGTAAAAAATAGAGAATTTGTGTTTGTTGTAATGTCTGGTTATCGTTAAGTCAAGAAAATTAATTTTATTGTCGACTTCTAGTTCCATAGTGAATTTAATATTTTTATGTATTGAGTTTATATAGTTAAAAACATTGTCAAGTTGACGCTCTGTACCACTAAAACAAGCAACGATCTCGTCTACATATTGGTACCAATACAAAAATGATTTGCTAAATTCTTGTCTATGTATTTGTTTTTCTAGGTTATCCATCAATATTTCTGCTAAAAGCAAAAAATCTGGAGTGTATCAGTTGAATTGTGGTTCTTGTCATAAAAGTTACATAGGTCAGACAGGTCGCTCATTCGAAACTCGGATTTCAGAACATAAAAGAAGCTATTTAAAAAACAAAACTGACTCAGCGTATAGTAATCATTTAACAGAATCAAATCATCTTTTTGATGATAAATTTAAAATTCTACAGATACAAAACAAAGGCGTAAAATTAAACCTATTAGAAAATTTAGAAATAAATAGAATTAAAAATTCAGACATTATCTTAAACGAACAAAAAGATACCTGTCTGGCCCATGGTAAATCCCCTTTACTCAATTTATACAATTAATATTCAGAATGGATTTCCCAGCAATATTCATTAGCATATAGTATTAATTTTATTACCTATCTACCTTACAGTCCCTGGCCAAATTATTAGACACACTGCAAGATTTCATGTAAAATATTAATTACCGAGTGATATTTTACCGTTTTATTATTTTAAATTGATTTGTTTTTTATTTTTATATTATCCAATCAATTACCTATTTATTTGACATAAATAAAACAGCATTAATTTAGAAAAGCATAAGTTTATTAAGTTTTAAAGAAAAGTGAAATTAATGTTAGTAAAAGTTAATATTTAGTTGAGCCACCTTTAGCCGCTATCAAAGCTTTAATTCTGCGCGGGATGCTATCAATGCAAGATTGTACTGTCTCCTGCATTTGAGGATGATGATTCCACACATGAATAATCTTTTCTAGGAGCTGGGTTTTGTTGGTAATCACATCTTTAGCCACTTTTCTTTTCATCAGCTCCCACACATTTTCAATGGGGCCAATCCAACAGAGGGATATTTTTTTCTGCCAAAAAAGCTTTAACAGACCGAGCAATGTGGCAGGGAGCTCCATCTTGCATGAAAGTGAATGGTTCCCCGTTTGGAAACCATTCTCTGAGCTGCGGAATCAACCGATTTTGTAATACTTCTTTGTACTGATCTTGCCTCATTATTCCTTTGACGACGTACAGACGTCCAGTGCCCTTGCCGCTGATGACTGACCAAATCATCACTTTGGTGGGATGTTTAACCGTCGGAACGACACAATGAGGATGAAACTTTTCTCCATGACGACGACGTACATACTGAGCTTTATTCTGCAAAATTTCGAATGTGCTTTCGTCACTGAAGCAGACCTGTCAAAAATAGGAAAAATATATAAACTTCCATGTTTATTTGCTTTATTTAACTAAAAATGATAATAATGTATCAATTATTGATTAAATTGCTGTATCTTACCGATCTCCAGAAGTCCACATCTTTGTCTTGCCATTGTTTGGCCCACTTCAGGCGCTTTGCTTTCATTGCAGCTGTTAACTTGGGCTTCCTGGCGGGGCGACAGGCCTTAAAATCTAATTCTTTCAATTTTCTTCGAACAGTGCGCTCAGAAGCATTTACGCTAGCATCCTGGAGTTGTGATTTTATTACCTTTGTGGTAGCAAATCTGTTTTCTACACAAATTTTCTTCAAACATCTCTCTGACCGTGGAGTGAAAATTGGTTTTCTACCGCATCTTTTCTTTCTTTTCGGGCTTAATTCCTTCCCTGACTCAATTTTCTTTTTTATGCGTCGTACACTAGCTTCAGAAACCTCCAATCTTCGTGATATTTCTCGGTTTGTAAATGTTTTCGCAATCACAAGGGCCTTCACTTCAGCTTTTTTACGTGGTGAAAGATCGCCTTTTCTACCCATAATGAAAATAGTCCAATTACTTTTTTAAAACACTGCATACAAAATAAACTAATAACTGAGTAGTATAAAACTGTTAAACAAACAATCACAGTCCATAAAGCCACAGAAACACGTCCGTACCTGACTCGATTCCGATCGCGACTGATACAGGTTTGTACTTCTTTACGTTCATGTATCACTTTGTCAACACAGTATTGCCATATGTTAAAAATAAATACAAATATGTAGTCTACAACAATTCTTTTAAATAAAAATCAATAATATTGTAGTTTAAATATACCATTATTGCATAAAAACTCTTAAGAAACATAAAATTACTAAAAAAAAATACAGTGCGTCTAATAATTTGGCCAGGGACTGTAGGGTATTTGTATAAATGTAACAACACTAATATTCAAATATCATTTTGTATCAGAAGAAGCTATAGTATAGCGAAACGTGTCATACAATTTCAGTGAAACTAAATAAAGTGGAATTTTGACAAATTCAGTTTTTCATTACATTCGTTATGAATTTCCATCAAGTAACAGCCACAACAATTCAAAGTTTAAAAGAAAACTATAATTTAATCTCAAAGATTAAGAAAATTAGGGTTTCAAAATTTGCAGTCTGTCAGAAAATATAGAGCCGAAAATCGAACCATCTTTTACTTAGCCGAAAGTTGGTTCGACACCTACGACCATATAAAAAAAGTATGGAGTGTTTCAATTCACAAATGTCAGATTACCGCTCCTTCAAACTAAGGATCACAATAATACACACTGGTTGAGAGAATGGAATTTAAAATACAACGCCAAGTTTAAGTCTAATTGTTATACATTTAATGAAGAAGATTCTAAATGAAATCTCAGTGGAAAGTTGGAAAAATTCTGTAAATCATATCATTAAAGTTCTAAATTCCTACATTTCTGTACAGAATGCTGTTAAACCAATAAATTATTTAGATTATGACAGTGACAGTTACACCGAACTAGATATAAATAAATGTTAGGATGTATTTTTCTTTTTTCCTGTTTTTTTGTCTGAAACATTTTATATAATACATTAATTTTAGCCACTTTCTATTTTTACCTTTGTACTTGATAATTAAATATTCGTTTTACTACTGCCTTTTTTTTAGTAACCGTTGAAACTCCTAACCACATTAAGTTCGACCCTGTGTTACTATTTTCCTATAATAATAAATACGAAGCTGGTTTGCCAGATATGTCAGGTGAAATTGCCAAATGCAATAAATTTAATGAATCCCAGGTATTTACAACCTTACTTTAACCTTGGACTTTAGAAATTATGCAGGCAATTAGTCAAACAGTATACGCCTGAGCAAACTTTACTGCATGTTATCAATTATATCGGCTTCCAATTCAAAATCGGAGAAAAATGTTCAGTAATCTGAAGTTTTCCTTCCGATATTTGAATAAAAAAAGTCGCACGGCGCTGAATCAGGACTCTAAGGTGGATGTTGTAACTCGGTGAATCCACAGACTTTCGTAAGTAGTTGAAGTGTGCAAGCCTTGTGGACCCTGAAGTTGTCGCACAACAGTAAAGTTTTATTTCTCCATGAAATTAAATTTCTTTTTTTTTTATGGGTCTAGCACACGTGTTGCAGGGAAGTCCCTAAAGCGCTCCAGGAGCGGCATGTGTGCGGAAAAAGCGATTCACGTTGTTCTTGAATCGATGTAAATTGTACTCGGTGGGAAACACAGCGCTGGGCAAATTCTTCCAAGGGGATGATGTTCTCCATATACAAGACTGCTGGAAAAGCGTTGCACGAGGAGTAACAAGCTGAACCTCATACGGATGTAAAGCACCAGCGCGACGTGTATTTCTAACATGCACCGCTTTGGGAGGAATTAAGCGGGCTACATCCTTCGAACACTTTCCATGAAAATACTTGTAGAACAGACTCAAGTCGCCAACCGTTCTTCGATGTTCCAGCGAATCAAGGCCGCCGGTCAATTCCGGGTCTCCAATCAGACGGACAGCTCTTCTCTGAACAGAATCCAACAAATGCAGTGTATGTTTGGGAGCGGAGCCCCAAACGTGGGAGCAGTATTCCATAGTTGGTCGAATTTGAGCTTTGTTCTGGAGTGTAAAGCTTTCTGGTTCGAAATAAGATTCCCAACTTTTGAGAAGCTGTCCTTTCTATGCCTGCAACATGTTCATGCCAGGACATATTTGCTCCCAAACTAACGCCCAACAAATTGAGCGACGATGCTAGGGGATACAGTGCCCCGACATAACTATGTCGGGTTCAGCAACGTTAACTTTTTTAGAAAAAAACTGCCGCCTGGGTTTTTGTAGCGTTAAATTCCACTTGGTTACTATCACCCCAAGATAGAATTTCTTCCAGGTCTTTGTTAAGTTGAACGACCTCCTGCTGTCTGCGGATATTCGCCTGAGCAGCCGATGTCCGAGCATTCAAGGTGAATGAAGAGACAAGCGTACTGTCATCTGCAAAGCTGTAGATTGGATTTAATGACTTACTTCAAGTTTTTGACCTCCCTTTCGTACCCGTCTCCATTAATTGTGGACTATTTTTCCATATATTCTATAAGCAAAATTTTCATTTCCCTGAAGATGACCGAGGCTTTTTTGGATGTGGAGATCCCTTATAAACTGATTACATCATTTTCTGCGTTTAGGGAGGATCAAAATAAAACACCTAAGTCTCATCGCCTGTGGCAATTCGGAAAATATAACTCTCATAGTTCTCTGAGGCGGTCAAATATTTTTGCGAAATTTCATTCCTCGCCAGCTTCCGGTGTGATGTAAGGAGTTTGTGGTGGGAAAAAGCCATTCTGTCCGTTAAAAATAATAAAGCACCAGGTCCTGATAACATTACAGTGAAGTACTAAAACTAATATATGAAATCAATGATTAATTTCTCAATACTCTCACTGATCTCTTCAATAACATTTATAATACCGGTGAATTCCCTAAAGACTGGCTAGAATCATCCTTTATTACAGTACCCAAGAAAAGAGGCGCTAAAGAATGATGAATTTATAGGACTTCACAAACGTTATTTATATCAGAAAATGTGAATCAAACATCAGCCAGTTTTGTAATGCTCTTGGTACACGAGAAGCCATTTTTAGCTTACAAGCGCCCATTCAACGCTGCAGGGATATGAACAAAGATGCATTCCTATGTTTTTTGGACTTCGCCAAAGCATTTAACAATGTCGGGCACAAACGGCTAATGAAAATTCTTCAAAAAGCAAAGATATTCTCATCATAGCAAATCTGTACTGGGGACAATCGGTTAACATAAGAATAGATAAATCCTACTCTGACAGCGTTGCGATGAAAAAAAGTGTACGGCCGGGTTGTGTCTTATCTCCCTTCCTCTTTAACCTATACTCCGAACAAATATTTAACAAAGCACTAGAGGGAGTTAACAGAGGCATCAAAATAAATGGCGAGATGATTAACAACATAAGATAAGCCGATGATACCGTCTTGCTGGTCAGTAACATCGATGAACTTCAAGGTCTAGTTGAAAGGGTGCAAAGGGTTAGCGAGGAGTATGAATATCTAAAACCAAGTGGATGATAATAAGCAAATCTCAGCAAGCTTCAGCTAAAAAGCCAAATAATCAAGCCTGTGGAATCCTATATATCAGGTGTACAAGTATAAAATGCGGTTTTTTTTTTCTAAAAAAACATGTTAAATTCGGAAAGAAGAATCATAAAAAGTGTTTTATTCAAAGTATGCTCCATCGCTTGTTATACATTTTTCCAATCATTCGGGCAATTTGTGACTACCACGCCAGTAAAAATCTTCCCCTTTTACTGCGCACCCTTCATCGAGCCAGTTTTTCACATCTTCGTATGAACCGAAGCGCTGCTCAGCAAGTGCCTGACCCATCGATGCAAACAAGTGGTAATTAGAAGGAGCCAAGTCTGGTGAGTAAGCCGCATGGGGTAGAACTTCCAAACTGAGTGCTTCCAACGTGTCCCGAACTGGTTTTGCCGTATGTGATGGAGCATTGTCATGAAGAAAAATGACTTTGTGTTGCCTCTTTCGGTATTCTGGCCTTTTTTTCAAGCAGCGAACGGTTCAAATCGGTCAATTGTTGTTGGTAACGTTTAGTATTAACCGTTTCCCCAGGTTTTAACAGCTCACAATAGACCACGCCCCTTTCGTCCCACCAAACACAGAGCATCGTCTTTCTGCCAAAACGATTCGGTCTTGTGGTCGATGTGGATGGTGCGCCTGGGTCTACCCATGATTTGTTGCGCTTGGGATTCTCAAAATAAATCCACTTTTCATTTCCTGTAATATACAATGCAAAAACGACTTACTTTTGTACCGAGCGAGCAAAATGTCACACGTGTTTTTGCGCTTTTCCATTTGCCTGTCGTTCAACTCATGTGGAACCCATCTACCAGTCTCCTGAATCTTTCCCATATCTCGTAGCCGATTGGAAACAGCTTATTGACTAACGCCAAATTGCTCGGCGAGTTGTTTTTGTATTTGCAATTCCACATCTTCGTATTTTTTTGGCGGTTTTCCACGTTCCTTGTCTGCCACATCGAAGTTACCACTTTTGAAACGCCGAAACCATCGTTCACACGTATCTTGCGATGGAGCATGTTCACCATAAGCTTCTCGAAGTAATCGGTATGATTCAACAGCAGTTTTCTTCAAATGAAAACAAAAAATTAATGCTGCCCGCGAATGCTTTTTGTTCGGTATAAATTTCCACATATTGAACACAACACTATGCACACACTTTTCCAATTTATCGCTCGTGCGCGTCTGACACTTGTTGATGACACAACAAAATGGCGCAGTGTCAAACCTTTATAGCACAAACTGCATTGGTGTACCATCTGTTGTTTGAAATCCGCATTTCATACTTGTACACCTGGTATACTTGGGGACAATGGTTAATGTAAAGTAAGTGGGATCAGTCTGTCGAAATAAAGTTAAGAATCGAAAAAGTTCAAGCATCTTTTAATGGTATGGACTAAAAGTTAGATTAGCCAAATTCCGTATTTTTCTATACGGTGTAGAATCGTGGACGATGACTTGGAAACACTAATGAAAAAAGTTAAAACCTTTGAGATGTGGGAGTACCGCCGGATTCTGAATCAAACATACCACCAACTTAGAAGTTTTGCGCCGAATAGGCAATGACAAAGAAATTCCACTCACAAAAAAGGGAAGCAAACGAGGGCCAGGAAGAAGAAGACATTCTTGGCTATATAACCTAAGACAATGGTCGAATTTACGTCTGTTCAGCTGTTTCGAAGCGCCGTCAAGAAAGTTAGGATTGCCTATCCGAAACGGATAGGGTACTGGAAGAAGTTTGTGGATCTATCGTGAGGAGACTTTATTTATCCCCAAATCTTTTTGCATAATCTTGAAAACTGTAGTTTCGGATCCCCGAGCTTCTTTGACCAGAATGGGGTCTTTATTCGTCAGTTGCGTATGTCTAAATTTTTGACTGTATTAAAATGAAAAGTAGGTAAGGTAAATATTTAATTTCTTCAGAATATTATTTTTATTTTAATCTTTAAAACACCTAGAAGTAATATTTGTTTAGGAATTCGTGTGTCTAGTATTGTTTTAATTATCCCCTGGTTTACAAATATTGTAAATAATATATAAATTGTTTAAATATTGCTTCATAAATAACTTAATCTGTTCTTTTCAGAATGTAATTGTACAAATATTAATACATAACATTACATTCAAAATTCACAATATAAATATAGATACAAGTAAACATCTCGGTCTCTGTGTTGTACTATATCATAGGGATTGTCCTCAGTCCGAACCTCTTAACAGACATGTGATGACTCTCATTGACTATAAGTCATTCTACTGGTTCCTTTTGTCAGCAAGATAAACTTCATCATGCACTCCAACTCCAGTTAGTTCCCTAACCTGATCCGACGAGCGACGTGGAGACCGGCCTCTGGGCCTACGGCCGTTTACTTTTCCTTCTATGACTAATAGGTCTTTATCGTTATTTCGCCTAGCTATGTGGCCAAAGTATCGCAAAATTTTTTCATGGCTGGTGTGAGTTATTCTTTTAGCTACTCCTAATTCTCCCAGAATCGAAATATTGGTTCTGTGCGCAGTCCATGGTATACGCAGTAGTCTACGATAATACCACATCTCAAACTAAAGATGAGAGATATCATACCTGTGACTTAGATGGTCACAGAAAATACCTGCGACGCAATTCTTCGTAAAGCAGCTACTCGAGTCTCTGTTTTAAATTTTCCTTTGGCAATTTCATTTACGATGCTGCCCCGGGTCCAACCACAAATCACAGATTGAACCCATACAAAAAGGGGCCCTTCGAATAATCTCGGGTGCGTTCCGCACCTCCCCTATCCCCAGTCTCCAGAGTGTCTCTTCCATTCCCCCTTTAGCCCTTACTAGACAATTATCCCTTCTAAAATATTACACCACTACACTATATCGTCCTCACATCAAAGTTTCATTAGATCTATCCAATATACATTATCAAAATCAACCCTATCCTCCAAACTCCATCCCCGAAAGATTGAAATCACTCATTTCACTACACTCCATCAGGCCACCCACATTCGATTACCCTCTCCACTCAACATTTCCACCATGGCTCTCCCCCCGACCCTACATAGACCTATCCATTGGAAAATATAACAAATCATCCTTCTCCACAATCACCCTAAATAAATACTTCTCAAGTTTGAAAGCCACTAGATACTCCCAATCCCTCCCAATCTACACCGATGGATCAAAAAACAACAATAGGTGGCAATATGCCACCCTGACGAACTCCAGAGTGGAGTGGAGAGGGTTCCAATATGACGTCATTAACCTGAATAATGTACGAAAGCTGGATAGGAACTCCCATACTATTCAATACCTCCCAAAAACAAGACCACTTCACCAAGTCAAAAGCACTCTGATAATCAACAAAGCAGATGTACATTGAAAAATTAAATTCTCAAGTTTTTACAATTAGTTGACCTAAAATTCAGAATATGCTCACTGGTGCCCTTATCTTTTACGAATCTCGTTTCCTCTTCGCCTATTTGTGGGGAGAGGTATGGTCTCAGTCTCTCGTTTAGTATGTATAACATTACTTTGCTTGCGTAACATATGAATGCAGTAACGCAATAGTTTGTGCGCTCGGATGTAGACCCTTTTTTGTGAAGTGGAACAAAGATGGATTCACACCACTCTACTGGCCAGCACCCTGTCTTCCAAATTTTTTGGCATATGTTATGTAAGAGTTCCAGTTCCACAGCTGCGTCACCCAGATTTGTTATTACTTCGCTAGTTATGCCAACCGGCCCCGGTGTTTTACCGTTTCTAAGTTTACCGATAACATA
This sequence comes from Pachyrhynchus sulphureomaculatus, assembly GCA_019049505.1. NCBI lineage: Eukaryota > Metazoa > Arthropoda > Insecta > Coleoptera > Curculionidae > Pachyrhynchus > Pachyrhynchus sulphureomaculatus. The sequence continues at coordinate 28,084,114 of CM032449.1, forward strand.
TTGTACCTCTGACCTTGGCATTGATGGCTCAGACAACTGAGAATTTGACCGGATTCGGACAGAAGCTGCGTTACCAGCAAAAAAGATTCTGGCGTATTGTTTCCAAAGGTCTGCAATACGATCTATTTCTGTAAGAACTTTATTACTATTCCTTATAGCCACAGTTTCATTCATAATAGTAAATTAATTAACGACATTCTAGAATACTCGAATGTCAGAATTTTGTACTACACTTAAATAAGTGCACAACTATGTGTACGTGCTAGATACAATCTAAAAAGAAAAAAAAATACAAAACCTAAAAATCATTTGAATGATTTAAAAATACTATAATTAAAGAGTGCCCACAATATGTACATAGACATCATTACACTTTTACAAAATAATCCTATTAACCAATGGAAAATCAGAACACCTCTTTGAATTTAACTAAATTTTTACAAATAAATACCCTACATGCACTGTTAAACGTATACAGTCTTGTTAAGGGCCTAATTTCAAGAGGGATCAGGTTATACATCCTGGGAGCCAAATACGAAAAAGATCTAACTTTATTTGATGTCTTATTTATAGGCATTTCTAAGCATCTACCGATCATACATCTGGTTCACATTGTTTGAATTTGTTAGTTTCATGAATATAGGAGCAAGTTGTGAGACGGTACAAAGTACGCACATCTAAAATATCCTCAGAGTATAGGTCGGTAGGAGAACTTTGATTTTTTCGAAATATTATCTTCACAAGGTAATTTTGTATCACCTTCAAGGGATATGTGGAGTTTCGTAAAAACCACCCCACACAACTATACCATACTGTATATATACATATACATATATATATATATATATATATATATATATATATATATATATATATATATATATATATATATATATATAGATATATATATATATATATATATATATATATATATATATATATATATATATATATATATATATATATATATATATATATATATATGTATATACAGGGTTACAGGGAAAGTCGTCCTAGATAATTAAGGACGTTATAGTTTAGGTCGTTTCTGACCGATTTGACTCTATGACATGATGTCTTAAACTTAACCGTTTTCGAGATATTGACGTTTAAAGATTTTCTAAAAAAAACATGTTTTTTTTTGCTTTTATATCGATTTTTTTTTATTAGAGGTTCTCGAGTGCGATTTTTTGGTTATTTTTAGTTAGTCTGTATGTCAAGTATCAAAAATCATCAAAAAAATTTGAACTAGTTACTAACAGTTTTAAATGGCGGCTTGTTAATTTTTCTAAATTACGGATTTTTACCAAGTGTTTCCTACTTTAAATCAATAAAGAGAAAAAAAAATGTATGGAAGTTATTCTGCAAATTATTTTAAAAACTTTTACGTCTTTTTAGCTATCAAAAAAGGTATAATACTAGGAGTTTAATAGGAAAACTGTACACAGAATGACACCTAAAGCGGGCTCGGGTAGCAAAAGGTAAATTTTTAGTTCTAGGTGAAAATACGAAAAATACACAAATAAAACAAAAAACCTTGCAATTTAATATTTTTTATTAATTATAATTCATGTTCTATATGGTCGCCCCTATTTCTAACACAAATTCTCATTCTTTTTCTTAAATTACTTTTCACAACGCTGGTTGTGAGGTGCCGCCTCATTTCGTCAGCGGCATCAATTATTTTTTGTCTTAGGACATCCACGTTTTCGATAGGAGTCATCTGGTCGTATACGAGACTTTTCATGTGACCCCACACATAAAAATCCATCGGTGTTAGGTCTGGGCTTCTCGCCGGTCAAGGTATGGCTCCTCCTCTTCCAATCCATTTGTTGGGATAATTGTCATTGAGCCATGTACGAACACTTCCTCTGTAGTGAGCTGGGCAGCCATCATGTTGAAAGTACATGTTTTGTCTCAAACCAATAGGTAGGTCCTCCATCAAATTAGGTAAATCGTTCCGCAAAAAATTGTCGTATTCCTCGCCATTCAAATTATCTGGCAAGAAGAATGGCCCCACCAAATAATTTGAAATTATACCCATCCACACATTTAAGCTCAATCTTGTTTGTGATCCTTTCGTTCTTTTTTTGTTTGGGTTGCCTTCCTCTTTAGAAGCCCAATAGTGGGCATCGTGGTAGTTTGTAAGACCGTCATTGTCGAATTTCGACTCGTCAGTCCATAGTATTTTCTTAAAAAAAGATGCATCTTCGACATCGGTATTGAGCATAAATCTGCAGAATTCTAATCGTCGCAACGGATCCCCTTCTTCAATGACTTGCACGGGCGTATAGTGGTAAGGGTGTTGCCCAACAGTATGCATTACAAACCATACCTTCCACTGCGAAATACCAAGCTGTTGTGCGACAACATTTGTAGATGTGGTTGGGTCCACCTCAAAGAGACGTCGTATTTCGTTTTCTTCGTCTTCGTCAAAGATACGTGGTCGTCCCATGTCAGTTCGCCGTCTTTGTACGGAACCAGTTTCTCGTAGTCTCCGATAAGTTCTATCAAATACGCTAACATCAGGTACACGACGAGTAGGATATCGCAGTATGTATTCATCACGTGCACGCGACGACACTCCTTCGCAAAATCCGTAACACATTAGGATGTCAGCATATTCCTCGTTGGTATACGTTGCCATATTCACAAGCAGAGATCAAAATCCAGTTATGAGCCAATTCACACAGTCAGAAGATGAAACACAGATATTTTTGAAGAGCACGGTATAGCACATCTACCACGGACGAATCGCATGAGCAGACTAAAAATCATTCAATAATGTTTAGTGAACAGAAAATGTCACTCGCACAGAGAGTACCCCGACCGGAAAAAATGCTTACCCAACCCTTTTTATTGTTTGAAGGTGCAGGTAGTAAACCGGTAATTGGTAGTATCTAAATTCTATTATTATGTTACTCTACATTTGGGCCTATTGAAATCTCATTTTCTTAGAATTTTCAATAGATCCAGTAGATATTATACCGTTTTAGATAGCTAAAAAGACGTAATAGTTTTTAAAATAATTTGCAGAATAACTTCCATACATTTTTTTTTCTCTTTATTAATTTAAAGTAGGAAACACTTGGTAAAAATTCGTAATTTAGAAATATTAACAAGCCGCCATTTGAAACTGTTAGTAACTAGTTCAAATTTTTTTGATGATTTTTGATACTTGACATACAGACTAACTAAAAATAACCAAAAAATCGCACTCGAGAACCTCTAATAAAAAAAAATCGATATAAAAGCAAAAAAAAAAACACGTTTTTTTTTTTAGAAAATCTTTAAACTTCAATATCTCGAAAACGGTTAAGTTTAGGACATCATGTCATAGAGTCAAATCGGTCAGAAACGACCTAAACTATAACGTCCTTAATTATCTAGAACGACTTTTCCTGTAACCCTGTATACAGTGGCGAACAAAAGTATGGAAACATTTAAATTCCCATCTCTAGTTTTAACATTTAAACTATTTACAATTAAAATATTTGTTTATTAATCGTGTACAAGTTAACAAACATTTTGAAGACTAAAACAGTTATTGTTTATTAGAAATGTACTTAGTTTTTAACGTAACAAAATTATGCACAAACAAAAGTATGGAAACATTTTTGTTATAAAATAAAAATTCCACTGAGACGACTAAGATGTCGAAAATATTTAACATTTAGTGGGATATCCTTTTGCGTGAATCACTGCTTGACATCTTCTGCCCATAGAGTCAATAAGCCTAGCACAAAAATCGGATGGTATTTTTTCCCATTCTTGTTTTAATGCGATCTAAAGTTCGTCCCGGTTTTTTATATTTCTTTTCCTAATTTATTTATCCAGATAGTGCCAAAGATTCTCTATCGGGTTCAAGTCAGGTGATTGTGAAGGCCAGCGCACCACCCGAATCCTTTGTTCGTTGTTTTGTTGAAAAATCCATGACAATGGCGAATTTTCTTCATAAGGAATCAAATTAGTTTCCAATATCTCAAGATACATTTGAGCATCCATTCTGCCATTTATCTTTGCCAATGGCCCCGTACCAGACCGTCGAAAACAACCCCATACCATGATATTTCCACCGCCATGTTTGACAGTAGGTACAAGGTACTTTGGGTCATATCTTAGACCAATTGGTCTTCTTACATAACCAGTAGAATCACTTCCAAAGAGATTGAACTTTCTTTCGTCACTAAAGATTACTAGAGACCACTGGTTTTGAGTCCAGTCTTTATGTTCCTTAGCAAATTTCAATCTCTCTTTTCTGTGACGCTTTGTAAGGAGTGACTTTTTAACAGCACGCCTACCATGAAGATTTTCAAATAACAGACGACGCCTAATAGTCATGCCTGACACCAATACACCCTGATATTCCTGCCTTAGTTCTTTATTAATATTAACAGTAGTTTTCTTGGGATCATTTTTTCGCTTTTCGAATTATAATTTTGTCTACTCTCTTACTTGTTTTTCGAAGTCTACCACTTTTAAATGCTGGATCAACAGTGCCCCTTCCCGAGAACTTCTTAAATTTTGCTGACAGTGCCCCTCTGCATGTTTAAAGATTTTGCTATTTGAATTTGCTTCTTTCCACTTTGATATAGAGAAATAATTTTATGTTTCATTTTGGCAAAAAACGCACTCTTAAATAATGCTATTAAATTACTTCGTATCAACAATAACGTACTCTTAAAGCAGAATGATAAAATTATTTCAATGCTTTCGATAAGGACAAAACGCGTTTTTTAAAAACCTTATCTACCAGAAAAGGTAAACAAAGTTTTTATAGTCAATAATAAAATCTATAAAGAAATTGTCTACAAAACAAAACTAGTTTTTTTATTCCTAAAGGATAGTATTTTATATTTTTGATTAAGAAGATGTTTCCATACTGTTGTTCGCCACTGTATATATATGTTACAATAAAGGTTTTCACGGATGGTGGAATGTAATACATTAAAATTCCGGGTTTCAATCCATTCGTCTAACAATGAATTTGCACGACGTTTTACCAAAATCTCATTTGGCATTTTCAAGTGCTTTTGCTGTTCCTGCTACTCGTTACTGTGATTTTGTTGCTGCTGCCGCTCAAGGTAACTGAGCTAACTAAAGTTAGTTTCGAGGAAACATGAGAGCCCCAAACAGAACTTTTCAGACATACCATAAGAGCGTAGTTTAGTCAACAGTCCATCGTGCCAAACGCGGTCGAATGCCTCGGATATGTCAAGAGCAACCGCTTGAGATTCTTCAAAGTGTTCAGTTGCAGTAAAATGTGAAGCAAAGAGTTCAGCCAACAAGTTCGCTATCTCAACAGATGTCGTTGCATAGAATTATCTGGCCGTGTGAGTGATGGTATGGTGGATTTGGTGAAATTTTGACTAACTGCCTTAGCGACTGACCAAAAGTACCTGGAATTGTTGGGACAAGCTGGAAGTTTGTTTCTAATTCGTTGATTGTGTGCCTCCTTAGTTTCGTCGATAATTCCTTTGCATCTGTTCCGGGCACGAACAAAGGTGTTACGGTTTATGGTGTTTTCACGCCATTGTCGGTAGGCAAGATGTTTAGAAACAACAGCTTCTTTGCATTTTCGGTCAAACCAAGGCTTGCCGTTGGAAGGGAATTTCTTCGAAAAAGGGATGTAAGCTTCCATAACCAGCCAAAATAACATCGGAGACCTCCCTGGCGCAGTCAGATGGGTTGTCCGATCGAAAACAAACGTCCATCCAAGGGAAAGTTCGAGAATATTCCATGAGATCTTCCCATTTACTGTTTGTTATTAAAAGCAACCAATGGACATACTACAATGACAAGTGACATTATAATGCACACAGAAAAACAATAAATTACAAAATAATATTTTCCTTTTTCTCATATGGGAACAGAGAAAGATTTTTTGGTGTTCCGTATGGAACACTTATAAGATCACTTCGGTGTCTGTCTGTCTAGAAAGTTGAAATTTAGTACTAATATACGAATTGATGGCCTTATCAGAGCCGTGCAGTTTTGAAAGTTAAATTTTGAATTAAGGGGTTAGTTTTGAAGGGTGAAATCGGAAGTGAAAATTTTTTTTTTTACTAGGTCATCGAGTGGAGTGTGAAATGAAAGCTTGTAACAACACGAGTTCAAAAATATATATAATGTAATAATAATACTTGCGCACTCTATTCTTTGTATTATTTTTGAAAAATCGCGAAAAATCACTGAGGCCCCTTATCTCAAAAAGTATTGATCAAAAAAGTTTGAAAAAATTCTGGAATATTCTCCACAGGGTGTAGAGTGAACTAAAATTATCACGAGTGCATTAAAAATTTATCTGGTATATAAAAAAAAAAACAAAAATTTCAAGGTTATCAATTTTCAGCAAATATCGGAAAAGAACTTTGTTGACAATTCATTTGGAGGGTGTTTTGTGAAGTCATTGATCATTTTACGCCTCCGTTACAAAAAATTTTATTTTAAAAGATATCAACGCACGGAACACCAATTGCGCAAGTCCAACTTACACTTGTCCGGTTATTTTAGCTTTATTCAAAGGTAACACAATATTTATTTACTAGATGAGCTTAGTCGCGCTCGGTCGTTACCTGATTATTGAAGTTCGAGAAAAATACATTCAAAATCAAGTCCCATAAAACCTGATAATGTGCTGACGAGCTAATATTTGTTCGCGGAATTCCGCGAAACACAGGTTGGGAAATACAGATACGCTACGTGGATTAAAATATTATATTCCGCTGGTAAAACAATGAAAACGTTGATTTTTGACTCCCACTATGAAAACAATTGTCTGTAACAGTATACTTAACTATTTTTGTAATCTGTAATGTTCAGGGGATTACTACGGTTCGAGGAACCGGAAGCATATGGATACAAAAGGTTTTTCTTTAGGGAAAAATAGAGAACATATAAAGAAGAGGCAAAAACTCTTGTTTTATATGTTCTTGTATGATCTTACAATGGCATATGACAGCCACTTTATATAGCAACATATAATGTAATAACTCTATCAACAAATGAAAAGCTAATAGAATTGGAAGAACTTAAAAACAGTAAATGGGATATAATAGGTCTAGGCGAAGTCCGTACACCTGGAGAGGACCAAATCGTATTGAACTTTGGCAACCGCCTGTATCTTGCAGGTGAAGAAACTTTAATTGGTAATAAGAAACATGTTGACCAAATTATTGAAATCAAGAGTGTTAGTCCGAGAGTCATATATCTAATTATCCAAGTAAATCAGAGATACTCTAAAAATTGTTCAGGCCTATGCACCAACGAGCACTCACTCAGAGGATGAAATAAAAACATACTACGAATAAATTTCCACTGCTCTGCAAGACAGAAAAGCATTTTATGATGTTGATCGGCGACTTCAATGCCAAAATTGGAAGCAGAGAGGACGAAGAGGAAACTGCAAAAGTCATCATGGGCTAGGAGATCGAAACGGAAGAGGGAGGACACTGATTTCCTACATCAAAATAGTTTATATGTAATGAACACCTGTTCCAAAGAGAACAAAAACAAAAAATGGAGATGGTCTAGCCCAGATGGTACAACAAAGAATGTAGTAGAGTTCACAATCAACAACGGGAAAGATATTATCCAAGACGTAAGTGTCCTAAACAGATCTTCAGTTGGGAGTGACCATCGTAATGTAAGAGGTGTTTATTAACATTAAACAGGAAAGAAATATGATTCTTAAAAGAACCATAAGAAATGGACAACCCTGGAGGATGCGGAGTCTTCTAGAAGAGAGATCGCAAGCTCCTTGGATCACAATGAAGATACAGCAGTTGATGACATTTGAAAACATGAAAAATAGTATGGATTGATAAAACTTGCGTAAAACAACAAAAATAACAAATTAAATCAAAGAGTAAAACAGCTAATAAAGCAAAGGAGATAAATGGCAGATAAGACTAGAGATGAATACAGAACTATAAATAGAGAGATATCGAGTGAAATTAGAAAAGACAATAGACCACAAAATGCAGAGGAAATTAAAAACGTAGAACAATAATAAAAGCTTAAAAGTTTTGAGAAAGAAGAACACAATGGGAAGAAAAGACATATGCAAGATTAAGGATGTGCATGGTATTGTAATAACGAACAAAAGAGATATTTTACAGATCATCGAATTATTTCATCAACAATTATATACCGTACACCAGGGGTGCTCAAACGGTCGATCGCGATCGACAAGTCGATCGCGAGTGCTTTTCGAGTCGATCTCGAGAAAAAAATTCCGATATAGAACTATTCACAGGTTTTGTTTTAGGTAACTAAAACAAAATGTAATGAATAAACTACTAAAATTTATTCGATCCACAATTAGGCCAGAATAACCCCCTCATCACTTTCTTTTATCGTAATAACCCCCTGCTAGCGGCAAAAGGCGGCTTTATCAAAGGAACGCGCGGTACTTGTCAAAGAAAAGCCGCGTTTTTGATTCCCGCCGATTTTTCTAGAAACTTCGGGCGGCGTGTTTGACGGGAACATTCGAGACTTCGTTCGCGCCGATATAAATGTTGCGCCTGCAGGAATAGGAGTCAGTCTGAGTTGTAACTTGAAGGCGATACATCGATACAAAGTTTATTAATAAATAGTCCAAAATGAGTACGGCGAAGAAAAGTAAAACTTATCATTTTAATAACGATTGGGAGGAAGAATTTTTCTTTTGTATGGTAAAGGATAAGTGCATTTGTCTCATTTGCCGTGCGTCAGTTGCAATACCTAAGCGTGGGAACTTAGAGAGGCATCATAAAACGGTTCATAAAAACTATGAAAAGGATTTTCCGTCACAGAGTGAATTGAGCAAACGAAAAGTACGTGATTTGATAACCATGTTCACAAGACCAGCCAAACAATCAAAAGTTGCAACGATCGCGTCATTTAAAATATCTCATATATTGGCGAAACACAAGAAACCATTTGATGATGGATTGGTTGTGAAGGAAGCATTTATTGAAGCGGGTGAGAGTTTTATTTGGAGATTTTAAAAATAAAACAGAGATTATGTCTGCTATTAGAGAACTTCAGTTATCTCGTCCGACTGTCACAAGGCGTGTTGAAGTCATGAGCCAGGACATGGCAGATAAACTAAAACATGATATCATGGAATGTACATACTTTTCTTTACAGTTCGACGAATCCACCGATATGACAGACACTGCCCAGCTGTGTATTTTTATTCGAATAGTATTCAATGACATGTCGGCTAAGGAAGAGTTTTTGACAATGATTCCTCTGAAAGGAAAGACCCGTGGCGAAGATATATATGACGTTTTCTTCAATTTTGTAACAAACTACAAGCTACCAATATATAAACTAGTGTGCATTACAACCGATGGAGCACCAGCAATGAATGGAAACAAAAACGGTTTTGTGGCATTGTGTCGAGCTAATGATGATTTCCCATCATTTTTCTCCTTCCATTGCATTATGCATCAACAAGTTTTGTGTTCAAAAGTTCTAAACATGGAGGAGATTATGGGCATTGCAATAAAAATTGTGAATTCTATCCGTGCACGTAGCTTGCAACGACGGCTCTTTAAATTGCAGTTGGAAGATAGTGAGTCAGCTGAACACACTGATTTAGTTCTTCACACGGACGTCAGGTAGTTGAGTCGCGGAAAATTCCTAGAAAGGTTTCAAGAATTATTGCCCGAAATAACAGCTTTTCTGGACGAAGAGGTGATGACACTCAGATGCTGAAAAACGGAAAATGGCTGACTGATTTGGCATTTTTGATAGACATCACAATGCATTTAAACACCATTAATTTGGAGCTTCAAGGTAAAGGAAAAACTATTATTGAGATGATTAGCGCAATAAACGCATTCAAAAGTAAATTGCAACTTATGATAGTTCAACTGAAAAGAAAGGATCTGAAAAATTTTCCGTCTTTGAAAGCAAGGTTTTCTCAGTTGAATTATGATATTTATGAGGCAGAATTATCAAATATTTTGGGCCAATTCGACATACGTTTTTATGATTTCAGTAAATTGGCAAATATCACATCATTTATGAGTTATCCTTTTTCGTGTAAAAACATTGAGGAATTAGCTACTGAAATAGCAAGTCAGTTTAACATGGACTCATGTTCTGTTGAAAATGAGTTAGTGCAGATTATATCAGATATACATCTCAAAGCCACAGCATCTGATACAAAATTCTGGTGTTTTATATCCGAATCTAAGGCAAATCGCTCTTCAACTGACGGCAATGTTTGAGTCAACTTACGTGTGCGAGTCTGCATTTTCTGAAATGAAGATAATTAAGTCAAAATATCGCAATCGACTAACTGACGAACATATGTCATCATGCTTGCGATTAGCACTTGGTAATTACGTACCTTCTTATGAAAAGTATGCTGAGGCCATGCAGTGCCACGCTTCAACATCCAAAGTCACTCTTTAGTTAAGTTTAGACACTAGAACTCGTTTGTTTTGTAAGAACCAATAAACTCGCAATTTTGAATAATTATGAGTTTTTTTTATTGACATTTTAGAGCAGACCTACACTTACCTTGACTAAAAAATGCATATTGTGCGGAAAACTAATATCTATGCCACGATACACCCTACCTAGACGACAATCCTGCATCACACTTACTTGCAGCTTCTCAGAGTCGATCGATCGTAGTCTAACAATATTGAGGTAGCTCGCCAGCAGTTCAAGTTTGAGCACCCCTGCCGTACACGATAAAAGAACGGAAATCAACATATCAAAAGTTGATATAAAATAACTGAAAACGGACGAAGTCCATATTTCAGCAGTTTACTCACTGTTCTCTTATTCGTCAAATCCATCCTGAGACGTCCGCGTTTCGCCGTATCACAGCTCGTCAGTCAGGCTAGGATTGACAAACAAGAGAACATAATTTATTGGTACGTATCCCAGAAGTTACGGAATATATGGAATATACGGAAATCAATTAAAAGTTCTATATCAGGAGTCGGAGGGTATCCCAGACATCACAGAAGAAGAAATCACATCAGCCTTGAAGGACATGAAAAATAAGAAAACTCCGGGTGACAACATTGTAGTAGAGGCAGTTAAACAAGGAAGACAACAAATCATCAAATATCTCAAAATGTTATTCAATAAATCGTCATCATGCATAAAAAAGGAGATACTATCGTCATCATGCATAAACAAGGAGAAACTTCAGACCTTACAAACTATCAATCCATTAGCCTCCTGAGTCATGCATATAAATTATTCACGAAAATACTTACCAAACGTCTAGCAAATAAATTCGTGATTTTCCTTCCAAAAGAACAGGCAGGTTTTCGCTCGGGGTATGGAACAAACGACCATCTGTTTACGGTTACAATCCTAATTGAAAAATGTATAGAAAATAATAAGCCTCTTGTGCTCATATTTGTGGACTTCAAAAAGGCTTTTGATTCTGCAAATCAGCCGACTTTTGGAGTCTGTATTGATCATCGATATTTCAATATAATTACATACATATATGAAAATGCCGCCGCCCATGTTAAAACACAAACTAACCAATCCACCAGCAAATTTCGAATCGAAAGAGGAGTGCGGCAGGGTGATACGCTATCTGCCAAGCTTGTCGTAACACTTCTAGAAAGTATTCTACAAACAATAAAATTATTTCAGAATATGTTTTAAGTTTATAAAATTCTTAGAAAATATATTTATAAACTGCTTTCCAACATTACAATACAATACAATACCATACAATATTTATTTCAATAAGTTTTTTACATTACATTACAATACATAAAGTTAATATAATTCAGGTGTTTACACATCATATTCTTATTGGCCACTACGGAATAAAAAACTTCACTAGACCATTCATTGGCCTGTATTCGAAGTCTTTCGTTCCCTGACCTATATGGTAGTAAACCTATGTTCCAGAAATTAAACATTCGTTTTAATACATATTTATGTCCAGTATCTTAAAATATTGTTTTTTAAATTATTTCCTGTTGGTGATTTTATATCCATAAAACCAATATTGAATCCACTTATTTACTGTCAAAATTTTTAATATTATTTCCTTGATTAAACTCAGTATTAATGGATTTATTTTATTAGGAAATTTACGTTACTTTGTCATATATATTCTTGTGAATTACTTATTCTGATAATCATCGAGAAAAAAATGCGTTAGACAGACGGGTAATAAGTTTTAGATCACTTCTATATTAATCTGACAATGTTTCTTAAATATGATAAGTACATATATATTAAATGTAAATACCGTTCTTAGATAGTATGAAATTAAAAATGCGATTTTCATTATATTCAAATTAAAGTGGCAATTTATTTGTATTCTTTTATTTAAATAAGTATCTAAAGTAGTAGATAATATCCTTAAAACTTACAAAATAATTTCACAGATTGTAAAATGTAATAGCATATGCTAAAGAAGTAGTAAAACAGTAGTAAACACCTCGGCAGTAATAAAACTCCGGGAGAAGATCAGGTTGTAATTGAGGCTGTAAAGATGGGTGGCGCAGGATTGTTGAAAGTTACAGTTTCTCTTTTCAATCTCTGCTTGAAAAATAGCATAATCCCAAGCAAATAGAATAACACAGCGACGGTCCTTATTTATAAAAAGGGAGTCATAGCCGACCTTGAAAATTATAAACCGATTAGTTTGCTGTCCCACTTGTATAAGTGGTTCACCAAAATCACAACCAAACGCCTAGAACGAAAACTGGATTTTAATCAACCACGGGAGCAGGCTGGCTTTCTAAGTGGATACGATCATCTATAGACCACCAAGATCCTTATAGAGAAATCTATAGAATACAGCAGACTACTCGTAGTAATATTAGTTGATTTTAAACATGCTTTTGCCATCGTGGAGCTGCCGGCAATACTATCTGCCTTGCAGCAAATGAGAATAGACTACATATATGTATATTCTTGTGAATTACTTATTCTGATAATCATCACTGAGAAAAAAATGCGTTAAACCGACGGGTAATAAGTTTTAGATCACTTCTATGGTATATTAATCTGACAATGTTTCTTAAATATGATAAGTACATATATATTAAATGTAAATACCCTTCTTAGATAGTATGAAATTAAAAATGCGATTTTCATTATATTCAAATTAAAATGGCAATTTATTTGTATTCTTTTATTTAAATAAGTATCTAAAGTAGTAAATAATATCCTTAAAACTTACAAAATAAATTCACAGATTGTAAAACGTAATAGCATATGCTAAAGAAGTAGTAAAACAGTAGTAAACACCTCGGCAGTAATAAAACTCCGGGAGAAGATCAGGTTGTAATTGAGGCTGTAAAGATGGTGGCGCAGGATTGGTGAAAGTTATAGTTTCTCTTTTCAATCTCTGCTTGAAAAATAGCATAATCCCAAGCAAATAGAATAACACAGCGACGGTCCTTATTTATAAAAAGGGAGTCATAGCCGACCTTGAAAATTATAAACCGATTAGTTTGCTGTCCCACTTGTATAAGTGGTTCACCAAAATCACAACCAAACGCCTAGAACGAAAACTGGATTTTAATCAACCACGGGAGCAGGCTGGCTTTCTAAGTGGATACGATCATCTATAGACCACCAAGATCCTTATAGAGAAATCTATAGAATACAACAGACCACTCGTAGTAATATTAGTTGATTTTAAACATGCTTTTGCCATCGTGGAACTGCCGGCAATACTATCTGCCTTGCAGCAAATGAGAATAGACTACATATATATTAAATTCATTTATAACAACGCAACAGCTAGTGTAAGACTCCAGGAATCCCCAAATAGATACCGGGTGGAACCTGGAATTAGACAAGGTGATACGATCTCTCCTACGCTTTTTACGGCGGTGTTAGAATATGCTTTTAAGGAATCTAATTGGAATGTTGTCCAGTCACATTAGGGGTTTCATCTCGGAATGAGAGATAATAAGCTGTAAACTTGTATAAACCTTTATGTTGGCATTCTAAAAGTTGCCTCAAAAGTCTCATAAAATCTCGTGTCCGTGCCTTAAGATATTCAAGGTCAAAGGTCAAATCGTTTTTTCGCAAATATCTCGCTTCTTATGGTTTCAATGGTATTTGCATCCGTTATAAAAATTGTAGAGCATAAAATTCCCTACAAATTTTGTTCTAAACATTTTTTTATACGCTTAACCATTTTTGAGATACAGCGCGGAGAGCGCGCAGCGTTCAGCCATACATAGCATAATGCAAGCTCAACTGTGAGTCCCGGTAAATAATACGTCGTATAAAGTTAATTAATCACTAAAAAATCCATAATTACGAATAATTTGCATTAGTTATTAATTAATACATTATATTTCTCTTTTTTTTTTCGTCTCTGCTGGTTCATCAGTTGCTTGGCCATAACATAAGCATAGTTTTTTGAACTCAAACACGTCGTTTCGATGCTTTTCGACATTCGACATGCACATTCACAGAGGTTAAGCGATTTAAATAGTTTATGCGTAATGTGCTTGCAATACTTGCATTTTTTTAAAGTTTGTAAGCCGCGCACTACATTAACAGAATCCCCTTCTGAAAGTGATTTATCATATATAAAAGACAAATCAGCCTTGACTGTTAAAATTGCACGTCCGTCGTTGCCAAGATACAATTTAAAACTAACAAATAAACTTGATTAGTAGAAAGTGGTCCCTTGAAAAAGAAATCGGTCTTAACTATACAATGGAACATCTGTCCCTAGTGACTATAAAGAGAAAAGGTCGTATTATAGGGGTCCGTATTCCTAGGTATAATCTTAATAGTAATATAAGTATTTAAGCGTTTACACATTTTAAAGAAAAAGTACTTAATTCTTTTTCTACTTAAAATATAATTAAAATGTACTTAAAGTATTTCAATTTAATAATTTTTTAATTACACCAAGTAGGTAAGTATTATTAAACGAATATATTTTATAAATGAAAAATATTATTAAATATAATGTATTAATTAATAAATAATGCAAATTATTCATAATTATGGATTTTTTAGTGGTTAATTAACTTTATACGACGTATTATTTACCGGGACTCACAGTTGACCTTGCATTATGCTATGTACAGTCCCTGGCCAAATTATTAGACGCACTGTATTTTTTTTAGTAATTTTATGTTTCTTAAGAGTTTTTATGCAATAATGGTATATTTAAACTACAATATTATTGATTTTTATTTAAAAGAATTGTTGTAGACTACATATTTGTATTTATTTTTAACATATGGCAACACTGTGTTGACAAATGATACATGAACGTAAACAAGTACAAACCTGTATCAGTCGCGATCGGAATCGAGTCAGGTACGGACGTGTTTCTGTGGCTTTATGGACTGTGATTGTTTGTTTAACAGTTTTATACTACTCAGTTATTAGTTTATTGTATGCAGTGTTTTAAAAAAGTAATTGGACTATTTTCATTATGGGTAGAAAAGGCGATCTTTCACCACGTAAAAAAGCTGAAGTGAAGGCCCTTGTGATTGCGAAAACATTTACAAACCGAGAAATATCACGAAGATTGGAGGTTTCTGAAGCTAGTGTACGACGCATAAAAAAGAAAATTGAGTCAGGGAAGGAATTAAGCCCGAAAAGAAAGAAAAGATGCGGTAGAAAACCAATTTTCACTCCACGGTCAGAGAGATGTTTGAAGAAAATTTGTGTAGAAAACAGATTTGCTACCACAAAGGTAATAAAATCACAACTCCAGGATGCTAGCGTAAATGCTTCTGAGCGCACTGTTCGAAGAAAATTGAAAGAATTAGATTTTAAGGCCTGTCGCCCCGCCAGGAAGCCCAAGTTAACAGCTGCAATGAAAGCAAAGCGCCTGAAGTGGGCCAAACAATGGCAAGACAAAGATGTGGACTTCTGGAGATCGGTAAGATACAGCAATTTAATCAATAATTGATACATTATTATCATTTTCAGTTAAATAAAGCAAATAAACATGGAAGTTTATATATTTTTCCTATTTTTGACAGGTCTGCTTCAGTGACGAAAGCACATTCGAAATTTTGCAGAATAAAGCTCAGTATGTGCGTCGTCGTCATGGAGAAAAGTTTCATCCTGATTGTGTCGTCCCGACGGTTAAACATCCCACCAAAGTGATGATTTGGTCAGTCATCAGCGGCAAGGGCACTGGACGTCTGTACGTCGTCAAAGGAATAATGAGGCAAGATCAGTACAAAGAAGTATTACAAAATCGGTTGATTCCGCAGCTCAGAGAATGGTTTCCAAATGGGGAACCATTCACTTTCATGCAAGATGGAGCTCCCTGCCACACTGCTCGGTCTGTTAAAGCTTTTTTGGCAGAAAAAAATATCCCTCTGTTGGATTGGCCGGGTAAAACCCCATTGAAAATGTGTGGGAGCTGATGAAAAGAGAAGTGGCTAAAGATGTGATTACCAACAAAACCCAGCTCCTAGAAAAGATTATTCATGTGTCGAATCATCATCCTCAAATGCAGGAGACAGTACAATCTTGCATTGATAGCATGCCGCGCAGAATTAAAGCTTTGATAGCGGCTAAAGGTGGCTTAACTAAATATTGACATTTACTAACATTAATTTCACTTTTCTTTAAAACTTAATAAACTTATGCTTTTCTAAATTAATGCTGTTTTATTTATGTCAAATAAATAGGTAATTGATTGGATAATATAAAAATAAAAAACAAACCAATTTAAAATAATAAAACGGTACAATATCACTCGGTAATTAATATTTTACATGAAATCTTGCAGTGCGTCTAATAATTTGGCCAGGGGCTGTATGGCTGAGCGCTGCACGCTCTCCGCGCTCTATCTCAAAAATGGTTAAGCGTATAAAAAATGTTTAGAACAATTTTTATAATAGATGCAAATGTCATTGAAACTATAGGAAGCGAGATATTTGCGAAAAAAAAACGATTTTTGTGACCTTTGACCTTGAATATCTTAAGACGCTGACACGAAATTTTATGAGACTTGAGACACCTTTTAGAATCCCAAAATAAAGGTTTATACAAGTTTACAGCCTATTATCTCTTATTCCGAGGTTGACCCCCTTTTTTGGCTTAAGTGATTAGATAAATGGAAAAGGCATAAACATCTATGGCGCATATCTAAACAAACCACTTACGCTTTGCTGATGATATTGTTATAATAGCCGTCAAGCTAGATGATGCTCAACAAGTGCTTGCCGAATTGCAAGTAACATCAGCAAATATTGGTCTAAATATTAATTTTCAGGAAACCAAGTTTATGACTAATCTAGTTACGAACAACAATATGAAATTTAATAAAAGCGAAGTGGAGAAAGTCTAAAATTACAAGTATTTGGGTCATGAATTACAAATTGACAAAAATAACCAAAGCCGTCAAATACACCGTCGTGTGGGTTTAGGATGGGTGACTTTTGGGAAGCTGAGAGATACGCTGCGAGGAAATTTCCCAATATGCTTAAAAAAAAAAACAATTATGAACGGTAATCTCATATGATGCCAAGACGCTCACATTAACAAAACAGTCTGCGAATAAATAGAGAGTGTCATAATGGGCAATGGAGAAAGCTATGTTGGGTATCACAAGAAAAGATAGAATAACAAACATCAAACAATGAACAAAAGTAATAGGTATTATCTAAAAAATTACGCAATCCAATAGGAGATGGGCAGGCCATATAGTCCGAAGAAATGATAATCGATAGTCTAAAACATTGGCAGAATGGAGACCCAGAGAAAACAAAAGGAATAAAGGTAAATTACATACTATATGATGCGATGACATCAAGAGAGTGGCAGGAAATTGGGTTAATACCGCTGACAGAGATCAATGGAAGTTCTTAAAGGAGGCCTATATCCAGCAGTGGATTAGAACGGTTGATGGATGATGTAACACCTTGATTGGAGAAAATTCATAACACAGGGGAACAGCTGTTTTGGTGTCGAGGTTTTTTGAGCTGATTCTATATCAATTTGATGTCCTGAATTCAAATAACGTATTCATTTGTACCTAGGAGCTCAAATTTTTAAGATATACAATTTTACAGAAATATAAGTTACATTATTGTAACTCAAATCCGTAAGTGTAGTAAACAAAAGTAGATACGAAATTTTTATTTTAGTTATACAAAATACAATATTATGTCGTACTTACAAACAAAAAAAAAACATTGAAGAAATGAAATAGTCACTCAACACTTGGAAAGCTTCTTTTCCGCGACATTCTTGAATGTTTTTTTAAACAGTCCCTTTTTAAACTCCAGCAGTAATCTGCCATCATGTGCAAGTCCCATCTTCCTTGGTAGCGGTCCTCCATAACTTTAATATCTTGGTGAAATCTTTCACCTTGTTCCTCATTCATGTCTCCTAAATTTTCTGGAAAACGGTTTAAGTGGCTGTGTAAATAGTGTATTTTAATACTCATATTGCACCCTAAGGATTTGAAACTATTAAACATCTTGTTAACCATTTCAACATAGTTTTGAGCTTTATGTTTGCCTAGAAAATTTTCTACAACTGCAACAAATGATGTCCAAGCTTCTCGTTCAACTTGATTCATTGAATTTATGAAGGCAGGATCCTTAATTAATTGTCTTATTTGTGGGCCGTCAAATATCCCTGCTTTGAGTTTTTCTGTGCTCAACTGATGCATTTTTACCCCTATATATGCAAAACAAGACCCATTCTTATCAAGAGCCTTTACAAATTGCTTCATTAAGCCCAACTTTATATGTAACGGAGGAAGTATGATTTTTTCTCTTTCAACCAAAGCGTCGTTAATGACATTCTTTTCCCCAACGTCCATGTTTTCTCTCTGAGGCCAATCTTTTCTAACCCAGTGGTGTGTTTTGTCCCTACTATCCCAGAGGCACAAGAAACACGGATATTTCGTGTAACCACTTTGCTGCCCAAGAAGAAAGTTTACCATTTTTAAGTCTACACAAATCATCCATTGATGTTCGTAATACTTTATCTTCTGCAAGACCAAAGCTATGGTATTATATTCTTCTTTCAGTTTCGTTGACTGAGCTAGTGGTATTGAACCATATTTATTCCCATTATGTAGAAGGACACATTTTAAACTTCGCTTTGAACTGTCAATAAATAGGCGCCAATCATCTGGAATATATTCAAAAAGTCCCATTTCTTTCATGAGTCCCCTAATTTCGTGACAAAATACAAGATTGTCTTCTTGAGAAAAGAATGGTAGCAGATCTTTTTCTCTTGTACGGTAAAAGGTAATTTTGGTTCCTTGTTCCAGTAAATTTTTGTCGTTCAACCTAGAAGCCAGTACTTCAGAAGCTTTTTTCGATAAATTGAGATCCCTGGTGAGATCATTTAATTCATTTTGATTGAAGCGTTGAGGAACTGATGACGTCCCCTCATAGTCACTGTTAGTTTCATTAGCATCAGAACTTTTATTAGCATCAGAAGAGCGATCAGAGGGAAAATATTCGTCATCAGAGATATGTGGTAGCTGATGAAATGTTGGAATCGGTATTTCATCTGAGTGCGGGATAGGGCGTATTGCCGAGTCTAAATTGGGATAAGTCCACTTACTGCGGTTATTTCGATTGATTCCATTAGTATTTACTAAACAGAAATAACAATCATTGAAGTGGTTTTTTGGTTCTCTCCAAACCATTAGTACGCCGAATTTTAGACATTTTCTTTTCCCGGTAGTCCACTGCCGTAAATGCTCTGTACAAGTATTACATACGAGATGCGGGGCCCACGTTTTGTCCTGATCACCAAGCTTAACTCCAAAGTATCCAAGATACGCTCGCTTTACAAAGTCAGTAATAGTTTGTCTGTTTTGTTGAAACATGTATTCTCCGCATATATAGCAAAACACATCAGGTTGATTTACACAACTTCTTCTTGAACTGGAACCTGAACTCATTTTAATTCTGTTCAATAACACAAAAACACTCTTTTCTTAACATAAAATAACACGCCGAATTCGATCTACTCTCATTAGTAAGAACGCACTATTTATAGATTTACCTAGAATTTACTCAATTACAGACTGACAATAAAACCATTGTACCTACATTAATGAAGATATAATAATTTTAGAACTCTCATAAATGAATATACTGAATAAAAATCACATTGGTAGATAAGTTGATGTATCTAAAAAAGTAGAGCTGATAGAGAAAAACGGATTGCATGTATAGATTTAGCGTCCCAAATATAGTTAAAATCAGCTCTAAAATCCCAGGCACCAAAACAAAAATATTTTTTTGTTGCCCTGTACCATAGGTGGTAGTGATTAAATAATAGTCTGTTTTTAAGTTGAAGTATCACCTCTGTTTTTTTTTTACTCACACTCTACTATGAGCCTTGATAATTAAGAGGAACACCATTTTACCGTATTGTAAAAAAGGACGCAAGAAAGATGTCTATAACGAGCAGAATTTGGCAAAATTAACAAGATCAGTCAACATAGATAATTAAACCCGCCAATTCCTGGTCGCTTTAAACTCCACTATGCGCTCTTTTGTTTACAGTGTTGTGAAATGGTAGTCCCTCTAAATTAGCTACTTGAACACAAAGCTGAGATTCTTATTTTACTTTTGTTACATTGGAGTTATGAAAAGTGCAGTGATTTGTTAATTTAAACAGTGCTAAGCTATTTCTTTCTTCTATAATGTATATAAAATGCACCGTCTCTCTGTCTGCCAGTTAGTTCAGGTTCAAGTTATCACTTGAGAACCACTTATTCGATTTACGTGCTTTTTTTTTAAACATACATATGTACAGAGGGGATGCACAGATATTATATATTATCTCTTAGGTGTTCAAATTAATTTGGTACCATTTTTACATCATCAGAAAGTTTTTTTTTATTTAGAAACAGAATACAATTCGATCAAGAAAAATGTTCTCCATTATTTTCCACACATTTTGCTCACTTTTCTGAGAGCTGTCACAATGTCCTCTGACGTCTTGCGATGCCTATTTTCCATGCCTCTCTGTCCATCCAGAGATGTTCATCTAATTCCCTTTCCTTCCTTCTCTCCAGCTTCGTTGTGGTCGCCCTCTTCTTCTGTTACACTGTGATGTCTAATTTAATATTTATTTCGGGAGTCGCTCCTCTACCATCCCTAGATATTTGTATTTGCTACAATTTTTTATTTGCTGTCCGTCCTCAAGCATTAGGTTGGGTCGTGCTTCACTAATGGTCATATATTGTGTTTTTTTTTATGTTGACTTCTAAGCTCCATTATTTATATTCCTCGAATTCAAGCTGGCGGATTCTCTCTTAAAAAAAAAGATGGCGGTCCGGATAATAGGCAGCCTCTCCTGTCCTTTTTGCCGCGTGTGACTTGGTTTATCTGGTTATATATAACTTATTAAAATACACATTTAGAAAATATTCACCTGATACTTAGGAATATGATGTTATTTACTTTCTTCTGTATTTGCTTAAATTATGCACTTCATTAAATTAGAATTTTAATGATAATGAGTAATCCAGTGAACCAAGGAATTTTTGACAGTATAACAACATTACATTTAATCTAGTCAAACAATTTTTAGTAAAGGTTAGGTGTGTGATCGTGGTTTAATGTAAATATGCGAAGGTTTTTAACTGGATATGTCATATCTATCAGCGTCAATGTAAATTTTTTGATAAATAGTATATTTGCTGTAAAATTTCAATACAAAAAGGGAACGGTTGACCTGCTTTTAATACATAGGAAATTGCTGATAAAAATAAATCTTATTGAAAATTGTTTTTATGTGTTTCGAGATAAAATACGTATCTTTCAGTATTTTCCAATAACATCCTACTAAAAATGGATAATATTTTCTATTTTTGCTTTTGTACAACTAATTCTCTATTGTGTAAAGGTCTTAAAGATATAAAGCGCGGTATACATAATAGCAAATAGTAAAACGATTTGTTGAAGGCCACTGCTTATTATACAGGGCAAAAAATAAAAGACATGCCATCTGGCGACAAAAATTATCTAAAATTCACATAACACAATACGAGTAAAAAATTTTACAAACATGTTTCGATAGGAAGTATAATCTATGAATTAATCTTTAGTTTTAAACATTTAAAAACAAATTTTCAATCTGGAGGTCCTGCCCTATCACAAATTTCACCTTGACTTTGAATATGAAATACGATCCAAGTTTTTTTCTCAGTCTCGTCTAGGTTTAGAAAAATAGTACAAGCCCCAATTACAAACGCCGTCCTGTACATACATGTATTTATTAAGGGGTTATATACACCTGGGCGCTGGAAAAAGAAGGTATATTTAAAAAAAAATTATGAAGATTATTAAGTGAATAATACAAAAGAATGGCTGTTATATATTTTTATTGTACTTTAAATTATAAGATTTTTTTTAAAAATATATTTTAAATGTTGACATTATCATTCATAATTAACATTAACATCGCACATACAGGTATATGAACGATCTACGCGGCCAAAAGTTAAAAAATCAAAACACAAAATATTGCCAGGTAACCGATTACCAGAGACAGAGGACCCTTCCGAGAACAAAAGACAACCGCTTCCAACCCCACCCGTGCAATCTTATCTGTTTTATGTCAGTCGGAATTCGATCCTGTTACCTCGTGTACGTTATCAGTTCTCGGCGCTCTTAAAAATCATAATTGTGAAAGTGGAATTTTATGTCTATAAGTTCTAAAGTAGTGGAAAAAGTGATGGATTCTCAAAGTACAGGTATGTAACTATGTTATAAGGGACGGTAAAGAAAGGTCTTTTTCCACGAGTATTATTTTGTAAAAAAAAATATGTTTTACTGTCGTTTTCATACTTCCCTGTTAGATCCGGCTATAATTTTGATAATATTCTAAAGTTGGTAGTTTCAGTAAATAATAAATCAAAAAATTGGCCCCGGATAAGTCCGGATAAGATATATTTTGGGACTTTGAAAATTATGGTCAAAATTATGAGAAAAAATAGATTTTGATTTTATCAATTTTAACTTAACGATTCTTTGTTGTAGGTTCACTTGGTACATCGGGAATGAAGGTTGTGACCCGGAAATATTTGTTTGACCGCATGATGAAGGAAAATTTACCTTATTTGGAAGACAAACTAAATTGTTTGAAAGAACAACTTTTGTCAACTGAACGATATACACAAGAGCAAGTACAAACCTTAAAAAGGAATTTTTCTCATTTTAAATCTGAAGTTAAACGTAGATGGATCAAAACCCATAATAAGGGAGACATATTTGTTCAAGATAATAGTTCATGGCTAGAAGGAACCTTTGAAATTCCAATGGTTGACAGTCTGCAAAATCGATCTGGTCGACCAAGCAAACCTTTTGAACAATTGAGCGAGAGAACTAAAAGAAGAAAGACGGAGGAGCTTCGCTCTACTTTTGAAGAGGACGTGATAGTGCATGCGGCGCAAGTTAAGTTGAGAAAAATGAGAAAGCCATATGCTTCAAATGTACTCAAAGAAATCATCACTACACCAACTCGGGCAACGAAATATAAAAAGGTGTATTACCGCACAAAATCATCAAAAAATAAAAGTAGCCCTTTGACTGTCAAGGAAGCAATCCAAATGTACATGGACGCAGATCTAACAAGAGAACAGTATGAAATCATAAGAAGGACGAACAAACATATTTTTCCGTGTTATAGCCTCCTACAAAAGGAAAAAAAAAGTGTTACCCGCTACCAGAAGCGTGCAAGATAATTAGCACTAGTGCGGAAGCTCAATTACAGCCCTTGGTGGATCTTACTGTTACACGATTGTCCGACTACCTGGAAGTGGTATTGCAAACATTAAATGAACAAAAACGGAATACCCTAACGATGATTCATAAATGGGGTTGCGACGGATCACAACAATCCCAATACAAACAGAAGTTTGACAGTGATGCGGATTCGAATAGCAATATATTTCAAAGTTGCTTCGTGCCCCTAAAATTAGTGTTTGGAAAAAATAATGAAAAAACCGTGTGGGAGAATCCGACTCCGTCTTCTCTGCGTTTTTGTCAGCCAATAAGATTTCGTTTTATGAAAGAGAGTACTGATGTCACAGAATAAGAAATTAACTACGTGAATAAATCAGTTGATTCTCTCATTCCTACTCAGGTTGATTTGGATGAGAAAAAGTTTATAGTCAAACACAAATTTATCATGACAATGGTGGATGGAAAAGTGTGTAATGCCGCCACTGGAACCACAGCAACAAGCCGGTGCTATATTTGTGGTGCAACCTCAAAGGATTTTAACCGATTGGATATAACAAAAGAAGTTAATCCCGAGGCAGTACAATTCGATCTCTCAATATTACATGCCAGGTTAAGATTATTTGAGAGTGTTCTCTATCTGGCTTATAAACTGCCAGTAAAAAAATAGACAAAGAAAAACAGAGGCTGAAAAGGAACTCGAGAAAGAGAGGAAACTTGAAATCCAGACCCGGTTTCGTAATGAAACCGGGTTATTGGTCGATATGCCAAAGGCAAATTTTGGAAATACCAATGATGGGAACACCAGCCGAAGATTTTTTGAAGATCCGAAATTGGCAGAAATAACGGGCCTTAGCTATGACCTGTTATATAGGTTAAAAGTCATTTTTGGAGACAATCTCAAGCGGACATAAAGTCGACCCAGAAAAATATGACAAGTATGCATCAGAAACTGCTCGTCTATATGTGGACCTCTACCCGTGGCATCCCATGACACCCACGATGCACAACATACTTGTTCATGGCGCAGAGATAATAAAAAATGCTTTGTTACCAATTGGGCAGCTGTCTGAAGAAGCCGCAGATTCAAGGAACAAGCACTTTGGGTCTTACCGACAAGATTTTGCCCGAGCAGTATGAGGCGAATAAAGAGGATAAAGTCACATTCATTCCTATCAGAGACGCTAAAAATGCTCCTGCCTGCAGAGCCGAACCCACTGTGTTCTTCTGGAAGTGAAGATGAAAATACGTTTGTGCACGACAAAATATGATTGTTTATAGTGTATTTTTAACCCTCGACGCAAAAGAGGAGTGTTATAAGTTTAAATTTTACATTTATTTTTTAAATAAATGTTTTCATTTAAAATATTTTTTTTTTTGTAAAATTAAGTTTCGTTTTTTTATTTTTTATTACAAGTAATTTTATGCAAAGTAACTGATTAATTTAACTTGGTAATATAATTTAGCATACAATACCCCGAGGGGTATCTTTTGAACCCGTTCACACGGGTTCAAAAGATACCCCTCGTCTGCCTGCACATTTGGCCAATGTGAATGATATAAATGAATACTTTTTGAGCGTTTTCCGAAAGTCTGACAACTGTGCTGGTAGAATATATTATTACAGTAACAATAAGAGGAATTTAGATCTGAACTTTAATTTCCTAATGGAAACCCCTGAGTCAATTTGCAGGTGTGTTAATAGTATAAAGTCCAATGCTGCTGGAAATGATGGTTTGACACTTTTTATGCTTAAGCTTAGTTTACCTGTTATCTTATATCATCTAACCCATATTGTTAATTGTTGCCTGGAGAGTGGGTATTTTCCGGAGAGCTGGAAAGAGTCTATTGTGTGCCCTGTTGCTAAAGTTAAAAATCCTTTAACCGTCAGAGATTTGCGTCCAATTAGTTTGTTACCAGTTATGTCAAAAGTCTTGGAGAGGGCAGTACATACACAGGTCTCAGAATATCTCTTGACAAATGAGTTGCTCCCCTTGCATCAATCTGGCTTCCAGAGGGGTCATAGCACATCAACGGCTTTATTGAATTTAACGGATAGCATAATCAGAGCTATTGATAAAAATATGGCTGTTATATCAGTCTCGCTGGATTATTCGAAAGCCTTTGATGTGCTGGATCATAACCTACTTTGTGCTAAACTGCACTATCTGGGCTTCGCTGATCACTCCGTACAATTTTTCTATAGCTATTTGTCGGGTAGATGGCAGAGGGTGCGAATGAGTGATGTTTGTTCAACTGCTGGTAAAATTGTCTCCGGAGTGACCCAGGGTTCAATACTGTTCTCTTCTGTTTCTTATATATACTTTTGATATATTCCAAACAGCTGTATATTCATCGGTTCAGTCGTATGCTGATGACACACAGTTGCTTCATTTCTTTGAACTATCGGATCCTGAGTTTGCAGCAGAAAATTTAAATCAGGATCTCATGGCTTTGTCAGTTTACTCGGATGAACATAATTTGAGGCTAAATCCAGACAAGACTCAAGTTTTATTCTTTTGCAAGGAAAATCGGCGACCAACCTTGAGCATGGCTTTGAGGCTGAGGTTGGCTGATCAGGATTTGCTGTTTTCTGATTGTGCCAAGAATTTGGGTCTTTGCATTGATACACATCTCAGATTCAGGGAACATGTTAGGGTGCTCCTACAAAAAAGTTATGCGAAAATGAAGGTTTTATATGCAAATCGTTTTATTCTGAATTTTAAGATGAGGAAAAAATTGTGTGAATCTTTGGTCTTGTCTTCATTTCATTATTGTAGTATTGTATACTATCCTTGCTTGGATGCGCTTTCAAGGAGACGTTTGCAGTATGTACAGAACGTCTGCTGTAGGTTTATATTCCATTTGAGAAAATATGATCATATATCTTTAAAAATAAATGAGTTAAAATGGTTAAATTTTGCTAATACTGTGCAATTGCACTTCGTAATATTCTTAATGAGGCTCTTAGGAACTTCAGTCCCGATTTATTTAAGGCAGAAGCTAGTATCCCGAAATTTGGTACATGATAGGTATATTAGACGGCCTGATCGCTTGACTATGCCTCAGCATCGCACTGCCTTGTTTCAGCGCAGTTTTACATATAGTGCAGTAAATACATACAATACTATGAATCCAGAACTGAAAACGTGCACTATTGGCCGACTTCGTCGATTATATAGGGAAGAGCTGTTAAATAAGCAGAATTCTCAGACGTAGTTTATTTGTATTTTGATGTTTCTTGTCGATTATTGATTTTACTATGTTAGTATGTAATTGTTGCTTCATTTTTGTTTGTAAGCGCGTTGTGTGTTGAAGAGGTTAGATGTAAGAGTAACCGATGGTTAAATCTCGCCTCTTCTACTACACGATGTGTGTGGGTAATATGTACTCACATCACATGTGATTAACATCTTAATAAAGACGATATTTATTTATTTATTTATTTATTTATTTAGAACCGAAAAATAATTTTGGCCGCGTAGATCGTTCAAATACCCCTATGTGCATCGGGTTAAATGGACCATTGGTGACATAAATGGCGCCACATTGTCTGCAGGATAACTTCACAAAAAATAATCTAATTCACAAAAATAAAAATTTATCTTGTAAAATAATGTAACACGTAGGCTGAAAAGTTTTTGGTCTGACATATAGATGTCGCCTTTTTCAAAAAACTCCATATGATTTTTAGAAAGTACCAGCTTTTAAACGATACGTGTCAAACTTTCATGATATTTCGATGATTAGTTTACGACTTACAGTGATTTTAGTGACGCTACTTTTGATATTTTCAAAACAATGGAAAAAAAAAATCGAATTTCGTATGTTGATTAAACACTGTTTTTGATGGGAAAAAATACAGTTCAAGCAAAGTAATGGCTGAATAAGTGTTACAGGGACTCTGCTCCTGGAAAATCACTCATCATCATTTACTGATTTGCTGAATTTAAACGCTTTCGTACATACAAATGATGCTGAACGCTCTGGATGCCGAAATGAGATGGTTACACCGGAAAACATCAAAAAAATCCACAAAATTGTTTTGGATGGTCGTAAAGTGAACTTGCGTGAGATAGCTGACACCCTAATGATATCAAAATAACGCGTTTGTCATATTTTGCATGACAATTTGGGCATGAGAAAGCTCTGTCCGAAATGGGTACAGCGGTTGCTCACAGTGGACCAAAAACAACAACCTGTTGATGATTCTGAACGCTGTTTGTACCTGTTTAAGCGCAATAAAAATGATTTTTTCATGCGACATGTGACAACGTGGATCCACTACAACACACCGGAATTAAATCGATAGTCAGCTGAGTGGATAGCAGTCGGTGAAAGTCGCCTGAAGCGACCAAAGACACAACAATCGACTGGGAAGGTTTTGGCCTCTGTATTTTGGGGTGCGCATGGAATAATTTTCATCGAGTATGCTGAGAAGGGAAAAACCATCAATAGCGAATATTACACAGTGCAACACATAAAATGTAAACTAAATTCTGACTTCAGTTTTTGGAAGTGCCCACCCAAACTAGCAAAACCCTGTTTGGGTTTTGACAGTTTAGTTCGAATTTTTTTTTGCCATCATCAATTTTTTTGTTCGAGCTTTGGTTTTGCACGGCTATATCTCGTAAATTATTGGGAATTTCTCAATGCAATCTTCAGACGAAATGTTCTTCACACCAAAATACACAATGTTTGTGAACATGTAGAGGCCAGATTTTCACTCTTTCGGGGTGTTTTTAGTGCAGAAAGCCCGAAAAAATACCATTTTTTCACATTTTCAACCATAACTCAGAAACCGCGCGTATTTTAGCATAACTGTCGTCGACAAAAATGTGCTCTGCATCAACACGAGTAACTTTGCTGAACATTGCAATAACCTACAATCGATCCTTATAGTTCTTTTGGCCGTTGTAAGGAATTTCGCCACCAAATAGTACATTTCACACCAAAATTTCAGCTTTCATCAGCAAATATATCTTTTTTTTTTGTGCTAAAGTTTATTTCGCAAATTTTTATCCATTTTATAGAGCTATTGAAAATTCAAAATTTAAAAAAAGGTAAAAAAACGTATAATCAATTTTAAACACGCGTATACACACACACGAAAAATTGACAACGTTTAAGTACTTAGTTCCTACTGTGCAACAATCCATACCAACACTAGTATGGAATTGGCGATCACTGTGCTAGTATTGGTACAGTGCCATATACTTAACATGCGCACGTGTTAGATATATTGTACTGTACCAATACTAGCACAGTGCGCGTCAATTGCATACTACACACAAGCGATTCCAAGTTCAAATGTGTGTGTATTTATTCCAGCATGTGTGTGTGTGTACCATAGCAGTTTGTTTACAAACAAAAACTTTTTTTTCAATTTCTTTTCCAAAAATAGATGCTAATAGTTAGTAAACATTTAAAAGTGAGCTAGAAACCAGTTTCTTGAACGTAAATCCTGAAAAAAAGCTGAAATTTTGGTATGAAATTCCTTACAACGGCCAAAAGAACTATAAGGATCGATTGTAGGTTATTGCAATGTTCAGCAAAGTTACTCGTGTTTATGCAGAGAACATTTTTGTCGTAGACAGTTATGCTAAAATATGCACGGTTTGTGGGTTATGGTCGAAAATGTGAAAAAATGGCATTTTCTCGGGCTTTCTGCACTAAAAACACACCGAAAGAGTAAAAATCTGGCCTCGACATGTTCACAAAAATTGTGTATTTTAGTGTGAAGAACATTTTGTCTGAAGATTGCATTGAGAAATTCCCAATAATTTACGAGATATAGCCGTGCAAAACCAAAGCTCGAGCAAAAAAATTGATGATGGCAAAAAAAAATTCGAACTAAACTATCAAAACCCAAATAGGGTTTTGCTAGTTTAGGTGGGCACTTCCAGAAACTGAAGTCAGAATTTAGTTTACATTCGATGACCTCGAAAATGTTGCACAGTGTTATGTAAAGTTATTGGTGCGTTTGAAGGCAGAAATAGCAAAGAAACGGTCCTAAATGAACAAGAAAAAAAAGTGTTCTTTCATCAAGACAATGCACCGTGTCACAAGTCAATGGTTACGATGGCAAAATTGCATGACTTGAAGTTTGAATTGCTTCCTCATCCACCGTATTCTCCAGATTTAGCCCCCAGCGGCCATTATCTATTCGTAGACCTAAAAAAAAAAATTCTCTCGGAAAAGAGATTTGGCTCCAATGAAGAAGTTATCGCCGAAATTGAAGCCTGTTTTGAAGGCAAAAACCAATCCTTCTACAAGAAAGGTATAGAAATATTAGAAAAGCATTAGACTGATTGTATCGCTCTTGAAGGAGACTGTATTGATGAATAAAGTCGAATTTTGCAAAAAAATGTGTTTTAAGTAGCTAGACCAATAACTTTTCAGCCCACGTGTTAGTAGTTAAAAATTGTTCAAGGGTTTTTTTTTCAAAAATAAAAAATGAGAGTGTTTCAAACTTTAGTTTTAAGATTTAAAAAATAATGTTAAAAAATATTAAAAATCGACTGCGTAATATTGCCGAAGTGTCTGAAATCAGGTAACGGTCGGAATCCGATGTCAGGCCACATTTAATGCTATAACTTTATAATGGAATGGAATTTTCTTAAGTTTTTTTCTTTGAATAATTCTTAGAAGTGTAGAGAGCCGTAAAAAAATCGAATTTTTAAAAATTCGAGGTGAATGTATCCCCTTAAAGCGCAAATAAATCAATTACGAGTATAAACATGAAACTCATAAAAGAGCTCCTTGCTTTCTGGAAATTTCAAACCAAATACTAGTATATGATACAATAGATCATTATCATGGATTTAAAGTTATTTTATCTCACGAACTTCAAAAACTAATCTTATTACTAAGTGTTTTTATCTAATTAAATTTATTGACATTTAAAATTGTTCATCGTTTTACTAAATATTTACGCAAGTGCAAATGAACTTAATTGTTTTTTTCTCTTATTAATTTTTATTGGTAATAATAAAATTGTTTAAAAATAGGATATTCGTAAGATGAGTAATATTTACACTGACGGATGTTTGTATTCTTAGATAACTAAAATAATAATTCGGTCTAATACACCAAATATAGTCTTAGGAAATCTGTAGGACTTTAAAAAATGGGTGATTAATCATAGAACCAGCATCGCCGTAGCGGTGAGTCACTCCATTTCGCTACATCTGGAGCCTTTTAAAGTCAAAATTGAGACAATTGTTTTTAGTGTTTCGTACGGAACACTTATAAGATGACTTCGGTGTCTGTCTGTTTGTCTATCTGTCTGTCACACCCGAATGTCTCCGAAACTATTTGTCATAGAAAGTTGAAATTTGGTAATAATATAGGAATTGATGGCCTCATCAGAGCCGTGTAGTTTTGAAAGTTAAATTTTGACTTAAGTGGTTAGTTTTTCGGGGGTAAAATCGGAAGTGAAAAAAAAAAAATTACTAGGTCATCGAGTGTGGTGTCAAATGAAAGCTTGTGAAAACACGAGTAAAAAAAAAATATTTATACAGTGGCGTGTAAAAGTTTCCGGCCAGTAACATTTCGTACTCTAATTTGTTAAAAAAACCTATTGATTTTTAATCATTATGAGATGTGAGTATGAGATATATGAAACAAAATAATATAGTAAAAGAATATTATTTATGTTTGTGAATATATTTATTATTATTATTCTTTATATTTATATGTGCAAAAGTTTCCGGCTACTTTGTACTACGAGAGAAAAATTATTAGTCTATATGCTCTATAATAGACTTAAATTATATTTTTATGTTAATATTTTTTTGCCATACCCTTGCAGCGATAACAGCCACACAACGATGTGGCATTGACTCAATTAATCGATTAATACAAAGCAGGTGAAATTTTTATCCCATTCTTCCTTCAATGATTTGAATAATGCGGCTTTATTTGAATATGTATGCTTTCGAACTTGACGATCTAGCGTTTCCCATAAGTGTTCTATTAGGTTCAAGTCCGGTGATTGAGATGGCCAGCTTAAAACTCTCACATTTGAAGTAGAAAACCACTGTTTTAACAACTTGGATGTATGTTTGGGGTCATTATCATGCTGAAATATCCAATTCTGCGGCAATGTTTCTTCAGCATATGATAACAAATTGTTTTCTAAAATGTCCTTATAAATATCAGCGTTCATATTTCCATTGATCTCGATCAATGGACCGATTCCTTCAGAGAAAATTCCCCAAACCATCACACTTCCTCCACCGTGTTTTACAGTAGGAATTTGACACCGAACATCATTTCTCGTACCAATAGGACGTCGTACATGTGTACGATCACTTCCAAAAAGATTAAATTTAGATTCGTCTGAGAAAGCTACGTTTTTTTTTCCAATCTTTGATTGTCCAATTTAGGTGATCTTTGGCAAATTGTAATCGGGCCTTCTTATTCTTTTTACTGATTATTGGTTTTTTTAATACTTATACTGCCAAAAAGTCCCACATCATGTAGTCTTCGTGTCACAGTACTGTGACTTACATTAGCTAGGTTTTCATTCTTTAGCTCGCGTGCAATTTCAGCAGCAGTTTTCTCGACATCCGCAGTTGATTTGCGTTTTTAATGATACGATCTACTTTTTTAGACGTTTTTTCTTGGTCTTCCACTACGCGGACGATCTTTAAAACCATATCCACAACGGTATTTTACAATAATATCGTTCACGGTTGATTTACCTATCGATAATAATGAAGCAATCTCACGAGAAGACTTTCCTTCTTTTGACAATTTTATTACTCTCTCACGAATTTGTTTATGCTCCCACGACCTTTTATGAACTAAATGTGAACATTCAACGCGCTATTATTCGTAAATACGTCTTTGAACGTCCTACTGCGTCAATTTATATTATGTGGCCGGAAACTTTTGCACATATAAATATAAGAATAATAATAATAAATATATTTACAAACATAAATAATATTCTTTTACTATATTATTTTGTTTCCTATATCTTATACTCACATCTCAAAATGATTAAAAATCATTAGTCTAGTACGAAATGTCACTGGCCGGAAACTTTTGCACGCCACTGTATATATAATGTAATATTTGGGCACAGTTTTCTCTGTATTATTTTTAAAAAATCGCGAAAAATTGCTGTCCCCCCACCTTATCTCGAAAAGTCCTGATCAAAAAATTTTGAAAAAATTCTGGAATACTCTCCACGGGGTGTAGATTGAATGAGAATTATCACGAGTGCATATTACCTTTAATAATTTATCTGGTATATAAAACAAACAAAAATTTCAAGGTCATCAGTTTTCAGTAAAGATTGGAAACAAACTTTGTTGAAAACTCATTTGGGGTGTGTTTTGTAGTCACTGACCATTTTATATCACCGTAACAAAATTTTTTATTTTAGAAGCAGTCGACGTATGGAACACTAATTGTGCAAGTTCAACTTGCACTTGACCGGTTATTTTAATTTTGAAAGAACTTTATTAAACCAGATATGTGCCGTTTCATTCGATGGCCCTCGGCCATTTTTGTGGCAACACCATAATCCCGCCACTGTAGAATTTTTGTGTGTTCTGGACAGAAAAATTGTGTTTTCACAGGTTTAACACCATTCAGAAGGTTCTAGAGAGACCGAAACAAACGGTATTCTAACGGTTTTCCAAAATGCAGATTTTTGAAAAACACCCTGTATATCTGAAACGGTACTAGATATCGATATGCGGTTTTCACCATCATAAAAATTGAGCCTCAGACACCGACATCAGTTTTTGTCTATCTCCTTTAGATAAAGGGGTTTACCTTTTAAAAGTGTCCAATTTGTACAACATGGTATTAATTCATGATATCCCGATTAGTCTACATTTTTGCTGCCATCTCTTTAGTACACTTTCCAGATATATCTTTAAAAGGGTGGGTGATAAACGTATCTGGATATCTTGACTATAATCCGCACAAATTTCTTCATAAGCCTGCACAGCATTTGTGGTTTTATCGAAATAAAATCGTAAAATGTACGAAATTTCACTCATCTTCAATATCCTTTATAAACGAATTTCAACAGTTTTTGCACGTCTACTACTGCCAAATGGCAGCCCTCAACTTAGGCTAAGTATGACCCGATGTGACTTATATTACCTGAGATAAATGACATTAGAGCTGTCTAATATATATATATATATATATATATATATATATATATATATATATATATATATATATATATATATATATTTAGTGGCGTTGTCAAGAGAGGTATACGCCCTCCCACCACTATGGATGTAGAAACGCCTTTTTGAGCACATAACTTTATTTTTTTATTGAAGCTTATCGTACGACAGGTTTCATTTTTTGTAAAAAAAAGCTGTGTTGTAAAAAAAGCTCGCTCTTTCTCGTACACTACACCCGTTTTTTTTTTTTTTTTTTTTTTTTTTTTTTTTTTTTTTTTTTTTATTGGTCTAGCACACGTGCTGCAGGGAAGTCCCTAAAGCGCTCCAGGAGCGGCACGAGTGCGGAAAAAAGCGATTCACGTTGTTCTTGAATCGCTGTAGATTGTACTCGTGGGAAACACAGCGCTGGGCAAATTATTCCAAAGGGATGACGTTCTCCATATAAAAGATGGCTTGAAAAGCGTTGTACGCGGAGTAACAAGCTGAACCTCATACGGATGCGAAGCACCAGCGCGATGTGTATTTCTAACATGCACCGCTTTGGAGGAATTAAGCGGGCTACATCCTTCGAACACTTTCCATGAAAATACTTGTAGAAACAGCCAACCGTTCTTCGATGTTCCAACGAATCAAGGCCGCCGGTCAATTCCGGGTCCCCAATCAGACGGACTGCTCTTCTCTGAACAGAATCCAACAAATGCAGTGTATGTTTGGGAGCAGAGCCCCAAACGTGGGAGCAGTATTCCATAGTTGGTCGAATTTGGGCTTTGTAAAGAATTAACAGTTGTTGTGGGGTGTAAAGCTTTCTGGTTCTAAATAATATTCCCAAACTTTTGAGAAGCTCTCCTTGCTATGCCTGCAACATGTTCATGCCAAGACATATTTTCTCCCAAACTAACGCCCAACAAATTGAGCGACGATGCAAGGGGAATGGAGTGCCCCGACATAACTATGTCGGGTTCAGCAACGTTAACTTTTTTAGAAAAAACTGCCGCCTGGGTTTTCGTAGCGTTAAATTCCACTTGGTTACTGTCACCCCCAAGATAGAATTTCTTCCAGGTCTTTGTTAAGTTGAATGACCTCCTGCTGTCTGCGGATATTCGCCTGAGCAGACCGATGTCCGAGCGTTCAAGGTGAATGAAGAGACAAGCGTACTGTCATCTGCAAAGCTATAGATTGGATTCCCGGTCTTTTCCAGCAGATCGTTAATGTAAATGAGAAAGAGAGTAGGAGACAGTATGGAGCCCTGGGGCACACCGGCGTGGATAGTGAGGGTGTTAGAAAGAAATCCGTCGACCGCCACTCGTAATAGAAACAAAATCGACAGAAAAATGCCTGGTCGACTTAAAACCATATCAGAACGTAAGGCATTTGTTGTCGGCAAGCCTGAAAGGATGTGTAGCTTCCAGAAACTAGCACTTGTATCCAAACCTATTGCAAAAGAGGTTGCACTGGGCTAAAGGCCTTCAGATGGATGAATTGGAATTTCAAATTTTTGCGTCTAAGCACATAATTGTGCGCCGCTCAAGAAAGTTCCTCGAAGTTTGCACTGTACCAACTATTAAGCATCGAGGCGATAGTTTCATGGTTTGAGGATGTTTTGGTGGCATTAAGGCAGGCAATTTGGTGAAAATAGACGGAAAATTCGATGAGAAAAGATACTTGAAAATCTTTCAAGAGCATACCATGCTATCTGGGCTAAATATTATTGTTGCTATTTTGTCTTTTGACAAGATAACGACTCAAAACACTCTTCAAACTTATAAGAAAGAAAAGTAGAGGAAAATTATTCAAGAGGACCATGAAGACATTTGCATGAAGCAATCCGAAAAAAACGCCCAGATTTGTGGCGAAACAACTCATTGCAATTGCACTACGATATTACACCTGCACACTATTTACTGTTTGTTCATAATTTTTTTTGCCAAAAACAACACGATTATGATGCCTCAGCCTCCGTAGTCGCCGGACATGGCCCCTGTGACTTCTTTCTATTCCCGAAAATTAAAAAATCATGAAAGGATAACGTTTTGCAACATTGAGGAGATAAAGACAGAATCGCTAAACGCTATACTGAAAATTAAGTTTCAGAAGTGTTTTGAAGACTGAAAAAAGAAAAAGCGCTGACACAAGTGCATTTTTTTGATCAAACCCTCTATATATATATATATATATATATATATATATATATATATACAGTGACGAAAAAAGTATGGAAACATTTTTCTTAATCAAAAATATAAATTACTTATCCTTTAAGAATTAAAAAACTAGTCTTGTTTTGTTGACAATTTCTTTATGGAATTTTATTAACTATAAAAACTTTTTTTTACCTTTTCTGGTAGATAAGGTTTTTAAGAAACGCGTTTTGTCCTTATCGAAAGCATTGAAATAATTTTATCATTCTGCTTTAAGAGTACGTTACTGTTGATACGAAGTAATTTAGTAGCATTGTTTAAGAGTGCGGTTTTTACCAAAATGCCAAAGTGCAAATAATACAGTTCAGATCTGAAACATAAAATTATTTCTCTGTATCAAAGTGGAAAGAAGCAAACTCAAATAGCAAAATCTTTAAACATGTATAGAAGCACTGTTAGCAAAATTGTTAAGAAGTTCTTGAGAAGGGGCACTGTTGATCCGGCATTTAAAAGTGGTAGACCTCGAAAAAAACAAGTAAGAGAGTAGACAAAATTATAATTCGAAAAGCGAAAAATGATCCTAAGAAAACTGCTGTTGATATTAATAAAGAACTAAGGCAGGAAATATCAGAGTGTATTGGTGTCAGAGATGACTATTAGGCGTCGCCTGTTATCTGAAAATCTTCATGGTAGGCGTGCTGTTGAAAAGCCACTCCTTACAAAGCGTCACAGAAGAGAGAGATTGAAATTTGCTATGCAACATAAAGACTGGACTCAAAATCAGTGGTCTCTAGTAATCTTTAGTGATGAAAGTAGGTTCGATCGCTTTGGAAGTGATTCTACTTGTTATGTAAGAAGACCAGTTGGTCTAAGATATGACCCAAAGTACCTTGTACCTACTGTCAGACATGGCGGTGGAAATATCATGGTATGGGGTTGTTTTCGACGGTCTGGTACGGGGCCATTGGCAAAGATAAATGGCAGAATGGATGCTCAAATGTATCTTGAGATATTGGAAAATAATTTGATTCCTTATGAAGAAGATTTGCCACTGTCATCGATTTTTCAACAAGACAATGACCCAAAACACATCTCGCTTGGCCAAGAATTGGTTTTCTGATTCGGGTGATGCGCTGGCACTATCTGGATAAACAAATTAGAAAAAGAAATATAAAAAACCGGGATGAACTTTGGATCGCATTAAAACAAGAATGGGAAAAAATACCACCTGATTTTTTGCTAGCCTTATTGACTTTATGAGCAGATGTCAAGCAGTGATTGACGCAAAAGGATATCTCACTAAATATTAAATATTTTCGACATCTTAGTCGTCTTAGTGGAATTTTTATTTTATAACAAAAAATGTTTCCATACTTTTTTTTTGTACATAATTTTGTTACTTTAAAAACTAAGCACATTTCTAATAAACAATAACTGTTTTAGTCTTCACAATGTTTGTTAGCATGTACACGATTAATAAAATAAATATTGTAATTGTAAACAGTTTTAAACGTTAAGACTAGAGATAGGAATATATATATATATATATATATATATATATATATATATATATATATATATATATATATATATATATATATATATATATATTAGCTGCCAGCATTTTTTATATGGAAAAAACCCCCGTTCCAGGCCTGGTTGAAAACAAATTAGTATAGGCCGAACGGTGCTATATGAGAAGGAGAAAATTAATTATTTATAATTGTTTTTCAGGCAGACTGGCTTGTTTACATTACGTAGATTTAACTATACTTAAGTTACTCTTATTGATATGTCTCAAAACCATTAATTTATTGTTATTATGCCAGATATGACCATAGCTTATAAAAAGTGTTTATGTAACCCTAATAAAATTTAAGTAACGGGATATTTTGGTATGCACTATGAATTATAGTTTAGAGAACCAAAGTAGTCGACCAGCTTTGTTAGATGTCTGATTGCAATTGTTAATAAAAGTTATTGTTGTCGAAATCGCCCAAAAGCTAACAGATATATATCATCATTCCTTCCATAGTCGGATGTAAGCCTCCCCAAGTTGTCTGCAATGACCTTTGTTGTTTGCTTTTTGCATCCAGTCGTGTTCTGCTAATCTTTTGATGTAGTCCGTCCATCTTGTCTGTGGTTTACCTCTGTATCTTTTGTGTTCTCTTCCATTTAACTATACGGCGTATCCATCTATTATCACTCAGCCTTGCGATATGCTGATCCCAATTCCACCTTAATACGAGGCTGGTTTGAAAAGTCCGTGCACAGTCCGAGAGATGGCACCACCGGCGCGTATCGAGGTCATGTTTAGTTAGTAGCATCTCTCGAATGAACGCACCAACACCAAGTTTCAGCCATATTGGTCTATTTCTTTGTGTTTGGCATTCGTGTGAATCAAGGAAGTCGAGTGATTTTCAAGAAATGGACGAAAAAGAATTTCGTGTGGTGATTAAACATTACTTTATGAAAGGCAAAACGCCTCAAGAGACTAAAGAGAAGCTTGATAAACATTATGGTGACTCTGCACCTTCGATTAGAACAGTTTATAAGTGGTTTCAAAATTTTCGGACTGGCCATATGGGCACAAGTGACGCTGAACGTTCTGGACGGCCTGTGGAGGTTACGACTCCAGAAATCATTGATCAAATCCATGATATGGTGATGGATGACAGACGAGTTAAGGTGCGTGAGATTGCTAGTGCTGTGGGCATCTCGACTGAACGGGTACATAATATTTTGCATAAACATTTGGACATGAGAAAGCTATCCGCAAGATGGGTGCCGCGATTGCTCACGCTTGACCAAAAACGGAATCGTGTGAAGTGTTGCAAGGATGGTTTGCAGCTGTTCCAGAAGAATCCGGAGGACTTT
Organism: Pachyrhynchus sulphureomaculatus; assembly: GCA_019049505.1. Taxonomy (NCBI): domain Eukaryota; kingdom Metazoa; phylum Arthropoda; class Insecta; order Coleoptera; family Curculionidae; genus Pachyrhynchus; species Pachyrhynchus sulphureomaculatus. The sequence goes on from CM032449.1 coordinate 28,122,946, forward strand.
AAGCGTCGTTTCGTCACTGTGGATGAAACATGGATACATTACTATACTCCTGAGACCAAACAACAATCTAAACAATGGGTTACCAAGGGGGAATCTGCACCAAAAAAGGCGAAGACCGTTCCTTCGGCCGGAAAGGTTATGGCGACTGTCTTTTGGGATTCGCAAGGGATAATCCTCATCGACTATCTGGAAAAGGGTAAAAACTATTACAGGTGAATATTATTCATCGTTATTGGACCGTTTGAAAACCGAGCTGCAAGAAAAACGCCCGCGATTGGCCCACAAGAAAGTCCTTTTCCATCACGACAACGCACCAGCACACAACTCAGCAGTTGTGGTCGCAAAATTAATGGAAATAGGATTCCAACTGGTTTCACATCCCCCCTATTCTCCAGACTTGGCTCCCTCGGACTGGATATTTTGCAGACTTGGACAAATCCTATTATTCGGAAGGGATCAACAAACTAGAACATCGTTGGACAAAGTGTATAAGCCTAAAAGGAGACTATGTCGAAAAATAAAAAAGGTTTACCCCAAACACATAAGTAGTTTTTATTTTTGCACGGACTTTTCAAACCAGCCTCGTATACATATTCGTTGTATTACATCTGTCACTTTTGATCTTGGTATCTCGATGTTAGGAATACGATCTTGGAGTCTAATATTTAGCATTCTCCTCTCCATTGCTTGGGTTACTTGGAGTTTATTTATCATACTTTTATTTAAAGCCCACGTTTCAGTGCCATATGTTATTACGGGCATTACATATTGATCGAATACTCCCCCTCTTATTGTATTTGGAATGTCCAATTTAAATGTAGATTGTAACCTTCCGAACACGGACCAAGATAACGAGGTTTTTCTATCCAAGTCAGCCCTTAAATTATTTTTTGATATTTCGATTTTTTGTCCTAAATTTATAAATGTTTGTACCTTTCCTATTCTTTCACCTTCTATTGATAGTTCCTGGCTGTTATCTTCACTTTCGTGCCCAATGGGAAAAGAACTTGCAGAATTATGATAATGATTCACCTGTGAACAACTGCTTCAACGGCACAATCGGAAAGGTTTTTGCATCGTATCGTAACTGGTGATGAAAAATGGATACGCCGCCATAATCCAAAGCGCCAAAATCATGGATGAAGGCCGGTGAACCATCAACACAATGATGCTGTGTATCCGATCGGATCAACTGGGTGTAGTGTATTATGAGCTGCTTCAACCCAACGAAACTATTATTGGGAAACGTTACCAATATCAACTGATAAAATTCAGCCGAGCGTCGAAGGAAGAATGACCGCAGTGTGCCAAAAGATACGACAAAGTGATTTTTCAACATGACAACGCTCGACTGCATGTTACAAAACCCGTCAAGGAAACGCTAGAAAACGCTTGGATGGAATGTCCTACCTCATCCCCCTACTCACCAGACATTGCTCTTTCTGATTATCACTTGTTCCGATCGATGATGCACGGCCTGTTTGAACAGCGCTTCCGTTCTCATGAGGATACAAAACAATGGATCGATTCGTGGATAGCCTCAAAAGATGAGTCGTTCTTTCAAGGTGGTATTCATATGCTGCCACAAAGATGGGAGAAAGTAGTGGCTAACGATAGACAATAGTTTGAAAAAACAAATTGTAACTATTTTTTTTACAATAAAACGATATTTTTACCGAAAAATCACTCAAAATTAATTCACACACACAAATAATATATATTATATATATATATATATATATATATATATATATATATATATATATATATATATATATATATACGTATATATACATACATATATATATATATATATATATATATATATATATATATATATATATATATATATATATATATATATATATAAAATTTAGAGGAGATTTAAAATGTCATCTCAGGTGTTTTTATTACAACTATCTAAACGATTTTAACTACTTCAAACTGAAAATTAACCCCACTTAATCTGCCATGTGATAATTCAATGATGATGAGTAGACACGGTATACTCAGTAAGTAGGAATTAAGTACGTAATGCATATGATTTTAATTGGTTTTATAGGAAAATATATCGGATAGATAAATTGTTTAAAAAATTCCAAGATAGATGACGACGATGTGGTACGGACGTGATAATAATAGCGTTATTCCAAATTTAAAAAATCGTTTTTGTCCTCAGCGCAACAACTATAATTTTAATATTAATAATTATATAAAAATATATTAGTTTTAATTATAATTTAATTTGTAGCTCGTACTACATTATTAGGTTAGCCACTACAATATTTTCAACATTTCTGTTTTGAAGTTAAAAGAAAATACATTTTATTACTATGTTACAATCCTATCCTGAAAATTTTTTATGCCGACAAAAACACGGATATATATTTATGTAATAACAATGCAGGTTTTGAAAATCAAATTTAAATTATGCTGCGTCTTTCTACGGGGGGGTAGTTATTAGAATCCTACAATAGTTCGATACCAGTGTAGGATATTTAGGACGTACTTAAGCGTGTGTCATTAGCTGCATACCTTTATCAGTTTATCTAAATTCACATAACTTCATAAGAGAATTTGTCAACATTCATCGTATACTATATTTACTAAAGTTTTGACACTTCACAGCACAGGTAAATTTAAACAATTTTTGGTTTTTCATCTTTCAATATTTCTTTTTATTCCAGAGTTACTAGATATCTAGAATAAATAAAACACTAATGTCCGAATCCTATGATGACACCTCCAATGGCCGAAAAATCTGTAAATTGTTTAAAACAGAAGTCAAAACGCAATTACAAATTTTTAAAAAAAGAAACCTGCCAAATGCAAGTCAAACTTGCGCAATTAGTGTTCCGTACGGTGATTCCTTTTAAAATAAAATAAAATCCTTCTCAAGACTAGTTAATTAGGTCTCTGATAGGTAAGATCCAATATGTATTTAAGGTTTGGCTTAGTCAATAATTTATAATAGTTATAACTTCTTAGCTACCTAATAGCCAATAAAGTCAATCATCGCTCCTGATGAAGCTAACATGGTTAGCGAAACGCGCGTCGAGTGCAAAAATAAAGTGTTTGGTGTAGTGGTGATATATACTGAGTAGTAAATGAATCTAGCTCATTCTAGAATCTAGTAGTAAAAGTTTAAAACAAATATTTCTTTAATTATAAACTAATAAAATAAAATTATTTCGTCTCGGTACATATCCGTTAGTCATTAGTCATCATGGAAATTTATTTTATCTGTGATTGGCGAAATGCAGTAATGTACTGAAAAGTATATGAGTATATTACTGATCGCACCGAATGCGTATTCAAATTTCGTAGCTCTTAGTTCCGTTTTTAAATAACATCTTTTCACGAAAAAAATATATTGTCAAGACACATAGTAGTTTTTTTATTATGCCAGTTAAATTATCAAACGTAATACACTTGTGATAATTTTCGCTCAGTCTACACTTTAGGGGGGGGGGGGGGGGGGGGGGGGGGGGGGGGGTGGAAAATATTCCACAGTTTTTCAAAATTTTTTTTGACCAGTATTTTTTTTGGGGGAAGCGATTTTGGACCCTGTTTTTAAAAAATAATATGAAGAATATATATATATATATATATATATATATATATATATAATATATAATGTATATAATGTATATAATGTATATAATGTATATAATGTATATAATGTATATAATGTATATAATGTATATAATGTATATATAATGTATATAATGTATATAATGTATATAATGTATATAATGTATATAATGTATATAATGTATATAATGTATATATATGTATATAATGTATATAATAATATATATATATAGTATATATATAATATATATATATATATATATATATATATATAATGTATATGTATATGTATATATATATATATATATATATAATATATATATATATATATATATATATATATAAATATATATATACAGTTGACACTGTTTATAGTGAAACTCTATATAGTGAAAACTCTTTATAGTGCAATTTTTTCAAGACCTACATACATAGCAATATATACGGATTTTCTCTTTATATAGTGAAATGTATATAATGTATATAATGTATATAATGTATATAATGTATATAATGTATATAATGTATATAATGTATATAATGTATATAATGTATATAATGTATATTTAATGTATATAATGTATATAATGTATATATAATGTATATATATATATATATATATATATTATATAATTATATATTTATATATATATATGTAAATGTATATGTATATGTATATATATTATATATATATATATATATATATATATATATATATAATATATATATATATATATATATATATATATATATATATACAGTTGACACTGTTTATAGTGAAACTCTATATAGTGAAAAACTCTTTATAGTGCAAATTTTTTCAAGACCTACATACATAGCAATATATACGGATTTTCTCTTTATATAGTGAAATTTCGGTCAATCCATTTTGGTCTTTCACTATGTTATATAGAGAGTCGACTGTATGTATATATGTATATACGTTTCCAGATTGTCTAAAAGAAACGCGAAATGGATGTATAACACGCTATACAGTAAGCAACTCCTCTATAATTATGCTTAAAATGTATCCAATATCCCAATCAAAAACCAGAAAAAATTCGCAAAATAGTATATACGAGGCTGGTTTGAAAAGTCCGTGCGAAAATAAAAACTACTTATGTGTTTGGGGTAAACCTTTTTTATTTTTCGACATAGTCTCCTTTTAGGCTTATACACTTCGTCCAACGATGTTCTAGTTTGTTGATCCCTTCCGAATAATAGGATTTTGTCCAAGTCTGCAAAATATCCATTAGTGTCTGCAATCACCTCCTCGTTTGAATAAAATCTTTGTCCCGCCAGCCATTTCTTCAAATTGGGGAACAAATAGTAGTCCGAGGGAGCCAAGTCTGGAGAATAGGGGGGATGTGAAACGAGTTGGAATCCTATTTCCATTAATTTTGCGACCACAACTGCTGAGGTGTGTGTGCTGGTGCGTTGTCGTGATGGAAAAGGACTTTCTTGTGGGCCAATCGCGGGCGTTTTTCTTGCAGCTCGGTTTTTCAAACGGTCCAATAACGATGAATAATATTCACCTGTAATAGTTTTACCGTTTTTCCAGATAGTCGATGAGGATTATCCCTTGCGAATCCCAAAAGACAGTCGCCATAACCTTTCCGGCCGAAGGAACGGTCTTCGCCTTTTTGGTGCAGATTCCCCCCCTTGGTAACCCCTTTGTTTAGATTGTTGTTTGGTCTCAGGAGTATAGTAATGTATCCATGTTTCATCAACAGTGACGAAACGACGCTTAAAGTCCTCCGGATTCTTCTGGAACAGCTGCAAACCATCCTTGCAACACTTCACACGATTCCGTTTTTGGTCAAGCGTGAGCAATCGCGGCACCCATCTTTGCGGATAGCTTTCTCATGTCCAAATGTTTATGCAAAATATTATGTACCCGTTCAGTCGAGATGCCCACAGCACTAGCAATCTCACGCACCCTAACTCTTCTGTCATCCATCACCATATCATGGATTTGATCAATGATTTCTGGAGTCGTAACCTCCACAGGCCGTCCAGAACGTTCAGCGTCACTTGTGCCCATATGGCCAGTCCGAAAATTTTGAAACCACTTATAAACTGTTCGAATCGAAGGTGCAGAGTCACCATAATGTTTATCAAGCTTCTCTTTAGTCTCCTGAGGCGTTTTGCCTTTCATAAAGTAATGTTTAATCACCACACGAAATTCTTTTTCGTCCATTTCTTGAAAATCACTCGACTCACACGAATGCCAAACACAAAGAAATAGACCAATATGGCTGAAACTTGGTGTGCGTTCATTCAAGAGATGCTACTAATTAAACATGACCTCGATACGCGCCGGTGGTGCCTTCTCTCGGACTTTGCACGGACTTTTCAAACCAGCCTCGTACATATATAAATAACATAAAATTTAAATTAAATATCGTAAAAAATTGTAATTTGATTTAAATGTATTATTGGCAAATCTATTTCTCATGTACAATCGGCTCAAGAACAAAAGAATATATATAATATATATAAATATATAATATATATATATATATATATTATATATATATATATATATATATATATATACAGTGGCGAACAAAAGTATGGAAACATTTAAATTCCCATCTCTCTCTTAACATTTAAACTGTTTACAATTACAATATTTATTTATTAATCGTGTACATGCTAAACAAACATTTTGAAGACTAAAACAGTTATTATTTATTAGAGATGTGCTTAGTTTTTAACGTAACAAAATTATGCACAAAAAAAACAGTATGGAAACATTTTTGTTATAAAATAAAAATTCCACTAAGACGACTAAGATGTCGAAAATATTTAATATTTAGTGGGATATCCTTTTACGCCAATCACTGCTTGACATCTTCTGCCCACAGAGTCAATAAGCCTAGCACAAAAATCGGGTGGTATTTTTTCCCCTTCTTGTTTTAATGCGATCCAAAGTTAGTCCCGGTTTTTTATATTTCTTTTCCTAATTTGTTTATCCAGATAGTGCCAACGATTCTCTATCGGGTTCAAATCAGGTGATTGTGAAGCCCAGCGCATCACCCGAATCCTTTGTTCAGAAAATCAATTCTTGGCCAAGTGAGATGTGTGTTTTGGGTCATTGTCTTGTTGAAAAATCCATGATAGTGGCAAATCTTCTTCATAAGGAATCAAATTATTTTACGGTATCTCAAGATACATTTGAGCATCCATTCTGCCATTTTTTTTGCCAATGGCCCCGTTCCAGACCGTCGAAAACAACCCCATAACATGGTAATTCCACCGCCATGTTTGATAGTAGGTACAAAGTACCTGGTCATATCTGACCAACTGGTCTTACATAACCAGAAGAATTACTTCCAAAGAGATTAAACCTACTTTCGTCACTAAAGATTACTAGAGACCACTGATTTTGAGTCCAGTCTTATGTTCCTTAGCAAATTTCAATCTCTCTTTTCTGTGGCGCTTTGTAAGGAGTGACTTTTTAACAGCACGCCTACCATGAAAATTTTCAGATAACAGACGACGCCTAATAGTCATGTCTGACACTAATAAATCCTGATATTCCTGTTTTAGTTCTTTATTAATAGCAGTTTTCTTGGCAAGATAATGACCCAAACATACATCTCGTTTGGCCAAGAATTGGTTTTCTGAACAAAGCATTCGGGTAATGCGCTGGGTTTCACAATCACCTGATTTGAACCCGATAGAGAATCTTTGGCACTATCTGGATAAACAAATAAGGAAAAGAAATATAAAAAACCGGGACTAACTTTGGATCGCATCGCCGGCCTTCACAATCACCTGATTTGAACCCGATAGAGAATCTTTGGCACTATCTGGATAAACAAATTAGGAAAAGAAATATAAAAAACTTTGGATCGCATTAAAACAAGAACGGGAAAAAAAATACTACCCCCCGATTTTTTGCTAGGCTTATTGACTCTGTGGGTAGAAGATGTCAAGCCGTGATTGACGCAAAAGGATATCTCACTAAATATTAAATATTTTCGACATCTTAGTCGTCTTAGCGAAATTTTTATTTTATAACAAAAATGTTTCCATACTTTTGTTTGTGCATAATTTTGTTACGTTAAAAACTAAGCACATTTCTAATAAACAATAACTGTTTTAGTCTTGTTAGCATGTACACGATTAATAAATAAATATTGTAATTGTAAACCGTTTTAAATGTTAAGACTAGAGATGGAAATTTAAATGTTTCCATACTTTTGTTCGCCACTGTAATATATATATATATATATATATATATATATATATATATATATATATATACATATATATATATATATATATATATATATATATATATATATATATATATATATACATATATATACATATATATACATATATATATATATATATATATATATATATATATATATATATATATATATATATACACATATATATATATATATATTATATATAAATATATATATAATATGCCGTCCCAGGTTCGCCGCCGTTTTACTATTTGACAGCAAAATGAAATTTAATATGGAAGTATAGTTAGAGTAGATGCCTCCTTTTAGATAGCTCTCGGTTTGACAGGAAAGTAAATTAAATAATTCTCTGGAAATTTAATATAACTACCGTTCTCTATGTTAAAAATACGAGTAGTTTCGGAGATAATAACCTCTTAAAATCATTAAGTTTTGATTTTTGAAGATAAAGCTTTACTAGTGTCCTGAAGAATGAACAGTCTTTATTATTGTTCTAATATGGTATTTAATGAATAAATCAAATTAATTTTAATAGTTACTTTCATATATTACAGTTTTAAATTGCTCGATAGCAAACTTTGAATAAGTGTAGCATTAAAATGATCGAATTTAGAAAGTCGACAGTGTTATTATCCATAGGCACTAGAATATAATAAATTTATTCCTGTTTCTTTTGGTCCGAAATTGCTAAAAAAATGTTTTAGTAAAACCCTGTTTGGTTTTCTCAGCAATAAATTATCTATTGTTTTTTTTTGTAGTCATTGTTTCTTGCAATTTGTGTTATTATTGATAATTCCTTATTATTGAAGTTTTCCCTCGTTAATCAATCGATGTATTAAACTGTGAAAAGATGACAGTTTGATTTGTTGGGATTGTTTCAAAATTATTATGATTGACTGTAGTCGTCGGATTTTTATGTATGCTTACATATTTATATACAGTCCCTGGCCAAATTATTAGACGCACTGCAAGATTTCATGTAAAATATTAATTACCGAGTGATATTGTACCGTTTTATTATTTTAAATTGATTTGTTTTTTATTTTTATATTATCCAATCAATTACCTATTTATTTGACATAAATAAAACAGCATTAATTTAGAAAAGCATAAGTTTATTAAGTTTTAAAGAAAAGTGAAATTAATGTTAGTAAAAGTCAATATTTAGTTGAGCCACCTTTAGCCGCTATCAAAGCTTTAATTCTGCGCGGCATGCTATCAATGCAAGATTGTACTGTCTCCTGCATTTGAGGATGATGATTCCACACATGAATAATCTTTTCTAGGAGCTGGGTTTTGTTGGTAATCACATCTTTAGCCACTTCTCTTTTCATCAGCTCCCACACATTTTCAATGGGGTTCATATCAGGGCCAATCCAACAGAGGGATATTTTTTTCTGCCAAAAAAGCTTTAACAGACCGAGCAGTGTGGCAGGGAGCTCCATCTTGCATGAAAGTGAATGGTTCCCCATTTGGAAACCATTCTCTGAGCTGCGGAATCAACGATTTTGTAATACTTCTTTGTACTGATCTTGCCTCATTATTCCTTTGACGACGTACAGACGTCCAGTGCCCTTGCCGCTGATGACTGACCAAATCATCACTTTGGTGGGATGTTTTAACCGTCGGGACGACACAATCAGGATGAAACTTTTCTCCATGACGACGACGCACATACTGAGCTTTATTCTGCAAAATTTCGAATGTGCTTTCGTCACTGAAGCAGACCTGTCAAAAATAGGAAAAATATATAAACTTCCATGTTTATTTGCTTTATTTAACTGAAAATGATAATAATTGATTAAATTGCTGTATCTTACCGATCTCCAGAAGTCCATATCTTTATCTTGCCATTGTTTGGCCCACTTCAGGCGCTTTGCTTTCATTGCAGCTGTTAACTTGGGCTTCCTGGCGGGGCGACAGGCCTTAAAATCTAATTCTTTCAATTTTCTTCGAACAGTGCGCTCAGAAGCATTTACGCTAGCATCCTGGAGTTGTGATTTTATTACCTTTGTGGTAGCAAATCTGTTTTCTACACAAATTTTCTTCAAACATCTCTCTGACCGTGGAGTGAAAATTGGTTTTCTACCGCATCTTTTCTTTCTTTTCGGGCTTAATTCCTTCCCTGACTCAATTTTCTTTTTTATGCGTCGTACACTAGCTTCAGAAACCTCCAATCTTCGTGATATTTCTCGGTTTGTAAATGTTTTCGCAATCACAAGGGCCTTCACTTCAGCTTTTTTTGCGTGGTGAAAGATCGCCTTTTCTACCCATAATGAAAATAGTCCAATTACTTTTTTAAAACACTGCATACAAAATAAACTAATAACTGAGTAGTATAAAACTGTTAAACAAACAATCACAGTCCATAAAGCCACAGAAATACGTACGTACCTGACTCGATTCGATCGCGACTGATACAGGTTTGTACTTGTTTACGTTCATATATCACTTTGTCAACACAGTGTTGCCATATGTTAAAAATAAATACAAATATGTAGTCTACAACAATTCTTTTAAATAAAAATCAATAATATTGTAGTTTAAATATACCATTATTGCATAAAGACTCTTAAGAAACATAAAATTACTAAAAAAAATACAGTGCGTCTAATAATTTGGCCAGGGACTGTATATATATATATATATATATATATATATATATATATATATATATATATATATATATATATATATATATATGTATATATATATATATGTATATATATATATATATATGTATATATATATATGTATATATGTATATATATATGTATATATGTATATGTATATATATATGTATATATATATATATATATATATATATATATATATATATATATATATATATATATATAAAATAAATCAAATCAAATCAAAACTACTTTATTATCATAAAGAATCAATGGTAGCATATTAAAACTAAGGAATCTAAGAAATAGTTATAATGCAAAAAATAAAACATAAACAAATTAACTTTACGCAATAATAAGCAAACCTGAAAACGAAACATATACTAAGCTAAAATATAGAACACGCAACATCTAATATACAGTGGACAAGCAGCAAGATACCTAGTTAACACAGAACTAGTTTCAGTCAAAGTAAAATTAACACTAGTATATAAAACTAAAACAATAATATGTAGTTGTCATTAGCAAGGGAAAAAGGAGCATTCAAACCAACACAGCATACCATAGATGTGTCGCGATAAAATGGAACGAAAGAAAGCAATAGACAAAGGGGGCCATGGGAGCGAATCAGCATAAAACCCACCCAGATCATAATATGATTTGTTAATTAATAATTTTTTAAGACATTTTCGAAACAGTCTAAGTGAGTTAGTGGTCTTCATGTGAGTTGGCAAATGGTTAAACTATTTTCTACCCTCGTATATTAATGAATGCTTCATGAGTGTCCTAACTGTTCTTGAGCCGATTGTACATGATAAATAGATTTGCCAATAATACATTTAAACCAAATTACAATTTTTACGATATTTAATTTAAATTTTATGTTATTTATATAAGTATATAGTATTATGCGAATTTTTTCTGGTTTTTGATTTGGATAATAATTTTAAGCATAATTACAGAGGAGTTGCTTATTGTATAGCGTGTTATACATCCGTTTCGCGTTTTTTTTTTTAAACAATCTGGAAACTATATTATTTCTTCATTATTTTCAATTTTAACAATAGCCCTTTCTCTACTTGTCTTTCTTTTTATTAATATCTCACAATAATGTACATACCATTTAAAACATCTGGTTGTAACGTTGTAATGGCGTAGGCTTTTCCTTAGTGCGAAAAAGTCAAGCCCATTATTTATTTTAGAACTTCAAATTTGCGAGTACCCCAAGAATCGGAGTTACGGGCTATGTCCCCACCTTGTCCCTCCCCTTGTTAAACAAATTTGAGAGCAAAACACACATTTTGCTTGTTTTTTAGTGTTTCTTACGGAACATTTATAAGATTACATCGGTGTCCGTCTGTCTCCTACACCCGATTTTCTCCGAAACTATTTGACATAGAAAGTTAAAATTTGGCGCTAATATCGGAATTGATGGCCTCATCAGTGCCGTGTAGTTTTGAAAGTTAAATTTTGACTTAAGGAATTAGTTTTGGATGTTGAAATCGGAAGTAAAAAAAAAATTACCAGGTAATCGATGGGGTGTCAAATGAAAGCTTGTAAAACCACGAGTTCAAAAAAATATGTAATGTAATACTTGCGCACACTTCTCTTTATATTATTTTTAAAAAGTTTGAAAAATCGCTGTCTCCCCCCCAGATCTCGAGAAGTACTGATCAAAAAATTTTGAAAAAATTCTGGAGTATTCTCCACAGAGTGTAGATTGAACGCAAATTATCACGAGTTCCCCGTTACGTCACGAGTTCCGATGTTATTTTGGCCGGTATGGAGGCTTACATCCCTTTTTCGAAGAAATGCCCTTCCAACGACAAGCCTTGGTTTGACCGAAAATGCAAAGAAGCTATTGCTTCTAAACATCTTGCCTACCGACAATGGCGTGAAAATTTTAACACCATAAACCGTAACACCTTTGTTCGTGCTAGGAACAGATGCAAAGAAATTATCGACGAAACCAAGGAGGCACACAATCAACGAATTAGAAACAAACTTCTTGCTTGTTCCAACAATTCCAGGTCCTTTTGGTCAGTCGCTAAGGCAGTCAGTCAAAATTTCACCAAATCCACCATACCACCACTCACACGGCCAGATAATTCTATTGCAAAGACACCTGTTGAGAAAGCGAACTTGTTGGCTGAACTCTTTGCTTCACATTTTACTGTCGATTTTCCAAGGAAAAACACCACCCACCCATAGTGCAGTCAAGGATGCCCGATATTGTCTTCAGACAGCGTATCATAAAACGTATTTTAATGAAGCTAGACATCAAAAAACCTTTTGGCGCTGACGGAATACCTGCCATAGTTCTCAAAAACTGTGCGAGGGAACTAACACCAGTTTTCTGTAGACTTTTCAACCTATCCTACAGAAAGGGAATATTTCCTTCCTGCTGGAAATGTGCTACAGTTCAGCCGATACCTAAAAAAGGCAAGAAGACCTTGCCAAATAACTACCGACCAATCGCACTGCTTTCAATAATATCGAAAGTCATGGAAAAGGCTATCAATCAGCATCTTCTAACATAATATTCAACATTGTTAGCGATCATCAATATGGCTTTCGTAAAATAGATCAACAGGAGATTTTCTGACTTATATAACACACGTTTGGAACAATGCAATTGAACACTTTGGAGAATCTCGAGCGGTTGCCCTTGACATATCCAAGGCATTCGACCGTGTTTGGCACGATGGGCTGTTGGCTAAGCTACGCTCTTATGGTATGTCTGAAAAGTTCTGTTTGTGGCTCTCATGTTTCCTTAGAGAGCGTTTTTTACGAGTGGCAGTCGACGGATTTCTTTCTAACACCTTCACTATCAACGCCGGTGTATCTCAACGCTCCATACTGTCTCCTACTATTTTTCTCATTTACATTAACGATCTGCTGGAAAAGACCGAGAATCCAATCTACAGCTTTGCAGATGACAGTACGCTTATCTCTTCATTCACTTTGAACGCTCGGACATCGGCTACTCAGACGAATATCCGCAGACAGCAGGAAGTCATTCAACTTAACCTGGAAGAAATTCTATCAGTAACGAAGTGGAATTTAACGCTACAAAAACTTAGGCGGCAGTTTTTTCTAAAAAAGTTAACTTTGCTGAACCCGACATAGTTATGTCGGGGCACTCCATTCCTCTAACATCGTCACTCAATTTGTTGGGCGTTAATTTGGGAGCAAATATGTCCTGGCATGAACATGTTGCAGGCATAGCAAGGAGAGCTTCTCAAAAGTAGGGAATATTATTTCGAACCAGAAAGCTTTACACGCACAACAACTGTTAATTCTTTTATAAAGCTCAAATTCGACCAACTATGGAATACTGCTCCCATGGTTTGGGGCTCCGCTCCCAAACATACACTGCATTTGTTGAATTCTGTTCAGAGAAACAGCTGTTCGTCTGATTGGAGACCCGGAATGACCGGCCGCCTTGATTCGCTGGAACATCGAAGAACGGTTGGCGACTTGAGCCTATTCTACAAGTATTTTCATGGAAAGTGTTCGAAGGATGTAGCCCGCTTAATTCCTCCCAGAGCGGTGTATGTTAGAAGTACACGTCGCGCTAATACTTCACATCCGTATGAGGTTCAGCTTGTTACTTCCTCGTACAACGCTTTTCAAGCTGTCTTTTATATGGAGAACATCATCCCTTTGGAATAATTTGCCCAGGGCTGTGTTTCCCACCGAGTACAATTTACAGCGATTCAAGAACAACGTGAATCGCTTTTTCCGCACACGTGTGGCTCCTGTAGCGCTTTAGGGACTTCTTCCCTGCAGCACGGCTAGACCCATAAAAAAAAACCCGAGTGCATTACATTGAATAATTTATCTGGTATATATAAAAAAAAAATTCCAGGTTATCAGTGAAGACTGAAAAAAAAACTTTGTTGAAAACTCATTTGGGGGTGTGTTTTGGGAAGTCATCTTATACCTCCGTAACAAAAATTTTTATTTCAAAAGCAATCAACGTACGGAACACTAATTGCGCAACTCCGACTTGACCGGTTGCTTTTTTATATTATTGTCTGTTAAACTTTCAAACTAACAACATTTGTTATTTACAGGTAGCAGCTGAAAAAGCAGTATCATTCGACAACGGCCGTGACGGTTCGATAGCAGAAGACTGTTTCTTTGCCATGAAAGCCTACAGTATGGGTTACAGCTTCAATTTTATCGAGGGGGAGTTGTGGGAGAAATCTCCGTTCACCCTCACAGACATGATCCAACAAAGAAAACGATGGCTACAAGGCATCCTATTGGTAGTTCATTCAAAAGCAATACCAATTAGATATAAGTTATTCTTAGCATGTTCCTGTTACAGTTGGGTAACATTACCCTTAGCCGTAAGCAATATTTTATTAGCTGGATGGTTTCCAATACCCTGCCCGTCAATATTGAATTTCATTGTAGTATTTATAGGAGCAGTCAATATTTACATGTTTATATTCGGTGTTTTAAAATCGTTTAACGTATACAGGTTCGGCTTCGTCAGATTTTGTTTGTGTCTGCTCGGTTCAGTAGCTGTTATGCCGTTTAATTTGGTCATCGAAAATGTAGCGGTGATATGGGGATATTTCGGCAATAAACATAAGTTTTATGTTGTAAATAAGAACGCCGGTACGCCGCTGACTGTTTAAATGTATAATTGAGTTTCAATTGTGTGATTTTTACGTGTCTGGCGGTGTTTTTGTTATTTTATCTGTGATAGGTAATGTAGATAAATGATCTCGTTCTATCAGCTAATTCGGGAAATTGTTGCTTTGATTTACGAGATTTGTATTAAAATTTAATTTAATTTACTGGAAACTATAACAAATAGATGCTTATACTGCACTCTGTCGGCGACTTACTAAGTCTATTCAAGCAGAGCGGCACAGCACGGCTGGCACTTATTGCAGAAACGCACCTTTCTTGAGCTTACTGCTCGAAGGCATAGATGGTAGCATTGGTATAATAACTAAAAACGAAACGAAAAGAATCGTATTTTTAGAAGTTACCAAAAGTGTTCTTCGTATTTGCTGAACCATCCCAAGACGCGTTTCGCCGTATCACGGCTCATCAGCTGGGCTAGGTTCAGCAAATACGAAAACACATTTTTAGTCCTTAGAACTATGTGTTCTCGTATTTGCTGAACTTAGCCAGCTGATGAGCCGTAATACGGCGAAATGCGTCTTGGGATGGTTCAGCAAATACGAAAAGCCACTTTGGTAACTTCTAAAAATACGATTCTTTTTGTTTCATTTTTTAGTTGTTATACCAATGCTGTTAACTTAATTTTTCCACCTCTGCTAAGATTTCTTATCCGTATCATCTGATCCTTATATTCTGGAATTTAGAAACGTAACTGATAAAAGAGTCTAAGACCTGCTACCAGAAGCACGACATTTACTTAAAACGGGTAAATGGGATGGAATTGAAATAGAGTGAGAATTCCGTGTTTCAGAAGGAAACACACAGACATACACACAGACGGACAGACAGACAAACATACACACAACATACACACAGCACATACACACACAAAGCGATACTAGCAGATACTACATCCATGTGGGGTATTATGGGTAACGGCAAAGATGTTTGCAATTGTTGAAGAACCTAGGGCAAAAATTATAATCCGAGGTCTGTAGATTGATCGTTCATCAAAATAATTGATTTTTGAGAAAAATCTGTCTTGAATATGAAAGGAAAATCATCTATGAATGAATTGCGGAAAACACAAATTTTTTCTCAAATTTTTGAAAGAACACAAGGAAAAAAATAAAAAATCCGACTCGACCGATCGATTGGTAATAAAAAAATGACCATTTAAAAAAAAATGTGTCATGATTAAATGAAAATTACGATCTTTAGAGCAGCAGTATTTTTTTGTAAGGCTCCAATTTTTATATTATTTTGTATAACAGGTTTCCCATAAAAAAGGACTGAGGATGATTCTGGACAAAAATCAGCTTATTCGGAAAATATTTATAATGAATTCGGAACGGAAATAAAGTATACAGCGTGAATAAAAAACAGGCGATATATAATTAAGAATATGCACTAGCAATTATAGAAGATTACATCCATAATTCGATAATATAAAATTCTATACGCGTTCGATTCTGCAATATTTCATTTGTAGTAAAAAAGACCTGTTGAAGGTTATAATTAACGCCCTATCTAATATCCAATTATTTACAGCCTTGGCCAAAAGTATCAGGCACCCTACAATTTTTTTGCCAGTATTATATCAAGAATTCAGGTCAGTATATTAATTTTTGCAGCAATGATGTGGATAAGTAAACAAAACGCGCACGAGCTCTTAGCATACGCGCGTGTTTTCATGCGGCTAATCGTAGTGAAAATTTGTTTTTTGAATGCTTTTAGCTACTAAAAAGACATTTCGTTTTTTTATTTGATTATTTCATTTGAAAAATGAAATAATTAAATATTAATGTTAATTTGTCGTCGCAAAATCAAATAAGAAAACTAAATGGTGTAACTATGTAGATATAAATTTTCCAAGTAAAAATTGTAAAAAGGTATATGCGTGCGTTTTTAAACATCGTTTTTTACAATTTTTCTTTTATTTAATTTTGCTACGACAAATTAACAAATTGACATTAATATTGTTATTTTATTTATTTCAAAAATTAAATAACAGAATAAAACACGAAAAAAATTTAAAAAAACAAATTTTTTTTTATTTATTTGTTTATTTTTTGCTACGACAATTAACAACAAATTGACAAAAAACCTTCGTTTAGTTTTTTTTTTTAATGATTTTGGTTATTAACATTTATTTTGGTTATTTCATTTTTCAAATTAAATAACAGAATAAGAAAACGAAATATCTCTTTGGCAGCTGAAACCATTTAAAAAACAAATTTTCACTACGATTAGCTGCATGCAAACGCGCGCGTGCCCTAAGAGCTCGTGCGCGTTTGTTTATGCGTTTTTTTAAAATCGTTTTTATACAATTTTTTTAACCAACAATATTGCTGCAAAAAATTTGGTTATTTTATTTTCAAATATAAATAACCGAATAAGAAAACGAAATATCTCTTTGGCAGCTGAAACCATTTAAAAAACGAAAATTTTCACTACGATTAGCTGCATGCAAACGCGCGCGTGCCCTAAGAGCTCGTGCGCGTCGTTTTTACAATTTTTAACAACAATACTTGTAAAACAAAAAAATTGAATTTTGCTACGACAAATTAACAAATTGGACATTAATATTTGGTTATATTTTATTTCAAATACTCGAAAACGAAATATCTCTTTGGCAGCTGAAACCATTTAAAAAAACAAATTTCACTACGATTAGCTGCATGCAAACGCGCGCGTGGTTAAGCTCGTGCGCGTTTGTTTATTTTTACATCGTTTGCAAAAATATTGAAATTTAAAATCAGCAAAGGTAAAGGTTTATTCATTGTTAATAAGCGTAAAGTTTAATTAAACACACATCAATCATAGAACATTACATCCATAGTTCGATAATATAAAATTCTATACACGTTCGATTCTGCAGGATTTCATTTGTAGTAAAAAAGACCTGTTGAAGGTTATAATTAACGCCCTATCTAATATCCAATTATATACAGCCTTGGCCAAAAGTATCAG
Source organism: Pachyrhynchus sulphureomaculatus (assembly GCA_019049505.1). Lineage (NCBI taxonomy): Eukaryota > Metazoa > Arthropoda > Insecta > Coleoptera > Curculionidae > Pachyrhynchus > Pachyrhynchus sulphureomaculatus. The sequence goes on from CM032449.1 coordinate 28,141,022, forward strand.
GCATTCTACAATTTACTTCATTTCTTGTGTTTCAGGGTAAAAATTTTAAATTCGTATGTTTTGTAAAATCGTATATTGAGGTAAAATTATGAAATAAATTAATATTTGGTGTGTCCGCCCTTAGCTTTAATTATAGCAGCAATTCTTTGGGGCAATGCTGCGTACAAGCCTAGTACATTCAGTTGTACTTATGGCATCCCACTCATCCATTAAGGCGCTTTTTAGCGCTGCTTTTGATGTTATGCTATGCTTCCGTATTTTGCGCTTCAGAATACCCCAAAGATGCTCGATAGGGTAGTTTGATAAATGAAAAACCTTTGTTATGCGAGGGATGTCACGCAAACACTCATTTAACATAGAAAAACGCATGGTAGAAAAATTTTAGAGGTTTAATTACTCAATATAATCTCCATCTATCTCAATGCATTTCCTACATCATTTATCTAATTTTTCGATTCTTCGAAAAAGTAATACTTGGTGATTTGTCTGCGAAATGCTCTTCCACAGCTGACATCATCTCCTCTTCATTGCTATATCTATTTTTTCAAATTCCTAAACAGATAATAGCCGTTAGAGAGCTTCGAAATATTCATGTTTCGCAATTTGGGCTGTGTGGACAGGGGCGTTGTTATGGATAAGCAAAACACTGCTGCTCACTTTTTCAGACCGTTTTATTTTTACCTCTTTGCAAACTCTGCCAATTTAGCATAATAATGGTCATTGTAGTATAAAGATAGTCAATAAACATAACTCTTTTCGTGTTCCTGAAAATGAAATGAAACTTGAATTTGACAGGAGGCTTATTTCTTTTTCTATCTACTGTATTAATTCTTGTTTTGATTGGGGATCGTATTGACAAGTCCAAGCTTCATCAGAGTTTATAATATACGGATTTAAATTACATTGCGATTATTCCCTAATAAGGCAAGAAACTGGTGACAAGATATACGTCAGTTGCTGTCACCCGGTGTCATCATTTTTCATACCCACCGTACCCACTTTACTCAACATGTAAAACTTCGCCAATATGTTCTTTACTGAATTCCAGTTCGTTTTATATGTAACTTAAACAAATTCTGTGATTTTGAGTCACTAATTTTCTTATTTTCATATTTTCTTCAGTCAGTACAATAAAACATGAACCAGAACGTTCATCATATTCATTTAACTCACGTCATGATTGGAACAGGCAAATCTGTCGTTTAACAGTAGCGTACGAGGTGCAGACCCTTCCTAAGTAGTTACTAAGGGGTCTCGAAATTCTTTAGCACCTTTACCCTTCCCTTCTTTATAAGTTGTTTGATACACGATATTACAATTTTCATAAATTTTTATTTTCACGCGGCATCATATTGTTTGTGTGTCAAAGTGATTCGTGCAGCATTCGGTTGCACGTGAGGCTTCTAGAAATAGCGGAAATATCCGAGGCTCACTTTCCGTCAAACATCCCTCGTATATTAGAAAATTATATTTCAAAAGTAACGTTATCGTACTGTGAACTGTTTCATCCCCGGCGCTGCAACGCTCCCTACGTTGTTTCCATGATCGCTGCCAATCTTTGCGGGATATATTTTTTTGAATTGTTCTATCTAGCGATTTCCACAAGAGATAATCCATACAACTAGGGCTACGTGGATTCTAGTTTATGTGACCTATTTTGAAAATAATTTTATTTGGGGAAGATTCCTCGAAGAATTTTTGAAGTGTTTTGTATCACACTTCGGCTCCATTTATAGTGTGTAAATGATATTGAAAACGAAATTTCCATTCCGCGACAGTATCAGTATAAAATTTTTAAGGACTGGGAGCTTCGCTCTCTGCCCAACAGCATACTTATTTAGGGAATACCCCGAACTACGTTTGAAACACAATAGTTATGTAAGACAATGGTATGTTAAAAAGATACTGTTAATACTTTGGTCAATTCCAATGTCTATAAAATGAAACTCGAAACACAATAGCTATTTGCAGATTTATTATATTCTTTACAAATGCCGTAAATTAAAGACTTAATGGTGACACGTTAATATTGTTCTGTCTCATTTTGAAAAACTATGATAATTCTCTATAATCTCTACTTAAAAACCATAAACATTATAATACAGAAAAAGCGTCATACAGCAGCTTTTGGTATTGACTAAACTTTTTTTTTGCCTATTCATTCATATTATAAACATTCCAGTTAATATTTTGAGTGTTTATAGTACCACTAATTGAGGAACCGGATTGCAGAACTGCCTCAATCAATTTACAACTCGTCGTTTTTCTGTTAATAATTAACGAATCAAGTTGATTTTTGCGTGGAAACACTCTTTAGGCTTGTGCGCTTCTTATGGATATAGTCGTTTGATAAAATTGTTTGCTTAATTTGTTTTTTAACAATGAATAAACTTTACGCTGAAAAATTTCAATATTAATTAAAAAATTGACCAAAGTGAAACAATGTCGGTTTATTTTTCATACATTTGCGAGTATTATATCAAGAATTCAGGTCAGTATATTAATTTTTGCAGCAATGATGTGGATAAATAAACAAAAACGCACGAGCTCTTAGCACACGCGCGTGTTTTCATGCAGCTAATCGTAGTAAAAATTCGTTTTTTTGAATGCTTTCAGCTGCCAAAAAGACATTTCGTTTTTTATTTGGTTATTTCATTTGAAAATGAAATAGTTAAATATTAATGTTAATTTGTTAATTTGTTGTAGCCAAATCAAATAAGAAAACTAAATTGTGTAACTGTGTAGATATAAATTTTCCAAGTAAAAATTATAAAAAGGTATATGCACGCTTCAATTTTTAACAACAATATTGTAAAACAAAAAAAATTAGTTTTTTTATTTGATTTTGCTGCGACAAATTAACAAATTAACATTAATATTTGGTTATTTTATTTTCAAATGAAATAACCAAATAAGAAGACGAAATATCTTTTTGGCAGCTGAAACCATTTAAAACACAAATTTTTACTACGATTAGCAGCATGCAAACGCGCGCGTGCCCTAAGAGCTCGTGCGCGTTTGTTTATTTATACATCATTGCTGCAAAAATTAACGTGCTGACCTGAATTTTTGATATATTACTCGCAAAGGTATGAATGGTTAATTTTTTAATTAATATTGAAATTTTTCAGCGTAAAGTTTATTCATTGTTAATAACAAATTAAACACACATCAGTCATAGAACATTACATCCATAGTTCGATAATATAAAATTCTATACACGTTCGATTCTGCAGGATTTCATTTGTAGTAAAAAAGACCTGTTGAAGGTTATAATTAACGCCCTATCTAATATCCAATTATATACAGCCTTGGCCAAAAGTATCAGGCATTCTACAATTTACTTCATTTCTTGTGTTTCAGGATAAAAATTTAAATTCGTATGTTTTGTAAAATCGTATATTGAGGTAAAATTATGAAATAAATTAATATTTGGTGTGTCCGCCCTTAGCTTTAATTATAGCAGCAATTCTTTGGGGCATGCTGCGTACAAGCCTAGTACATTCAGTTGTACTTATGGCATCCCACTCATCCATTAAGGCGCTTTTTAGCGCTGCTTTTGATGTTATGCTATGCTTCCGTATTTTGCGCTTCAGAATACCCCAAAGATGCTCGATAGGGTAGTTTGATAAATGAAAAACCTTTGTTATGCGAGGGATGTCACGCAAACACTCATAACATAGAAAAACACATGGTAGAAAAATTTTAGAGGCTTAATATAATCTCCATCTATCTCAATGCATCTCCTACATCTTTTATCTAATTTTTCGATTCCTTCGAAAAAGTAACTTGGTGATTTGTCTGCGAAATGCTCTTCCACAGCGGACATCATCTCCTCTTCATTGCTATATCTGTATTTTTTCAAATTCCTAAACAGATAATAGCCGTTAGAGAGCTTCGAAATATTCATGTTTCGCAATTTGGGCTGTGTGAACAGGGGCGTTTTTATGGATAAGCAAAACACTGCTGCTAACTTTTTTTAGACCGTTTTATTTTTACAGCTTGGCAAACTCTGTCAATTTAGCATAATAATTGTCATTGTAGTATAAAGAAATATAAATAATAAAACTAACTCCTTTCGTGTTCCTGAAAATGAACTGAAACTTGAATTTGACAGGAGGCTTATTTCTTTTTCTATCTACTGTATTAATTCTTGTTTTGATTGGGGATCGTATTGACAAGTCCAAGCTTCATCAGAGTTTATAATATACGGATTTAAATTACATTGCGATTATTCCCTAATAAGGCAAGAAACCGGTGACAAGATATACGGCAGTTGCTGTCAACCGGTGTCATCATTTTTGATACCCACCGTACCCACTTTACTCAACATGTAAAACTTCGCCAATATGTTCTTTACTGAATTCCAGTTCGTCTTATATGTAACTTAAACGAATTCTATTATTTTGAGTCACTAATTTTTTTATTTTTATATTTTCTTCTGCCAGTACTATAAAATATGGACCAGAACGTTCATAATATTCATTTAATTTACGTCATGATTGGAAGAGGCAAATCTATCGTTAAACAGTAGCGTACTAGGTGCAGACCCTTCCTAAGTAATTACTAAGTGCTCTCGAAATTCTTTAGCACCTTCCCTTCCTTCTTTATAAGGTGTTTGTCACACGATATTACAATTTCCATAAATTTTTATTTTAGAAAATTATACTTTAAAATCAATGTTATCGTACTGTGAACTGTTACACCCCCGGCGTTGCAACGCTCCCTACATTATTTCCATGATCGCTGCCAATCCTTGCGGGATATATTTTTTAAATTGTTCTATCTAGCGATTTCCACAAGAAATAATCCATACAACTAGGGCTACATGGAATCCAGTTTATGTGACCTATTTTGAAAATAATTTCATTTGGGGAAGATTCCTCGAAAAATTTTTGAAGTGTGTTGTTTCGCACTTCGGCTCCATTTATGGTGTGTAAATGATATTGAAAACGAAATTTCCATTCCGCAACAGTATCAGCATTAAATTTTTAAGGGCTGGGAGCTTCGCTCGCTGCCCAACAGCATACTTATTTAGGGAATACCCTGAACTACGTTTGAAACGCAATAGTTATGTAAGACAATGGTATGTTAAAAAGATACTGTTAATACTTTGGACAATTCTAATGTCTAGAAAATGAAACTCGAAACACAATAGCTGTTTGCAGATTTATTATATTCTTTACAAATGCTGTAAATTAAAGACTTAATGGTGACACGTTAATATTGTTCTGTCTCATTTTGAAAAACTATGATAATTCTCTATAATCTCTACTTAAAAACCATAAACATTATAATACAGAAAAAGCGTCATACAGCAGCTTTTGGTATTGACTAAACTTTTTTTTTGCCTATTCATTCATATTATAAACATTCCAGTTAATATTTTGAGTGTTTATAGTACCACTAATTGAGGAACCGATTGCAGAACTGCCTCAATCAATTTACAACTCGTCGTTTTTTCTGTTAATAATTAACGAATCAAGTTGATTTTTGCGTGGAAACACTCTTTAGGCTTGTGCGCTTCTTATGGATATAGTCGTTTGATAAAATTGTTTGCTTAATTTGTTATTAACAATGAATAAACTTTACGCTGAAAAATTTCAATATTAATTAAAAAATTGACCAAAGTGAACAATGTCGGTTTATTTTTCATACATTTGCGAGTGTTATATCAAAAATTCAGTTCAGTATGTGAATTTTTGCAGCAATGATGTGGATAAGTAAACAAAGGCGCACGAGCTTTTAGCACACCCGCGTGTTTTCATGCAGCTAATCGTAGTGAAAATTTGTTTTTTGATTACTTTCAGCTGTTAAAAAGACATTTCGTTTTCTTATTTGGTTATTTCATTTGAAAATGAAATAACCAAATATTAATGTTACTTTGTTAATTTGTTATATCAAAATGAAATAATAAAACTAAATGATGTCACTATGTATGTAGATATAAATTTTCAAAGTAAAAAATTATAAAATTATATATATAAAAATCGTTTTTTTTACAAGTTTTAACGACAAAATTCAAAAACCAGTTGGTTTTTAAAATATTGTAAAACAAAAAAATTAGTTTTCTTATTTGATTTTGCTACGACAAATTTCATTTTCAAATGAAATAACCAAATAAGAAAACGAAATGTCTTTTTGACACCTGAAAGCACTCAAAAAACAAATTTTTACTACGATTAACTGCATGCAAACGCGCGCTTGTCCTAAGAGCGCGTGCGCGTTTGTTTATTTATACAGCATTGCTGTAAAAATTAACATGCTGACCTGAATTTTTGATATGAGAATGAATTGAAAAGTTCGCGGCCTAGTCAAGAAAACAAAATAAAACACGTACAAAAATATTTTTATTTTTCGACGTAGTATCCACCTAGCTCTATGCACTTTTTCCACCTGCTTTCCAAAGCTTCCACACCTGTTTAGAAAAAAGATTCCTCAAGGTCTTCAAAATACTTTTTTCCAAAAACGCTGCACATGGTCTCACTAAATTCGTTCTAACCTAAAAAACCCCAAATTTTACAGCAACAACATTTTAGACTGTGACAACCAATGAAAGTGTGAACTTATTGAGGGTACTATAATAAAAATATTCCAAAAATCCATCCTCCATCCATTCAGCATAACATTTATTCATTGTTAATAACAAATTAAACAAATAATTTTATCAAACGACTGTATCCATAAGAAGCGCACAAGCCTAAAGAGTGTTTCTACGCAAAAATCAACTTGATTCGTTAATTATTACCAGAAAAACGATTAGTTGATTACTGCGTTGTAAATTGATTTTGTCCGTCGATTGTCGCGTTCACAGCGTTATCCTCTCTCCTGCTTACTAGGAAAACAGGGGTCAAGCGTAGAGGCAGTTCTACAATCCGGTGCCTCAATCTTTTAGTTATGCTCCTCTAGGCGCTCGTCTCGCATTCCAACCGTTTCAAATTTCAGATCCTACCTTATTCCTCTATTCATCTAATTTTTTTTAAATTTTTTTGATACGGACTAATTTGAATATATTACCCAAATATTTCGTACCAAAATCCATTATATATTCGTAACCTTAATCTGTACCACCAATCACTCCTCATTACCATAACTAAGATCAATCCCAAAAATCGAGTATCATCAAGGATCTATCCGAAGAGATGCTTATCCGACGAAGGTTACATCAAAATTCAAAGCCAAAGAGGAAAATAATTCCGAGCAGAAAGTTTTGCGACGCCTTATGATAGACGTGCATCCCTCAAAGAGAATGGGAGGGACCTGATCCATGGGGGTGACGCATGATGAGTGAAGATACGAAATATTTCGGATATAATTCGTGTGCTCGTGTAACGTAGGTTTCGAACCACTAAAATGAGGGGATTTATTAGTTAATCACTGCTCACTGCTTTGCGATTGCTTTGGGAGAGATGGTGATAGTTTTTTAAAGCGCACAACTTATTATTTTCGCACCATACCTTTTGTAACCTAAAGTAACAGTTTCCCCAAATCAAATACAAAAAGCCTTACCAGACATAACTTAGATTTTAACATTAATAATTTATGTTTTTCAATAAATAAATAATAATAAATGTTGGATTCCCTTAAAATATTGCATTCTGGAAGTTATGCAAAACGACAAAAATAAAACTTCGAAAAAAGTAAAAACTGCATTAAAGGAATTTTATTTTGAGTAAAATTCTTAGCTCAGATTGCTTTTTTTAAATATTTTTTTAACTTTTAGTTCATAATAAAACTCAGACAATTTCGCTGGGTTCATCTTGCTATTAACTAAAAAAGTGTGTCCTTGTTATTTTCATGACAATGGTTTTATTATTCATTTAATTAAATTACTTATTATAAAAATGAACTGAAATATATAAAAATATCAACGAACATACCAACTGTTAATGTTAAATTAAAGTAGGTTTTGTCGGAGCCATATTTCAGAGCAGCGGGAATGGGGATTTACCAAACAGTTTTATTGCATTACGTGCTAATATAAAACAGTATTAGTGCTTTGTAAACAATTATCGAGGAACACCTATTATTACATTTAGAAAAAAAAAGCGGTTTTATTGAGATATAATTATCATTGTTTATCATTAATACCTTTGTAAAAATAAATATGTTTACCATGGTTCTACCCAATATGGCCTAACTGTGACCTTGGCTTTGTAAATTCGTGGGTTATTGTCTGACAGATTTTTTTTTGGCCCTTAAAATGCAGTATTATAAAATACGAGTATAAATACGTGATCATTTATTTTTTGTCTTTATCTTACTGTTATTTATTTATCTAGTTATAATTTTATATGTAATATGTCTTTTATTATACTTTTACGCTATTTTTTCCTACAATGTGGTTTTTATTGCTAAGTAGACAATTTATGAGTATGTGGCTAATTTCCAAATATAAGCAATACGATAATATTTATAAATAACATAAAATATGACTCCTGTCCGTACGATTTTTAGTGTACAATCAGGGACTACATAGTTTTGTCATAAAAAATCTTCCATTTCTCCCTATTTCTAACTTTGAAATAAAAGGGCGGCAAGTAAGTACAATAAAACTTTACCTGTTATTTAAGGGGGTTTCTCGATGTAACGGCTAAAGTTTGAAGCTTATTTCAGGAATTGTTTTTCGTAACAAAATAAAATACAGTGAAATCTCCCTTGGGCGGACGCCAACGGGACCGACCGAAAGTGTCCGTTCAAGAGGGGTGCCCACTTAAAAGAAAATACAAAAAAAATCGTTTTTTTTTAATGAAAACTGTAGTTATAGAATTTGGGACATTTAAAATGTACGTACAGATTTTTAAAATAAACAAAAAACTTAAGGAAAAAACAAGGAAACCTTTAGATTCACATAAAATATAATAGGATAGAGTTATACATATGAAAGGAAAGCGTCACTTTAATAACGCAAAAATTCATATAATTGTTGTTGTTTATCTCCTCTTGTTCTTTAAAATGGTGAGTATTACAGGGTACTTCAAAAAAGTGTGGCCGATATAACATATGTGTTTTTTTAAATGGAACATCCTATTTTCTAATTTATTTTTAAAATTCTGCGTACAATTTTATAACTTTTTTATTAATAATGTTATATACCTAAACCTAGTAATTTTTTAAATATTTTTAAAAAAATACTAGTTTTCAGTTTTGTAAAAAATTGCCAGGAGCGCCATTATTTCTGAAGGTGAATTACTCATAGTTGGTATGAGCGTTCTATAAAGATATGTGAGATATATGTAAAAAATTTGAGTTAGATGCTACAGAATATATCTATCTGTTACTGTCTTTTCTATAGATACCAAATTCTAACCTATTATTATTTTTATAATTAAAATATCTAGAAAAGGCAGTTGTCCTTTGTTCCCAATTTCGAAAGTGAATTTAATGGAATCATACCGGCTATTTAATTTGGAAACAAAATCATCTATATTTGCTTTCTTTGCATCAAAAATTGTGAAAACATCATCCACATACCTATACCATACCCTTGGAAAATACTCAAATTCTTGACTGGTATAGGTTTCAAACTTACTCATGAATAAATTGGCTATGAAAGGTGATAACCGATTACCCATAGCTGTTCCTTCTTTTTGAACATAAAATTGACTGTTATATTGAAAATAATTTTGTTCCATATAAAGTTTAGATCAGGGGTGCTCAAACTTTGAACTGCTGCCGATCTACCTCAATATTGTTAGACTACGATCGATCGACTCTGAGAGGCTGCAAGTAAGTGTGATGCAGGATTGTCGTCTAGGTAGGGTGTATCGTGGCATAGATATTAGTTTTTCCGCACAATATGCATTTTTTTAGTCAAGGTAAGTGTAGGTCTGCTCTAAAATGTCAATGAAAAAACTCATAATTATTCAAAATTGCGAGTTTATTGGTTCTTACAAAACAAACGAGTTCTAGTGTCTAAACTTAACTAAAGAGTGACTTTAGATGTTGAAGCGTGGCACTGCATGTCCTCAGCATACTTTTCATAAGATGGTACGTAATTCCGAGTGCTAATCGCAAGCATGATGACATATGTTAGTCGATAGTTAGTCGATTGCGATATTTTGACTTAATTATCTTCATTTCAGAAAATGTCAACTCGCACAAGTAAGTTGACCCAAACATTGACGTCAGTTGAAGGGCGATTTGCCTTAGATTCGGATATTTATCTTCAGATATAAAACACTAGAATTTTGTATCAGATGCTGTGGCTTTGAGATGTATATCTGATATAATCTGCACTAACTCATTTTCAACAGAACATGAGTCCATGTTAAACTGACTTGCTATTTCAGTAGTTAATTCCTCAATGTTTTTACACACGAAAAAGGATAACTCATAAATGATGCGATATTTGCCAATTTACTGAAATCATAAAAACGTATTTCGAATTGGCCCAAAATATTTTTTTGATAATTCTGCCTCATAAATATCATAATTCAACTGAGGAATCCTTGCTTTCAAAGACGGAAAAAATTTTCAGATCCTTTCTTTTCAGTTGATCTATCATAAGTTGCAATTTACTTTTGAATGCGTTTATTGCGCTAATTATCTCAATAATAGTTTTTCCTTTTACCTTGAAGCTCCAAATTAATGGTGTTTAAATGCATTGTGATGTCTGTCAAAAATGCCAAATCAGTCAGCCATTTTCCGTTTTTTCAGCATCTGAGTGTCATCACCTCTTTCGTCCAGAAAAGCTGTTATTTTCGGGCAATAATTCTTGAAACCTTTCTAGGAATTTTTCCGCGACTCGACCACCTGACGTCCGTGTGAAGAACTAAATCAGTGTGTTCAGCTGACTCACTATCTTCCAACTGCAATTTAAAGAGCCGTCGTTGCAAGCTACGTGCACAGATAGAATTCACAATTTTTATTGCAATGCCTATAATCTCCTCCATGTTTAGAACTTTTGAACACAAAACTTGTTGATGTATAATGCAGTGGAAGGAGAAAAATGAAGGGAAATCATCATTAGCTCGACACAATGCCACAAAACCGTTTTTGTTTCCAGTCATTGCTGGTGCTCCATCGGTTGTAATGCACACTAGTTTATATATTGGTAGCTTGTAGTTTGTTACAAAATTGAAGAAAACGTCATATATATCTTCGCCACGGGTCTTTTCTTTCAGAGGAATCATTGTCAAAAACTGTTCCTTAGCCGACATGTCATTTGAATACCATTCGAATAAAAATACACAGCTGGGCAGTGCCTGTCATATCGGTGGATTCGTCGAACTGTAAAGAAAAGTATGTACATTCCATGACATCATGTTTTAGTTTATCTGCCATGTCCTGACTCATGACTTCAACACGCCTTGTGACAGGCGGACGAGATAACTGAAGTTCTCTAATAGCAGACATAATCTCTGTTTTATTTTTAAAATCTCCAGATAAAGTCTCACCCGCTTCAATAAATGCTTCCTTCACAACCAATCCATCATCAAATGGTTTTCTTGTGTTTCGCCAATATATGAGATATTTTAAATGACGCGATCGTTGCAGCTTTTGATTGTTTGGCTGGTCTTGTGAACATGGTTTGTTCTTTTTTCAAACAAGTTATCAAATCACGTACTTTGCGTTTTTCTTAATTCACTCTGTGACGGAAAATCCTTTTCATAGTTTTTATGAACCGTTTTATGATGCCTCTCTAAGTTCCCACGCTTAGATATTTGCAAGTGACGTACGGCAAATGAGACAAATGCACTTATTTCTTTTACCATACAAAAGAAAAATTCTTCCTCCCAATCGTTATTAAAATGATAAGTTTTACTTTTCTTCGCCGCACTCATTTTGGACTATTTATTAATAAACTTTGTATCGATGTATCGCCTTCAAGTTACAACTCAGACTGACTCCTATTCCTGCAGGCGCAACATTTATATCGGCGCGAACGAAGTCTCGAATGTTCCCGTCAAAACACGCCGCCCGAAGTTTCTAGAAAAATCGGCGGGAATCAAAAACGCGGCTTTTTCTTTGACAGTACGCGGGCGCGTTCCTTTGATAAAGCCGCCTTTTTGCCGCTAGCAGGGGTTATTACGATAAAGAAAGTGATGAGGGGGTTATTCTGGCCTAAGTTTGTGGATCGATATAAATTTTAGTAGTTTATTCATTACATTTTGTTTTAGTTACCTAAAACAAAATCTGTGAATATATCGGAAATTTTTTTCTCGAGATCGACTTAAAAAAGCACTCGCGATCGACTTGTCGATCGCGATCGACCGTTTGAGTGAGCACCCCTGGTTTAGATAATGTTAAGTATTCATGAATAATTTCGTCCTCAAAGTCATTCCTCCCAAGTAATTCTTCGAGATATTGTAAAGTTTGCGGTATTGGCTCACTTGGGAACAAAGAACTTACATTAAAAGAAATTAAGATTTCATCTTCATTAGGAACTAGATTTTTTGTTTTATTAATGAATTCTAAAGAATTCTTCACTGCAAAAGTATTTAATGGTAAATTGTCAGGTTCTTTTGGTTACTATTTGGATATCAAATATGTGGGTGATCCGGCTTCGTCCTCCGGTATTGACGGCGTCTGCCTTTTGCAGGTTCCTTTTTATTTTATCGCCTTTCAGGGCACGGAGGCTTCAAAATTAACGTTAAACGTTAAAGGCTTTTATTCGACTTGCCCGATAGAATGAACAACTAGGCAGATGGTTAGTCGACAGGTCAAAATTTCGGGTCGCCCTCTTGGTCTATAGAGAAATGAGTTAGCACTACAAATTTGCTCTTACAAAGAATGTGTTAATGTGGGAAAGTTTGACTGAAATTAAAAAAAAGATATCGTTAAATAACTTATACACAAAGAATCATCTAGCTAAATATATAGTCACACGTAAATTTAAGAATGACATACTTGTTTTTTTAATTTTATTAACAAAGAAATATTTTCGATAATTAATCTAATCTCTTAAAAAATTTTATTTTGAAAAAAATGATCTTTCACACACACTCACACACGTAACAAATCGTGTTTAGAATGTTAAAAACATTTTATTCTTTAAGATTAAAGTCCTTACATTTATTAATTCCAATAGAGAATCTCGTACTTTACACCCCTATTTTTTTTAAAAATTCCTTAGCTGGAAAAAGTGTCAAATGAGAGGAGTCATCATTTTTACTATTAATTTTAGTTTCTAAACCTGTAAACGAAGAACAGACCTCATAATATCAGCTTATTTGATTTCAAATACAAGATCGTTCGTCGCTAAATGCATCTGGGCCAAAATACCTTTAAGGACGTGTTTTCATCCCTCCACTTTTCGAAAGAGAAGCTGTAAACACTTAGACCAAGAGGGGGACCCGAAATTTTGACCAATCGACTAACCGTCTGCGTAGTTGTTCATTCTATCGGACGAGTCGAATAAAAGTCTTTAACACATTGACTGCGGATTTTTATAAGCTTACTGAACCTGGGTGCTATTAATATTTTTTTAATATTTTTTTCTTATTACCTTGTTATAAATATAATTTCACGTATTTTTACCGACATATACCGAGTGTTCGTTGAACTTTGTGTGCGTGACACGGATCCGTGTCATGAGCATATAGCAAAAACATTTTCTTGTTTTTACTGAGTGACACGGATCCGTGTCAGTACGTTCAAAAATGTTTCTTCTCTTCTTGCATGCCGAAAAAAAATTAAAATTACATTACGTTTCATAAAAAAAAAAGAATTGCAGAATACAAATATATTGAAACAAATAAAATAAGTATATCGAACATAAAATACATGAAAAAGCAAAACGAACAGAAAAAATATTTATTCGTAAGATAGAAAGCATTATTTGGCATGGTAAATTACAAAACAATTTCCTGGGCATAAACCAGGCATATCAGGACATGTTTCTCGCAGTGATATATAGTGCTTTTTCTAATCTTTATTTTGCGAGCATACCCTACACACCTTTTTCTCTTGGTTTCGTTTTTAGTAGAAACGTCAGGAATTTTTGTTGGGTGGTGGGAAACAACTGTTGTTGCTTTGGAATCCAGAGTAGTTTTTTTTCTATTCCCAACAGTTCCTCTATAACCGCCAGCCGGAAATGATATAATGACATTTTTTGTTGTGAAGAATATTTTCCATGCAAATAATTAACGAGCATTCAAAAGCATTAGTTGGATAATATGAAGACCTAATTTCTTGTACACCGAAGCGTCTTCCTTTCACATGGATAATACGAGGTCATTTGATCCTGTCTGTCAACCCCTCCCATGTACTCGTTATATTCAAGGATAGGCAAAGGCTTTAATCGTGTTCTATTTCTTTTATCTGTATATTCAACCATTTCATTTTCAAACTCCGTTGATATATAAAGAACATCCCTCCTGTCTTTTTCCACTTTCCCGCCACCATTATTTCTTTGAATATTTGGCTACAGTCTCTCCTTTTTTTCCAGTTTTGCTTTAACAACTTCCTTTGGATTATAATGTTTCGGTCGGCACGAAGTGGTTCCAGTACAATAAGTCTGTTTTTTCAGTAAAGTTTCTGCTAAACCACAACTGTTGTAAAAAGTTGTCCATGAAAAGGGAATGACCACAATTCAGTTTGCCTTCCATCAGATGCAACACAACGTTTGCCGCATGCCCCTTTTTCCTCCTCCTTTACTATCTAGTACTCCAGTGTACACAGCTATATTTACAATGATGCCATTTGGTTCAGAAAGCATGTAGAGCTTGCATACCGTATTTATGCCGCTTGTTTTTTTATATATTGCCTAAAATAACAAGCGGCCCCTTCATAAAACCATGGACTCATCCAGCGATAGTTGTTTTCCCTGGGTAGTAAACTTCAGCCATCTTTTGATTGAAAAAACTTCAGAATGGGTGATACCTTATATAATCGATCATCTGTAGTTTGACCCTCAGTTAGGATTCTTCGCAAAATGCAAACATCGCATAATGAGGAGGAACCTGTCACGACTCATATGACTCGAAAAACATTTAAAATTGAACAGTGGATGCACTTTCCTCCAGTAGTCTTGAATTTTGTTTAATTTTTATCGTCCCTGTGTGTAATACAGACCCAAAAATGTAAGTAATTCCACTGCCGATAATGGTTTCCATCGAACAATTCTAGATTTGTCAGATATACCTGGCTGACAAAATACTTCTTGGGCATAAATATTGGTGGGATGCTCCACAGTCAGGTTCAGGAAATCATCGTCAAAGAAGACGAAAATAATCGATTGGTTTGTCACCTGGTAAAAGGCACAAGAAGTTCATTTCTTCTAGAAAATGGAAAGTTTGCACATTCCATTTGAATTGTTATCCCATAAAAAAAGAAATATTATCTGCGTCAGGCACTTCATTATTTGATGCTTGGTCATTGGCCACATTTAAATTCTTGTCAAATTTATTAGAGGTACACCATCATCTGGAATCAAAATAATTTTCTTGCCTTCCGAGTACAAAAAAAAACATAATAAACACCTTACCCGAGTCGGATGTGCTAAAACTCTCATCATGATTGTCGTCACTAGGAATCCAATCCGAAGCTTCATCAGTATCAAAAAGTCGCTAAATGATTCATATAATGCTGCCTGAAGCTCATCTTCAGTCAATTTACCAGGGTTTTTAAACAGTATAATTTCTTTTTTTCGGCTCCCGAAGGGCCCTGCAACACTATCCTCCATTTTGTTCTAATATCAGCTGTTACGAAAATCCCATTACAGAACGGCGCGAAAAATACAAATATTTCTATGCTTTGGCTATATGCTAACAAGCGTACAACTGCTTTGAAAAGGGTGCTTGTGATATACTGCCAACCTGAGTTTACAAATACGCGCGCGACCCGTATCCGTGTCATGCGCATGTGACTACATGTGGAGGTGACACGATCCGTGTGATGAGCATTGAATGTGTTAACGTTGATTTTGCGGCCCCCGTACCAAGGAATGCCCAAAATGGTACATCCAATAATGGACAGTCGTTTAAAAAAAACCACTTGAATCAAGTACCATAATATTTAGTTGACACTAAAAAAGTCGATCGCCCCGAAGGGCAGGGACGGCCGCAGAATGGGGCGAATGCGTTTTATTTTTCGGTCATTTGCTTATAACTTCCACATTATGTTATTGGAATGACTTCAAACTTAATACCACATAATGTACGATTAATAATGTTCAGTATATGAAAAAAAAATCATACTATATACTGTATATCGCGTGCGCGATAAAGCGTAAAGATGATTATTTCAAAATACTAGACAAACAAATTAAAAAATTTTTTTGATTACATGAGTGCGAATAGTCATTTTCAATGCTATTTTTGCCTGCTGAACACGAATCCGTTGTCCAACTTTGGTTACCGCGTCGTAATTTTGCGAAAAAAAAACCAAAAAATGACGGAAAATTTTTGCACAAAAACGACGGTTTTCACAAAGGATTTTCGATGACATAAACACAGGCACAAATATTTTTCTCATCAAATTTTCGTTAATACTACGCGTCAAGTTATCAACATTTAGCTATCACCTGCTTTTTGTTTCGTTTGGATAACATTTTTTTTTATTTTCGAGGTATAGCTAAATATTGAACATTAATACTGGTTGGCGCTTACGGCAATAATAAAAGTGTAAGATTTTGTATTTCAAATTTCTGAAAAATATATAAATCGTACAGTATGTATATTAAATTGAAGTCAATCCCATTGGCAACATGTCGCGAGATAGTTATGAGCAAATGACCGAAAAAAATGTCCTGCATTAGTTTCACATGGCGCGCGATGTATAGCAAACACGATCGCAATGAAGATCGAAATTTCAAAAGTAGTCAAGGCTACGTTGCCGAAATAGGAGGCATCAAGATTTTAATGGCCCTTTTTTTTAGGAGTGTAATTACTTTCATAAGAATGAGGTGTATAAGTCGCCATTTTTTCAATTCATTGGAATATTGCCAGAGAGAATGGCTGCGGAGAACGTTTTAGATCAAGTCGGGGGGAAAAAAATCGGGGGAACTTTAATGTTCCATTTTTTTACCACAAGGGGGTACGAAGAGGGATAAAAATTAGAATATCTCCGGAAACTAGAGGAACTTTGCCCTATCAGATGGTTGAAAAGGCGCCATTCTCCAGTTTCACCTCAATTCCAAAAACTATTACATCTTTGAATATTGAGAAAGTAAGAATAATTTTCGTGTCGACTATGTCAAATGTTTTATTAACTATATAGTAGCTACTCTACTGACGTTTACACTAAGTCTTAATTTTTGTAGTTTGAGTAACCTATAAACAAGTTCTAGTAAGCGTTTTAAATCATATTCGTAGTTATGGTTGTTCCACAGAGAATTTAGAATGTAATTTCTCGAAAAACAAGATCAAATTCCAACCTGACGAAAATTGTCACACCTCATCAATGGAAAATTTTAAAGGAAGGCAGAAGGAATAAAATTTAGTTATAAACACATCTTTATGTATGGTTTATGATAAATATTTATAGGAAACCACTCGTCGCACTCTTCGAAACATACATCTATAATTTTATTTTATCAATATAATCCGATTTTTTTTTATGCCGTCCGCTCCAGCATGTGCGCCTGCCGAGATCTCGGATCCAGTTTTAGGGCCCAAAAAACATTCGATTCCAAACCCACTGGACTGTCATTTAAACTAGATGAATCTAGTTCGAAAAGCTCGAACAAACGAGCTGTTTTTAAAACCCTGGCAAGCCTGCTATCGTTATCGCTAAGGAAAATTTTTCACTTGAAAAAACCTTACGCTTTATATCCGAGAACGTCGAGGATTTTAAAATGACCTAACAAATTGAAAACACCGTTATTCAGAAAACGAACATTGCTAATCCAGCTCTTCGTCCTTCGGTGTAGATGGGCGTCTGCTTTTTTGCTGGTTCCTTCTTATTTTATCCACGAACACCTTAAAATTTATTGCCTTTTATATGCTCGTGTCGATTACCTGGGCATTCCCAATATCTAGGTGTCGGGAAAACCTTGAAGACGAATAAAAACTCAAGTCCACACACTAATAGCTAGCGCTCGAGATGCCTTAATGATACCATATTTGGAAATAAATTCCTCTCACCAATGAGACCAAACAAGAATAATACAAAGAGTGACAGTAATTACCTTACAC
>CM032449.1:28164201-28201301 GCA_019049505.1 Pachyrhynchus sulphureomaculatus
TTAATTAATATCTAGTTCAATTTCGTTATCGCTACTATCTTGCAAATCGATAATAAGTTTTTTTACAGGTTCTAAACTATTTATATTTATGTACATATATCGATATGAGTTTTCAATTTTTTTTGACGTGTTAAATACAGTTTCTCCAGTTTTTAATGGTTACATTTTTGACTTCTGTCTTTATTAACTCAATCACACTACTGTTTATTATTGTGAGCACGTATATTAGACTTTATTTTATGCCATATCAACTCGATCGCATTAAAGATACAATAACTTGGTGGAAACCGAATTATTTCGTGTCCTGCTTCCTTTGAAATTTTATCACAAACATATTCCTTTGAATAATTGTAACTTTTTAAAACTTCTAACAATTGTTTAACTGTATAACTGTCATGGAAATATATGTCACGTTCGCACAAAAAGGCTTGTATTTCCCTTTTTCTAGTGGTGGAACTTGATACCTTATTTATTTGGCGACCATGATAGGATGCGTTATCCATCACAATGCAGCTATTCGGTGGTATATTCGGTATTAACTTGTTTTGAATCCAATCTTCAAAAACTTCAGCGGTTGTATCACAATGATAATCCAAGCTGGAATCTGAAATATTCTTGGTTGCCAGAAATAGGCATTCTGGTATCCAGCCTTTTTCCGACGCCGCAGGTAAAATAGTTATTCTTTTACCTTTATTTGATGGAGCTTTGGTGTGGCATTTTTTGGATTTGTCAATCCATCCTTTACTGGGTGTGTCGTGGATGTCATACCAAGTCTCATCTAGGTAGATTATCGTTCGATTTTCCGATCTAGCTGTATTTATTTTTTTCAAGAAATTCCATTCTGAGTTGTTGTAAGCGCCGTGATTCCATTATAACTTGCCTTTTGTCTATTTTTTGAACAATAACCCCAAACGACGTAGAATACGCCATAAAGTTCTAGTGGAACATTTTATGTCACAACTATCCTCGGACAGCCTCCGTGAAAGTTACAATAATGTAGGAACTTTTTGTTCTGCATACATTTTATAACTTTTGTGGCGGATTAAGTCTTCTTGACAGAAATCAATACATTTCGGCACGCCTTTATCTTTTCGTGTTTTTTAGGCGCTATCGAATTATTTACAATTTTCAAACTACTTTCAGGGATACTTGTTAAAGCTGATGTCTCCATCAATGAAAAGTTCTTTTCGTGGCCTCGCTCCACTAACTTTAAATAAACACTTTTAACTATCACTTTTGCCTCAACGGGCAAACATTTGTGGCTTCTGATGGAAAGGGCTTCGGACATTTTAAGACACTATTCAACTTTATAATACACACTATTTCAGTATAATACGGCAGATAAAGTGAAGAGTATTCTTTATTTTTATAAACACGAAGTAACCAATAAAATGTTAGATTGAAAGGGAAGTATATATATATATATATATATATATATATATATATATATATATATATATATATATATATATATATATATATATATACAGTGAAAGCTCTCTCGAGCGGACACCTTCGGGACTATTAAAATACGTCTGCCTAAGGGAGGTGTCCGCGTATGGGAAAAAATACATACATATTTTTTATTTACATAATACATAATAGGGTAGGTTTTTTTTATTGTTTTCTCATACACATTAGTACATAAGTATGTAGTTATAAATCAAAAAATTAAACACATAAAAAAATATAACTTAAGTAGGCTTGAAAAAATCAATTATAGTAGTTTGACGCGTGTTAGTTTTAAGTATGTTATCTTGAAAATGTAATTCCAAGTCAGATAACATCTGCATTGCTGTTGAATCTCCTTTAATTTTGGCAAATTCTTAAATCGTTTTCACCATATCAATGGCCTGCTGATAACTTAATAATATTGATCGATTATGGTTATTTCTTCATCGGATTCGTCGGACTCAACCAAAGTCACGTTGTCGCCTTTTTTTACAATTTTGTTAAAAGAGGTGTCGTCTATATCATCTTCTACTGATAAGTTATTATCGATGGTAATGAATTCACTTAAATCATTTTTTTTTAAGGCCTGTTGCTTCTGCATTTCGCCATATTTCGGATAAAACTGACAAAGGTAAGTCATCTTCTCCTGAAAAGTCATCATTTTCCAGATTATGGTTATCACCATCATTTAACGTAATTCCTGCCTTTTGAAAGCAATTTTTTATTGCTGTTTCCGTAACTTTCTTCCATGCAGCATTTATAAAATAAATTGCATCTAGAACATTAACTGCTTTAGTAAGACTTTGAAGGTTATCAACAGAATCTATTTTCGATAACAAACCCTTAAATAAAATGGTCCTGTAAAATGTTTTAAAATTTTGTATTATGCCTTGGTCTAGCGGTTGAATAACTGATGTCCGGTAGGCGGTAGAAAAATAAGTTGAATGTTTTTTAACTGAATGTCTTTAGGATGAGAGGCAGCATTATCCAAAAATAGCAAAATTTTTTTGTTTTCTTTACCCATTCTTAAATCAAAATCTTGCAACCATTCTTCCATTATAGCAGTTGTCATTCAAGCCTTCTTATTACTTTTCCACATAACAGGCAGCTGATTCACACTAATGTTTTTAAATGCCCTTGGATGTTTTGACTTACCAATAATTTTTTCTTTATCTCTTGCCAGATTTACGCAATGCATAATGGAGTCTTTCTTTGGATAATTTTCCGCCCACACATTTTTCAAAGCTCGAAAAAATAAACCTGTCTCGTCCACGTCAAAAATATTTTTTGGCAAATAACCTTTTACCAATAAAGATATTTTTTGTTTAAAGTTGTCCACATCTTCCATAATAACACTTCCAGCTTCTCCAGATATGGCTTTAAAACCGATGTTATGCCTTTCCCGAAATTTCTCCAGCCACCCAGATGACGCACTGAAATTATCACATTCCAGATTATCTGCGATCTCCTTTGCTTTGGCTAGAATTTTAATAAATACGATATAGAATGACTACAATACCTCTATAATTTTTTTTATTTACCTGATAGTGGAATTCCTTTATTTCTTGCCTTTGTGAACCAATCATAGCAAATTTCATCAATTTGTAATCCCACTGCCTTTAAAAAATTTCGTTTTACACTTGAATTAACATTGGAGTGAAATTTTTTTAATAACTCGCCTTTATTTTTAATAATTCCAGCTGCCTGTGTCTTTCCTATTTTAAAACGTTTGGCCAAAACTCTATCACTAAGTTTCTTTCTATTATAGATTTCCAAAATATCAATTTTCTCTTTAAGACTTAATACACGACGCTTTTCAGACATGTTTGTCTCTATTTAAAAGAAAACACTACTTACAAGACAAATCAACGAACTAACTCAACTGACCATAAAAACGAGGTGTTATGTATTCGTTAATGCTCGCAGGGAATCACATACATACAATGAGGAAGTCCCTAGAATTTTGGTCGCCGCGCTGGCTAATAGTGCAGCCTTGCAACATTTTTAATTTTGTGTCCGTTTAAGAGAGAATTTTACAAGTTTTGTATTTAAATATTGTGTCCGCGTCCGCCCAAGAGAGAGTCCGCTCAAGAGAGATTATGTTTTATTGAATTTTCTATACCAGGGATGTCAAAGATACGGCTCGTGGGCCGCATCCGGCCCCCGAGACGTATCAATAAGGCCCGCGATCGCAATGTGTCACAGAAAGAAGAATCATGTTTTTAGAGCTTTTAGACTTCACTCGATTCCTCTACGGAAGTTTTAAAATGCGCACACTACATTTATAAGTAATTTCAAGGGCAGCGCGTGCCTTGACAAGCGAGAGAGATAGACAGTAAACGCCATCTCTTAGCAACAAGCGGAAATACCCTATTATTTTTGTTGAGAACAATAGAATCTTCCACGCGCTTCGAGTCTAGACTAAAACCTTCCTTATCGATATTATAAAAGGAGTGCGTCGGCGCGACGTGAGTCAGTTGAGTGTGAGTCGAGTAATCGAAGCGATACGGTCGGAGGGGGATTTTAGTTGTACTGCGAAGTAGTGATTGTGAAGGTATTGTGCATTTGTTTGTGTCGTGCGCGTGCGATATCCATAATTGCTGTGTCGAGTTCCATAATTGTTACGATTTTGGCATAATGTCACAAAAACGTAAAGTTGATAGTGAGTGCAGAGTTTTTCAGTCTAAATGGGAAATTGCATATTTTTTCATAGAATGGAAAGGTAAACCACTGCGTTTGATTTGCAATCAAACAGTTGCTGTTTGTAAGGAGTTTAACTTGAAGAGACGCTATGATACGAATCATAAATCAAAATTCGATTGTTACACTGAAAAAATAAGAATGGACACATTGTCATCTTTAAAATCTAAACTTCAAGGTCAACAATCGATGTTTACTAAAGCTAATACTGAGAGCGAAGATGCCCTGAAATCAAGTTTTATTATTGCATTAGAAATCGCGAAGAGATCAAAACCTTTCACTGATGGTGATTTTATTAAAGACTGTATGTTGAAAGTTGAATTTACAAACTTTTCACTGGCTGTTGACGAGAGCACTGATACTGTTGATACAGCTCAACTTGCTATTTTTATACGAGGTATTAACAGTAACTTTAAAATAACTGAAGAACTATTAAAGTGCGTTCCATTGACAGGTACTACAACAACAAATGATATTTATTCTGCAATTGAGCATTTGATAGCAGAATATGAACTCGACTGGAATATACTTAGCAGCACAACTACGGATGGCGCTCCTGCCATGGCTGGCAAACATTCGGGCATTGTAACTAAATTAAAACAGAAAATATCAGGGAATTTTGTGGGATTTCACTGTATAATTCATCAGGAATCATTGGCATCCAAACATTTAAAAATGGACCATGTCATGCAACCTATAATTAGAATAGTAAATTTTATAAGGAGCAGAGGACTAAATAATTGCTTCAACTGAATTTTCAAATAAACATTCTCGTTTATTGATTTCTATCAGTTTGCCGGTGTTTTTATAGTCTGATCAATTGATCTTTGCAGTCATGTGATCAACGCGACGTCAAGAATATTCATACGTTTCAATCGGCTGTCAATTCAGTGTCGGCGGTCTGAGTTTTAAATGAAAATTTCAAAAGTCCAAAGAGAATTTAAAATTTTTCATCCGGTTTAGTAATTAACGAACTACGGATATATTAAATGTGTATGATGTGTAAAACACCCTAGTTCTTACTTGTGAAGGACATTTACCTCTCTGCATAAATCTAACGTCTAATATCACCTATTTTTAGTGTTCCGTACGGAACACTTATAAAATCACTTCGGTGTCTGTCTGTCTGTCTGTCTGTCTGTCACACCCGATTTTTCTCCGAAACTATTTGACATAGAAAGGTAAAATTTGGTAATAATATAGGAATTGATGGCCTCATCAGAGCCATGTAGTTTTGAGAATTAAATTTTGACTTAAGGAGTTAGTTTTGGGGGGTGAAGTCGGAAGTGAAAAAAAAAAATTTTACTAGGTCATCGAGTGTGGTGTCAAATGAAAGCTTGTGAAAACACGAGTAAAATATATATATATATATATATATATATATATATATATATATATATATATATATATATATATATATATATATATAATATTATACTTGCGCGCACTTTTCTTTGTATTATTTTTAAAAATTCGCGAAAAATCGCTGTCCCGGGCCTTATATCGAAAAGTACTTATCAAAAAATTTCGAAAAAAAGTCTGGAATATTCTCCACGGGGTGTAGATTGAACGAAAATTATAACGAGTGCATTACCTTTAATAAATTATATGGTATATAAAAAAAACAAAAATTTTAAGGTCATCAGATTTCAGTAAAGATTGGAAACAAACTTTGTTGGAAACACATTTGGAGTGTGTTTTGTGAAGTCACTGATCATTTTATACCACCGTAACATAAATTTTGACTTAAGGGGTTCGTTTTGAGGGGTGAAATCGGAAGTGAAAAAAATTTTTTTTTTTACTAGGTCATCGAGTGTGGTGTCAAATGAAAGCTTGTGAAAACACGAGTAAAAAATATATATATAATGTAATACTTGCGCACACTTTTCTTCGTATTACTTTTAAAAAATCGCTGTCCCCTACCTTATCTCGAAAAGTACTGATCAAAAAATTTTGAAAAAATTCTGGAATATTCTCCACAGTGTATAGATTGAACGAAAATTATCACGAGTGCATTACCTTTAATAATTTATCTGGTATATAAAAAAAAAAACAAAATTTCAAGGTCACCAGTTTTCAGTAAAGATTGGAAATAAACTTTGTTTGAAAAACTCATTTGGGGTGTGTTTTGTGAAGTCACTGATCATTTTATACCACCCTAACAAAAAATTTTATTTTAAAAACAATCAACGTACGGAACACTAATTGTGCAAGTTCAACTTGCACTTGACCGGTTTTTTATTTTTCAGGTTGCTATTAGATTATTTCGTGAGTAAATTTACTGTATGAAAAGTTTACAATTGTTATCTGTTAGTTATTTGAAGTTTGTGTAATGTTTGTAATGAAATTACGATACACATTTAGCACAGCTTTATCAAATTTACACATAAGGCATTATAAAAACTGTAAAAAGTTGCACCATAGAACTCATTAATTAAATTTTTAAAATAGAGAACTGAAATATAATACTTTTAAAAACAGAAAGATATTTCATGATGAGAGTATAAAGTATGAATAGGAGATATAAATTGCATAATCCAATTTTAATAAGATTTATCAAATCTAACTAATACACAATACGTCTAAGTCTACATTTTTCCTGCAAAATTTACAATGAATGTTGCCCAAGGGGCTTGGAACGTGTCAATAAGTAATATTTAAATTATTAATTGAATCGCTAGAAGTAGAGTCCTCACTCTCGGTTTCATCATTCCCAACACAAATAATGATTTCTGGAATCTCTTCGATTATTATCGCACGATCATACCACTGTTGAATCAGGTTTTCTGTATGTTGTCTGCTGGCATGCCATACCTCTGGTGTACACTTTTCTTAAGGCTCTATTCCACATCTGAAGTAACACATGGGCTGAAAAGTCCCGGGCCTAAACACATAGATGGCGCTAGTTTTATTGCAGTCACCTTTTTTTCAGTTAATACTAACCTTCAAAAGACAGCTGTTAAAATTTCATGATATTCTATTCATTAGTTTGTGAGTTATTGTGCTAAGAGTGACGCTACTTTTGTTATTTTCAAAACAATGGATCAAAAACAATTTCGTGTTTTAATTTTACACTGCTTCTTGATGGGAAAAAAATTACCGTTCAAGCGAAGCAATGGCTTGAAAAGTGTTATGGGGACTCCGCTCCATCAGAAACAACAATAAAACGTTGGTTTGCTGACTTCAAACGTGGGTCGTAGAGACACCGATGATGCAGAACGCAGTGGACGTCCAAATGAGGCGGTAACATCAGAAAAACATCAAAAAAATCCATAAAATCGTTTTGAATGATCGAAAAGTGAAGTTGCGTGAGTTAGCTGACATCGTAAAGATATCAAAAGAACGTGTTGGCTTTATATTGCATGAGCATTTGACTATGAGAAAGCTCTGTTCAAAGTGGGTGCCGCGTTTGCTCACTGTTGATCAAAAACAAGAACGTGTTGATGATTCTGAGCAGTGTTTGGCCATGTTTAAACGTAACAAACCGGAATTTTTGCGTCGATATGTGACAATGGATGAAACATGGATCCATCACTTCACTCCGGAATCAAAACGATCGTCATCTGAGTGGACAGCAACTGGTGAACCTCGTCCAAAGCGCCCGAAAGCACAACAATCGGCTGGAAAGGTTATGGCCTCGGTATTTTGGGATGTGCGTGGTGTAATATTCATCGACTATCTTGAGAAAGGAAATACCATCAACAGTGAATATTATATAGCGTTATTGGAGCGTTTGAAGGACGAAATTGCAAAGAAACGACCGCATATGGCAAAGAAAAAAATTTTGTTTCATCAAGACAACGCACCGTGTCACAAGTCAATCAAAACAATGGCAAAACTACATGAATTGAACTTCGAATTGCTCCCACATCCACCGTATTCGCCAGATTTTGGCTCCCAGCGACTACTGGCTGTTCGCAGACCTGAAAAAAAAAATGCTCGCCGGTAAGAAATTTCGCACGAATGAAGAGGTTATCGCTGAAACCGAGGCCTATTTTGAGGCAAAAGATAAATCGTTCTACAAAAGTGGTATTGAAATGTTAGAGCGGCGCTGGAATGATTGCGTTGCTCTTGATGGAGATTACGTTGATGAATAAAGCTAATTTTGAACCAAAAAAACCGTGTTTTCTTTGTTAGGCCCGGGACTTTTCAGCCCATGTGTTATTTGTTTATCTCCATATCCCTCTTCACCAATGTGCTTGTTATAAAATGTTTTTGCATTTGCCCAAATCAGCTCGACTGCATTGAATTGACAGTGATAAGGTGGTAATCTCAATACTTCATGCCCATGCTCTTGAAAAATTTTATCAATTTGATATTCTTTTGATTTTTTATGAGCTTTTGCAATATCTAACAGTTCTGTCTTAAACATCTGTTTGTTATGAGTTAAACCATAGACATAGAGGATGGACTGTGTGTTTCATATCTCGCTGTGAAGTAAATATGGACGCAAAAGTGTGAACGAGACAAAGCTAATGAGCGGCCAGTAGCTGTCTCTTGCTAGAATTCTAAGTGTTCTATTTGAGCTAATATCGGGTGGAGGTTTTTCTCGCCTTGAATTCCGTCTCTGGGTACCGCGCCTTATTTATTACAGGCCTACAGAAAAGAGACAGGTGTTGGCCGCACAGTCACTTTGTCTCTTTCTAGAGAGTGGTCAATTTTGTGAGGTTAATGCTCAGTCCATCCTCTATGTCTATGAGGTAAACTACTCTGTAACCACTTGAGAATTTCTTCTTTTTTCCATGCTGAAGATGGCTGTTTTTCTACTTCAACTGATGATATGCAGCATTATTCATTATAATTAAAGATGGTCCTTGTAAATTAGGAATCGACTGGTTTCTGATCCATTTCGTAAACATTTCACTATTCATTTCTCCATGATAATCAAGTGGCTTTGACTTGCTAGCAAATATTAAATTGGCATTTTTCACAAAACCCCCGCTGTGGCCAGCATGTAAAACAACAAACCTTTTACCATCAAATCCCCCAGGCTTACGAACACTTGTCATCCTGCCATGATTTCCTTTGACTATCTTTTGAAAAAATCCATGTTTCTTCTATGAAAACAAGCTGACGGGCAGTGTGTGCATTTGTGTTTTCCATATACTTTCTAAGAAAAGCTGCCTTCATTGAACAAATTCTTGGTGTCTCCATTAATGCTCGTCTGTTGTCATTTTTCTTAAATTTGAAACCCAAACCAGAAGTAATGTTCGAAGAGTTCCATAACTGACATTAATTATCTCTTTTTGTCGCAAAAGTACAATATGATTTACTTTCGATTTCACTTAAACCCATAAATATTAATAGCTACTAATTTTGTGCATACATATCATATAATGTGTTACGAACGTCCATTTTAGAACTTTCACTGAGATCATGGGTGTTAGTTTGTTTCCTTGGTCGTGATTTTCCAGGTGTTGAAAACAATTCATTTTTATCACTACGAATTTTGATGCTCGCTACAGTTCTCGTACTAATCTGTAAAGCAGCAGCGCTCTCTGGAACCAGAACATTGTAAACACATTAAAAAGATATACTTACCTATTGTACAGCATTAAGAGATATAAGAGGACCCTTGTTATCCCTTCATATGAAGAGTATTCGGTCAATATTACACAAATATTGGAGCTCTGAACAGAACTATTTATTAGTTGGCAAGTATATTCCAAAATTCGATAATGGGATAGAAACCGTTTGCCGTAAAAATTAAGGAAGTGCCTACTGCGTGGTCCAATATATGTTGAATAAAAATTACTGCACTGTTCACGTTTTTTGTGGGAAATTCTGGTTATGTTTGATTTTATGGTAAAATTTCCGTAACGCGGCTTTAATTATTTAAAAAAAAGTTGTTACAAACACTCTCCCTAGGTACCACAAATTTCCCACACAAAACGTGGACCGTGCAGCAATTTTTATTATGTCGACGTCCAATAAACCGTGCATTAGACACTTCAAAAATTAAACATAAAGATGACGTAACCTCAATCCGTCAAAGAATTATTGAGTATTTTTATTGCCTATAAACTCGGCGATACTGTCTTCTAAAACATGAAGCTATACCCAAATTCCAGGTTGTTCGCTGTCTTTCTTGGATATGTACAAATAACCGAGACAGATAATAGAGCGAATGTCGTAAATAACTTCAGATGACAGACGACCTACGTTTTTAAGTTTTGAAATATACTTAACATGTTGACAAGCAGAATAATATAGACAGATGTTTACACTATATTCAGACATTCATGACGTGCATGCAAAGAATCATTGATCGGATTATAGAAATATAATATTGTTACGTTGAAAAAATTAGATAAAGTGACAAATAATTTGATTTTTTAGGTTTGTTTGAAGGTAAATATACATTCATGAATATAAAAATGGTTTGAATGGTCGCACAGTGTCTCGACTAGTACAAGCTAGCGGGACAATATTATTTTTTCACTTATTGCAATAGTTTATGTATATTCCAGGTATCTTAAGCTATTTTAAGAAAAAAAAAGTTGAAAAATGTGTACTGTATGTGTATTAATCGAAATATGTAGCTGCAAGACGGAAGTGGTTTACTAATGTGTCTCATTTGTTCACTATTGTCGCTAATTGTTCTTTAATTAGCTACATACGTCTACCTACTCATTATGTGTGAAAAGTACAATCATGTTTGTTTACAAACAAATTTCTAGGAAAAAAAAAAAAAATCATAATGATAGTACCCACATTTATTAATTTACAAAATATTATTTCTTTTAAAATAAATTAGTAAAATAACAGTATCTATATATCAATTATTTACAATAACAAGGTGTATAAGTAAAAGAAATATAATATTAAATAACTTATATACTAAGGCATGAATTATAAGCAACTACAACACACAATAAAATAAGAATAATAATTACAATAAAAAAATACTTAAACCTACTAATCACCATCAGATGAGTCGTCATCACCGCTCTCCCATTCAGTAGAATATTCAGAGAGTAAATAATCCTCCTCATTTAATTCGTGATGATGACTTACTGATGGTGTTTCGGATGGCAATGAAGGTGGGATAATCAACTGCAGAACCTCCGATGGCAAAGAAGTAAATTTTCTTCGCGGTAATTCTCTATAGTTGATAACAGGATCAGACGTAATTAAAAGCATTCTCAAAAGATCTGTATTTGTGGCAATACGTGACCGCTTCCTGGTGTGCCGTTCACGGAATCTACGACAGTCTTTATTTCTTGCCTCCTGGGCTTCTTCGAAGAGTTGTCCAATGGGAAGAAGAAAAGACTTTATAACTTCCGCGCTGTGTATAAGAATTTTATGCACAGTAACGGGCATGGAATACCACGAATACAGATCAAGGTATAATTTTCTAGTATCAACACAAAACTTTTCGAATTCTATATAATTTATGTCATATCCCGATGACAAAGTTCTTAAAATTACATGAAATCTACGAATAAGGTTTACGTCTAATCCTGTAATTTCGCTGCTCAATTCAGCTTTGGAAAAAAATTTACGTGCTGTGTTTCCATCGTTTGTGTTACCATACCCAGGTTTTGGTTTATCTACAATGAGACACATACGATCTTTAAACACTTTTTGTATCTCTTGTGAGCGTTGCTTCACAATAGCTTTGTCGTTATCTCCCCTGACTTGCCACTTTTTTATTTCTAAACGATAGCTGATGTGAAGCAAACATTCAAACGTGCGGATCCATGCATGTAAAAGTAGATAAACCAAATGCAAGGCGTTCTTCGTTGCTGGGATATTTCTTTGACTCCTCGTTCATAGTAGACGGAGTGGCACCGCAAATATAACACTTTTGTGTTGAACTTGTGTCTGTTAAGGCATTGCACACTTTGCCATCAGTCATTGTCAACAACAAATCGTGTTTAACAGAGATTTGAGATCAAGCAACGTTACATAATGTTGGAAGAAGCTGACTTACTTCATCTAAAATTTTAGAAGTTTCTTCTTTCGTAAACTCTTTTGTCTCCTTGGCAAAAATAAACTTAATAGGACGGCAATATAAACTAGAGGAAGGTCTTGGAGTTTGCCAGATCACAGTTTCGCCATCAAGCAGCTCACTTGCACTTCGCGATTCCAAAAGATCTTCTACTCTCCGTCTCTTCGTTTTCGTTGATGAGTCTTCAAATGATTTTCTGGGTCGCCCTACGGAAAGAGCCGCTGATGATGTTGAAGTGCACGGCTGGTTAACACACATCTTTATTTCGATTCCGGATCCCTCTAACCAATCTTTATGTTTGATTAGAAACATTTCTTTGTTACACTTTAAAGAAGTCACTTTTGATTGAATTTTGCTGAAAGGCTTGATATTTTCATTTTGAGTCGTTTTAGAGAATCGTCAGAAACATCAGACATATTGAATTTTTCACTTATATAATAAAAAATGCCACTGTTTCGTTCAGTTTTGTCATGTTTTAGCCATTCTTCAAAAAACTCCATTTTCGTCATAGTCACGACTCGTTCTGAAAAAATAAAATAATTTTACTTTCGGGCCTTTTCGGGGTCTATAATATATATGAATCTGTGCCTGAATGTTGTAGGTATTACATATAGAAAAATCTCGGTGGATATATTCAGCATATTTGATTTTTTTCGATATTTGCACGTTTTAAAATAAATTGGTGATATTCCATGTTTTTTCCCTGATAACTAAAATTAAGCAATTTGATATCGCAACTTGGCTATAGATGACGCTATGTAAAATTTACTTTACTAAAGTTTAAGAATATATTATAAGTTAAAAAAAAATAGATGGATTGGATTGTTTTTGCGTGTACTAATTTGTTACAATTTTCGTAATAAAAAAATAATTAAATTTTTTTTAAAGATGTTTCTCTATAACCTCGTCAAATTAGACCCTACCGAGTTTTAAGATACAGAACAGAAGTAGATTTGAGGGTTATACAGAATTTTCTGTATACGAGGCTGGTTTGAAAAGTCCGTGCAAAGTCCGAGAGATGGCACCACCGGCGCGTATCGAGGTCATGTTTAGTTAGTAGCATCTCTTGAATGACCGCACACCAAGTTTCAGCCATATTGGTCTATTTCTTTGTGTTTGGCATTCGTGTGAATCAAGGAAGTCGAGTGATTTTCAAGAAATGGACGAAAAAGAATTTCGTGTGGTGATTAAACATTACTTTATGAAAGACAAAACGCCTCAGGAGACTAAAGAGAAGCTTGATAAACATTATGATGACTCTGCACCTTCGATTAGAACAGTTTATAAGTGGTTTGAAAATTTTCGGACTGGCCATATGGGCACAAGTGACGCTGAACGTTCTGGACGGCCTGTGGAGGTTACGACTCCAGAAATCATTGATCAAATCCATGATATGGTGATGGATGACAGAAGAGTTAAGGTGCGTGAGATTGCTAGTGCTGTGGGCATCTCGACTGAACGGGTACATAATATTTTGCATAAACATTTGGACATGAGAAAGCTATCTGCAAGATGGGTGCCGCGATTGCTCACGCTTGACCAAAAACGGAATCGTCTGAAGTGTTGCAAGGATGGTTTGCAGCTGCTCCAGAAGAATCCGGAGGACTTTAAGCGTCGTTTCGTCACTGTGGATGAAACATGGATACATTACTATACTCCTAAGACCAAACAACAATCTAAACAATGGGTTACCAAGGGGGAATCTGCACCAAAAAAGGCGAAGACCGTTCCTTCGGCCGGAAAGGTTATGGCGACTGTCTTTTGGGATTCGCAAGGGATAATCCTCATCGACTATCTGGAAAAGGGTAAAAACTATTACAGGTGAATATTATTCATCGTTATTGGACCGTTTGAAAACCGAGCTGCAAGAAAAACGCTCGCAATTGGCCCACAAGAAAGTCCTTTTCCATCACGACAAGGCACCAGCACACACCTCAGCAGTTGTGGTCGCAAAATTAATGGAAATAGGATTCCAACTCGTTTCACATCCCCCCTATTCTCCAGACTTGGCTCCCTCGGACTACTATTTGTTCTCCAATTTGAAGAAATGGCTGGCGGGACAAAGATTTTATTCAAACGAGGAGGTGATTGCAGACACTAATGGATATTTTGCAGACTTGGACAAATCCTATTATTCGGAAGGGATCAACAAACTAGAACATCGTTGGACGAAGTGTATAAGCTTAAAAGGAGACTATGTCGAAAAATAAAAAAGGTTTACCCCAAACACATAAGTAGTTTTTATTTTTGCACGGACTTTTCAAACCAGCAGCCTCGTAAAACTACCGTCCTAAAATTTTTCAGTTGGAACTAATAGCATTTGGGCAAAAATGCCGCGTTCCGTCCTAGTGGTGAATTTAAAGAGGCCCAGCCGGTAAATCTCTAGGGGCCCATGGCCGGTTTTGTACTAATACCATTTTTCGTTATATATTTTTGTATTGTATAAAGTCAAATATATTATTTTTTAAGGGGATATACTAAACTAAACTACTAAAAAATAAGGGTATTTTTCTAGAATTCTTTTAAAGAAAACTACTGCATCCAATGTTTTAAAATATCGGTTACATATATATTATTTGTTTACAAATACTCACAATTTTTTTGCGGCCAAAGTACAGTAGAATCTCGAAAAAGTTAACCGTATTTCAGCATCCACGTGCCGCTCTAAAAAGTTAAACTCTTCAGTTAACTTTTCAGAGCGTATGAATTTTTCAAAACAACGGTTTTTTCCGTTCATAAAAGTGGCAATTTGGCCACTTTTAAAAAATTCTCAGTGGCAGCACTGAGCTCTAATTTTGTTTGTTGGATTATGGTATTCCCCGAACTTCTTTTCTATTTTGAGCTGCGAAAACCTATGATCATCTTCATCGTCAAACAACATTGATTTAGTTAGTCGTTAGCGTTTGAGTTTGTGAGTTGTGTATTGTTTTTACTTAAAAAATGTCAAAGCAGAACAAATCATCACAAATCAGATTAGATTTGCAGCAGAAAGTGGAGATTTTAAAAAAGATTGATCAAGGTATTCACGGAACACGATTGGCGTTCAATTAAGGTGTATCTAAAGTAGCCATCTCAAAAATAAAGAAAAAAACGCCATGAAATTTTAGAGGCTGTGGCGAACACATGAAAAAGCACACAAGAAAACACTACATAAACCGGAATATGCTGATCTTGAGGCAAGGTTGTATAAATGGTTCTTGAACCAACGACAGCGTAATTGTGCAATGACTGATACAATTTTAAAATCAAGAGCTAAGCACGAATTCGCCATACTGCACCCTGGAAAAAAATTTAATGCCAGTAATGGATGGCTAGCAAATTTTAAGAGAAGACATGGTATTCGCCATCTCAAAATTTGTGGGAAAATCCTTTCAAGCCATACGTCGGATGTTACATCTTTCATTCATAATTTAAGAGCAAAAATTAATGAAATGGACATCTCCGACTCGCAACTATATAACGCGGATGAATCTGGACTATTTTATAGTTTTTTACCGGATAAAACATTTGTCACAGCAAACGAAAAGACCGCACCGGGCCGAAAAATTGCAAAGGAAAGAATCACATTTTTATTGTGTGCTAACGCAGATGGTTCGTACAAGTTAAAGCCGTTGGTCATTGGTAAATCTGCAAATCCAGGTTGCTTTAAGGGATTTGAAAACCCATTGGAATACGCCAATTCGAAGAAGTCGAGGATGAATTCAGAGTTATTCTTCAACTGGTTCCATCATTCATTTATAAAACAGGTAAACTTATTTTTTTAGTTTCATAAAAAATTTTGCAGGTTATTGCATAAAAATTTTTGCAGGTTCGCCAATTTTATGCTAAAAATAATTTACCACCAAAGGCATTGTTGCTGATTAATAACTGTACTGCCCATAAGCCAATTGACATGCTACAGTCTGATGATGGAAACATTGCTGCAATGCTTTTACCACCTAACGTAACAGCGGTTTTGCAACCCATGGATCAAAATCCCATAAGATTGGTCAAGTTAGGATATCGAACTAAATTGTTATGCAACATTTTCGCACAAGAAAACGTTCCGATTGAAAATATTTTGAAGGCACATACAATTCGTGATGCTATTTTGCTACTTAAATCAGTGTGGGACGAATTGCCGCAAGCTGTTTTTATAAAAGCGTGGAATAAGATAAAAAAGTGGGATGATGATCAGTACGATAGTGAAGACGACATTCCGCTCTCTAAATTGATTCCATCAAATAGTGCATACAACGATACACTTCGAGAAGTTCAATTGTTGATGTCAAAGGTGGGTGATAATGTTGACATCAGCATTGATGACATTGAAAATTGGAACAATGTTCGAATTTCAGAAGATAACGATGATTTCGAAGTGTCCGATAATGATAACGACGGGTCAATTATCGAGCAAGATATTCAACAACCAAAAGTGAGCTTCTCGAAAGCAGTTGAAAGCATCAATACCTTGATAAAATGGTTTGAAAACAATAACGATGCAAATCAGGTGGCAGACCTTGTCAATATGCGCACGAAAATGGTCAAGAGCTATTACACAAAAGAAAAAAAACACAAGTCTCGACTGCTTCTTTAAACCACTCCGTACAAATTAATATAAAGTTACTGCGCACGAAAATATTCAAGAGTGACTGTGAACTCTAAACCAACCGGTACAAATTAAATCTAAGTTTCTTTTTTGTAGTGTTGAAAACTAAGTCAATGAAATAAATTTAGCATGTCATTTCCAAAAAATCTAGGTTTATTATTTTATTTTTTCAATTTTGAAAACCGCTTAGAAAAGTTAATAGTTCGAAAACGTTAATTACCCTTGGAACATTTCGGTTAACTTTTTCAAGATTCTACTGTATTGAAATTTACGGAACTTATGCTCCGGTAACGGAACAGGTGAAAAAAAAGTAGCCGCACCGCTGTCGCGATTGGCGCCTCGACATTGCCTGGAATAAAAAAAAAACAAAATGATTAAAATAGATATAATTTTTCGTACCATCAATCATGGATTTCAAAAAATATTCAAAATTATAAGAATGGCGGCGTTTAGAAAAAAAGTATAAAATTTTCGCCAAAAAAGTCTCCGTTTTTTGCATGCCAAATTGACATTTTTTGTCCAGTCAAAAAATCCATGGTTCATGGTACGACAAAACACGTCCTTAACATGCAAAAAAAAGAATTAAGTCTATACAATAAATTGTTTTCGAGTTACAGCTGCAGCAAATTTAACAAATACAGAAACGCGTTTAAAGAATGACTAACATGTAACACATAAATAATGATCTGTTGCCACATACCTACCTTTGTGACTATTTTAAGTTCACTGAAGTATTAGATGTTTAACTTTCACTTATGTGAGATGATGTCACGGTATTGAAATTTTAATAACTGCTCTGGTTCGCGTTACGCTTCCAAAAACGAGTTTATGGTTCCCCGAGCAGCTGTGCCTGGCGACAACTGTATTTTCAAAAATAAACGTAGGCCGACTTTGATACTTCGACCTCTTATTCTATACATATAGAAGTATCGAAATATGTAAAAAAAATCGATTTTTTGAATTTATCACACTGATATAGCCCCTTAACCCAATATAAAATTTTATGCCAGTTTAAATCTCATTCTCGCCCTCTATGGAACAAAGACTGCAGTTGTAATACTTGAATCGATCTTCTTCAATCAAAGAATCGTCCAGTTACATGCATAATTCCACGTCGATACTTATTGTTTTTGTTTTATGCGCTTGTAAGTCTCCCGGCACTTCATCTACATGATCGGCATAGATATGGAAGTATAAAAAAATAACGAAACAATTTGCAGCAGCTTGAAAACCGCTCATTAATCTTGGCTAGAATCTTAATATTGGGAAAACTTGAAAACCTGATCAATTCGTATTATGGATTGGCCGTGAGACGAGAGATTTCTTTTATCAAGTTGCTGACACTTCCTTCAGAGTTTTTTTTCTTCCATGTTTTGAACATATTATGCTTGAGAAATCTAAAAGCTGAATTGATCTCTTGAAACTGTTTGTTCTCTGCTGTCAAATAACGTAAGAGCGGCTAATCCCGGCCAAGCGATAATACCAGTCACCACACTATCACCTTTATAACCAATAATACAGGCGTTCACACATACAAAGCCTTGCCGTGAGCATACCCCCACAGAACCGATCCCCGCTCAGTTCCGAACATACGTTGACAAGTGATAGACGTTGGTTTTGGCGCCGAGCTAGTGTAATATTTTGATCTCCGAAAATAAGAGGTGAGTCTATGTATATTCATGATTTTAACTAACTAATAATAACTAACACTAAGTTATTATTCGGGTTCTATGGTTTTTGTAGTAGTTGTTTTGTTGTGGTTTTTAAGTAATTTTTTTTTTTATAAAAAGGTAGGACCGGGTAATGCCGGTCAGCGGACCGGCATTACCCGACCCATTGACCGCAAGTATTGTTACAATAAAAATACTCTAGGTATGAAACTACGTGATTTCTTATTACTTATAATTATTTCAGAATGTCGGGAAGACGGAAGGAAGGACGCATAAAGGTGACATGGAGCCAACATTTATTGAATAAGGCGTTTCAATTATTAGGAGACTGAAAACCAACTGCTCGTACTACTGGTGTACCATTTTCAACCCTCCACGAAAGGCTGAAAACTAAAAATATAAATAGTCGACAGCCGGGAAGAAATACGGTCTTCAAGAACCAGCAAGAAGAAGAACTGGCTTTTCGAGTGAAATTGCTGGCGAAGATATTTTGTGGCTGTACTGCGCTTCAAATTAGATGACTTACGAATATGCCGATAAAAACAACATAAAGCACAATTTTAACAAAACCGTTGGATTAGCTGGCAAGGATTGGCTCAAAGGATTTATGAGAAGAAACAATTTATCTACGCGGAAAGCTGAAGGTACGAGTTTAAATAGAGCCACAGCTGTCAACAAGGAAGAAGTTGCCATATTTTTCAAGCTTCTTGAAGAATTAATGGAAAAATATCAATTTTTGCCTAGAAATATCTTCAACGTTGGTGAGACTGGAGTGTGTTCAGTACAAGACCCTGGGTAACTGAGAAAGGTCAAAAATGTGTTGGCTCCGTAATTAGTGGTGAAAGAGGTAACACCATTACAGCTGTGTGTGCATTGAGTGCAACCGGGGGTACTTCCCTTTAATGTTAATTTATCCTCGCTAAAGACATTCAACAGCTTTAGAAGCAGATGGATCACGTGGGGCTGTCTTCCGATGCTCCAAGAACGGCTGGATAAATGAGGAGCTGTTTGTAGATTGGCTGAAACATTTTTGTTTGTTTCACAAAACCTTCAGAAAATTAAAAAATAATTCTGGTTTTAGATAATCATACCAGTCACATATCTTTAAGAGTTTGTAAAAAAAATCACATTGTGATGCTTTCATTGCCACCACATGGCTTGCATCGAATTCAGCCAATGGATGTTTCAATTTATGGTCCATTTAAAGCTGCTTACAAGCAGGAATGCAACCTATTTATGAGGTCGCAATTGAGAAGAAGAATTACTCTTAACGATATTGCCTCACTATTTGGACAGGCTTTTCAAAAAGTAGCTACCATTCCTAAAACTGAAGCAGGTGTTGCTGCTTTAGGAATAAATCCTTTAAACCAGGACATGTTTACCGAAGAAGATTTTTTACCTACCGAGGTTTTAAATAACAATGAACTAATGGTGGATGAAGAAATTCGCAAATCATATCGATAGAGCCCATGGACCCCATCTCGACCAAATTATCTGATCCACCATCCCTCCTTTTTTTATGGGTCTAGCACACGTGTTGCAGGGAAATCCCTAAAGCGCTACAGGAACGACACGTGTGCAGAATGAAGAAAATCAGCAAGGATTAAGTAACGTAATTTTTGACCCTCAAATCTTGCAACCAATCGTTGATTATGATAACGTAGTTCCTTCAACTTTTGCCAGTACTTCTGGTGAAAATATGGTTACTTCCAAAGATCTTCCAATTCTAACCGACTGAAAAGAAAAATGCTCAGATATCTCGTAAACAGCATGCAATAGTTATAACAGGAACCCCTAACAAGGAAGCTCTAATTGAGGAAAATAAAAAAGCCACGAAAGCAAAGAAGAATGTGTCTGGAAATAAGATAACTGGACAAAAGTTAACGAAAAAGAGGAAATCTAAAGCTGCTGAAGTAAGAAGGATAAAGAAGAAAATACTACATGACGTAGACTCATCGAACTCGAACACAGAAGTGCTGGATCAACATCAAGATGATGACACAGATGTTGATGAAGGGAACAACTGTGTTATTTGTGATGATTATTGACAAGATAACGAGTTTTGGTGTAGATGTGTGCTTTGTGGACTTTGGGCCCACGCAGAATGCTCTCTCTCTCTGCTGAAGGTTATATATGTGATTTATGCCTCAGTCGTATTTGACCGATGTTACCCACTAGTGACCGGTATTATCTACTATGGTTTCTAATGCCTCTCCTCTCCTCTTTTTTTTAATGTTGATTACCTAATTCCAAAGTTTTAGTTACTATTTATCTCGGTAAACTGTGATTGTTAAAAGAATGACTTAAATTCCGTTTGTGAAGAGTTTATTAAATTAATATTAATTAATTGCTGTTTTATTATTATTTATCTTTAAGTGACCGGTAATACCCATTCTGACCTTACCAAATACTGCTTAATTAAACTCCCACTGTATATGCTGCCTTTTTTGTTATTGAAACATTGGTAGATAAGCCAAACCAATAATTACTTACCAGGTTCTGGAACCTCCTTTTTGTAAATGAGATGAAACAGTATATTTTTATAAAGTTCTGTGAACAGTAATCAGATTAAATCTATTTTCATGAAGTTCTGGAACGTTCATCTCACAAATTAGAAATGAACATAGAACAAAGAATATTTTATTCACCAATCAAACGAGAGCAACACTTCTTTGCCAAGTTCTAAAACATTCTACTCATAAATCGGACTAAATGATATATTTTTACAAATTTATAGAACTTTCTGTCATCGATCAAAATACACAATGTTTACATTTCTAAAACCGCCTATTAGTAAATCAGAGATGAAATATACATTTTGTTTCTGCAAATCTTTAGCTGAAACACAGTCAGAACTCTCACTTTAAAGCAAAACTTTCTGTTGCAACAACGGATTTGATTCTATCAAACCTTTTCTCGACAAGTCTTCGTTCCACCAAAATGCAAAGAAGCTGTTGCTTCTAAACATCTTGTCTACCGATAAAGACGAGAAAATCCTAACGTCATAAGTCGAATATCTGTTCGTACCTGGAACAGACGCAAAAAAATTATCGCCGAAACCAAGGAGTCACAAAATCAAAGAATTAAAAACAAGCTTCTTGTCTGCCCCAACGATTATATGCCCTTTTGGTCAGTCTCTAAGGTCATTATTCAAAAATTCACTATTCCATCACTCACACGGCCAGATGATACTATTGCAACAAGACTTGAGAAAGCCAACTTATTAGATGAACTTTTTCCTTTACATTTTACTGTCGATTTCCAAGGAAAAACACCACAAATTACTCCCATAGTGCAGTCAAGGATGCCCGATATTGTCTTGGCGCTGACGGAATATCTGCCATAGTAGTCAAAAATGCGCGAGAGAACTAACACTAATTTTCTGTAGACTTTTCAATCTATCCTGCAGAAAGAGACTATTTTCTTCCTGCTCAAGTGCGCTGTAGTTCAGCCGATACCCAAAAAGGCAGTAAGACCTTGCCAAACAACTATTAACCAGTCGCACTGCTTTCAATAATATCGAAAGTCATGGAAAAGGCTATCAATCAGGATCTTCTAAAATATCTTGAAAATTTAATACCTAATTAAACCCTTTTATTATATTAGGTAAATTTAATTGTTCTTAACAAGTGTCCATCATAAAATTGTTTAGATAAGCCTTTTTGGTGAAATCACAAATTAAAAACCAATTAAAAAAAAAATTCCAAGTTTTGCATGATAATCGTTTTGGGGCGATTTCTGAGAATTCCAGTTGAAGTAAGAACTCATTTCAAGTTTCCAGGGATTATGGAAATTCCTAGTGACATTTTATGATAAAAACTATGCTATAAATACCATTGCCCTTTTGGAAATTAGCCATTCGCGAACAGTACTTTGTCATTGATACAGGCTCAATTGTTTTGTGAAAATGCCAAAAACGAAAGAAGTTTCCGTTGAAAATCGGGCTCTGATAATTGCGTTCAGCCGACGTAATCGCCGCCTAACCGCACCAGAAATCACGGCTCAAGTAAACCTGGAGCGGCCCATCCCCATCAGCGTGACAACCGTGAAGACCAGGTTAGCAGAAAGTGGAATACACGGGAGAGTTGCAGTGGGGAAAGCACTTCTTAGACAAGTGAATAAACGTAAACGATTAGAATGGGCCCGAGAATACAACAATTGGACATCAGAACAATGAAATTCCGTCCTTTGGAGCGACGAATCTAAATTCGAAATTTTCGGTTCAAATCGACGAGTTTACGTGCGGCAGTCAGCTGGAGAGAGGATGTTGGAAGCCCGTCAGTTACCTACAGTAAAACATGGTGGAGGTTCAGTAATGGTTTGGGGTTGCTTTGGCAACGGTAATGTTGGAAAAATCTTTAGGATAGAAGGAATCATGCGAAAAGAACAGTATCAAGAAATTTTGCTAACTCAAATGCTGCCTTCTGGAAAAGATATTTTTCAGACGAAATTTATGTTTCAGCATTACAACGACCCTAAACATCCTGCTAAACAAATTAGGGAACTTTTGAACCAATGGAAGTCCGATAACGTCCTGGAAGTGATGACTTGGCTTCCACAATCACCCGATTTGAACCCCATCGAATTGCTGTGGGACCATTTGGACAGGTGTGTTCGAAAACTCAATCTAACATCAGAAAATCACTTGTGGGAACTTTTACAAGCAAAATGGGTTAAAATAACCGAAGAAACTCTGAAGAAACTACTGGACAGAATGCCGAAACTCTGTAAAGCGTTAATTAAAAACAAATGAGGTCACATAGATGAGAAAAATCCTGGAAAATTATGAATATTTTTCTGGTTTTCTAGACTGTGAATAATCATAATAAATAATAATTCATTAAAATTAAAAAAATATG
The DNA here is from genome assembly GCA_019049505.1 of Pachyrhynchus sulphureomaculatus. Taxonomy (NCBI): domain Eukaryota; kingdom Metazoa; phylum Arthropoda; class Insecta; order Coleoptera; family Curculionidae; genus Pachyrhynchus; species Pachyrhynchus sulphureomaculatus. The sequence continues at coordinate 28,187,425 of CM032449.1, forward strand.
TATTATCTGGGTTTTTGTTGTCTTGGGACTGAAACAACTAGGTGGGCAAATACTTTTTGACGGTAGTGAATGTATATGGCATTAATAGCTTAGGTTCCAAGCGAAGGCGGCCAGTCGATAATAAATTCTGCCTAGTCTTATAATGCATTGTGAACATGGAAATTATTCCTATCAATTTAACCTAGTAATCTAAATTCAATAAAGTCCTTTAGTGCAATGGCTGAAGTTGTTTGCTTGTTTTTAACACTTATCTTATGTTCTTGGATCCGGGTGGAGATTCTTCTGTTGAATTGAACTCCCACTGTATATGCTGCCTTTTTTTTTATTGAAACGTTGGTAGATAAGCAATACAAATAATTACTTACAAGGTTACGGAACCTTCTTTTTGTAAATTAGATGAAGTAGTTTATTTTTATAAAGTTTTAAGTGGACAGTAATCAGATTAAATCTATTTTTATGAAGTTCTGGAACGTTCATCTCACAAATTAGAAATAACATAGAATAAAGAATATTTTATTCGACAATCAAACGAGAGCAACACTTCTTTGCCAAGTTCTAAAACATTCTACTCATAAATCAGACTAAATGAGATATTTTTACAAATTTATAGAACCTTCTGTGTCATCGATCAAAATAGACAATATTTACGTTTCCAAAAACCGAATACATATTTTGTTTCTACAAAGATCTAACTGAAAAACAGTCAGAACTCTCATTTTAAACCAAAACTTCCTGTTGCAACAACGGATTTGATTCTATCAAACCTTTCCCCGACAAGTCTTCGTTCCACCAAAATGCAAAGAAACTGTTGCTTCTAAACATCTTGTCTATGGCGTGAAAATCCTAACGTCATAAATCGAAACATCTATTCGTATCTGGAACAGATGCAAAAAAATTATCTCCGAAACCAAGGAGTCACAAAATCAAAGAATTAAAAACAAACTTCTTGCCTGCCCCAACAATGACCCACACGGCCAGATAATACTATTGTGAAAGCCAACTTATTAGATGAACTCTTCACTTTACTATTTTACTGTCAATTTCCAAGGAAAAACACCACAAACTATTCCCACAGTGCAGTCAAGGATGCCCTATATTGTCTTTGAGCTGACAGAATATCTGCTATAGTAGTCAAAAAATGCGCGAGAGAACTAACACTAGTTTTCTGTAGACTTTTCAATCTATCCTTCAGAAAGGGACTATTTTCTTCCTGCTGGAAATGCGCTGTAGTTCAGCCGATACCAAAAAACGCAGGAGGACCTTACCAAACAACTATCGACCAGTCGCACTGCTTTCAGTAATATCGAAAATCATGGAAAAGGCTATCAATTAGGATCTTCTAAAATATCTTGAACGATTGAATATTATTAGCGACTATTAATATAGTTTTCGTAAGTAAAGATCGACAGAAGATCTAACTTACGAGGCTGGTTTGAAAAGTCCGTGCAAAAATAAAAACTACTTATGTGTTTGGGGTAAACCTTTTTTATTTTTCGACATAGTCTCCTTTTAGACTTATACACTTCGTCCAACGATGTTCTAGTTTGTTGATCCCTTCCGAATAATAGGATTTGTCCAAGTCTGCAAAATATCCATTAGTGTCTGCAATCACCTCCTCGTTTGAATAAAATCTTTGTCCCGCCAGCCATTGCTTCAAATTGGGGAACAAATAGTAGTCCGAGGGAGCCAAGTCTGGAGAATAGGGGGGATGTGAAACGAGTTGGAATCCTATTTCCATTAATTTTGCGACCACAACTGCTGAGGTGTGTGCTGGTGCGTTGTCGTGATGGAAAAGGACTTTCTTGTGGGCCAATCGCGGGCGTTTTTCTTGCAACTCGGTTTTCAAACGGTCCAATAACGATGAATAATATTCACCTGTAATAGTTTTACCCTTTTCCAGATAGTCGATGAGGATTATCCCTTGCGAATCCCAAAAGACAGTCGCCATAACCTTTCCGGCCGAAGGAACGGTCTTCGCCTTTTTTGGTGCAGATTCTCCCTTGGTAACCCATTGTTTAGATTGTTGTTTGGTCTCAGGAGTATAGTAATGTATCCATGTTTCATCCACAGTGACGAAACGACGCTTAAAGTCCTCCGGATTCTTCTGGAACAGCTGCAAACCATCCTTGCAACACTTCACACGATTCCGTTTTTGGTCAAGCGTGAGCAATCGCGGCACCCATCTTGCGGATAGCTTTCTCATGTCCAAATGTTTATGCAAAATATTATGTACCCGTTCAGTCGAGATGCCTACAGCACTAGCAATCTCACGCACCTTAACTCTTCTGTCATCCATCACCATATCATGGATTTGATCAATGATTTCTGGAGTCGTAACCTCCACAGGCCGTCCAGAACGTTCAGCGTCACTTGTGCCCATATGGCCAGTCCGAAAATTTTGAAACCACTTATAAAACTGTTCTAATCGAAGGTGCAGAGTCACTATAATGTTTATCAAGCTTCTCTTTAGTCTCCTGAGGCGTTTTGCCTTTCATAAAGTAATGTTTAATCACCACACGAAATTCTTTTTCGTTCATTTCTTGAAAATCACTCGACTTCCTTGATTCACACGAATGCCAAACACAAAGAAATAGACCAATATGGCTGAAACTTGGTGTGCGTTCATTCAAGAGATGCTACTAACTAAACATGATCTCGATACGCGCCGGTGGTGCCATCTCTCGGACTTTGCACGGACTTTTCAAACCAGCCTCGTATGTAACATATGTTGCGCGATTGCACTTGATATATTGAAGGCATTTGACCGTGTTTGACATGATCAATTGTTGGCTAAGCTACGCTTTTATGGTATGTCTAACAAGTTCTGTTTATGGCGCACGTATTTCCTCAGAGAGCGTTCTTTACGAGTGACGGTCGACGAATTTTTCTTAACACCTTCTCTATCAACCATCAACCCCAGGGTTCCATACTGTCTACTACTGTCTTTCTCATTTGCATTAACTATCTGCTAAAAAGGACCAGGAATCCAATCTACAGCTTTGCAAATGAAAGTACGCTAATTTCTTTAGTCAGTTTGAATGCTCGATACTCTTGCAAGTATCCGCAGACTGTAGAAAGTCGTTCAACTTAATAAAGACATGAAAGAAATTTTATCTTACTTAATATAAAAATATAATTCCTACTGAGTTTATTTATATATAAAATAACCGGTCAAGTGCAAGTTGAACTTGTGCAATTAGTGTTCCGTACGTTGATTGTTTTTAAAATAAAAATGTTTGTTACGGAGATATAAAATAATCAATGATTTCACAAAACACACTCCAAATGAGTTTTCAACAAAGTTTTTTCCGATCTTTACTGAAAACTGATGACCTTGAATTTTTTTTTTTATACCAGATAAATTATTAAAGGTAATACACTCGTGATAATTTTCGTTCAGTCTACACCCTGTGAAGAATATTCCAGAATTTTTTTAAAAATAATACAAAGAAAAGTGTGCCCAAGTATCACATTATATATATTTTTGAACTCATATTTTTACCATCTTTCATCTCACATCCCACTCGATGACCTGGTAAAAAAAAATTCACTTCTGATTTCACCCCCCAAAACTAACCCCTTAGGTGAAAATTTAACTTTCCGAACTACACCGTTCTGATGAGGCCATCAATTCCTATATTATTACCAAATTTCAACTTTCTATGTCAAATAGTTTCGGAGAAAATCGGGTGTGACAGACAGACGGACAGACATCGAAGTGATCTTATAAGTGTTCCGTACGGAACACTAAAAATATAATTCTTACTGAGTTTATTTCTAGAAATAAAATAGCGACCGAAGTTTACATATAATAATAATCTGAATATATATATATATATATATATATATATATATATATATATATATATATATATATACATATATATATATACATATATATATATATATATATATATATATATATATATATATATATATATATATATATATATATATATATATATATATATATATATATATATATATATATATATATATATATATATATATATATATATATATATATATATATATATATATATATATATATATATATATATATATATATATATATATATATATATATATATATATATATATATATATATATATATACATATATATATATATATATATATATATATATATATATATATATATATATATATATATATATATATATATATATATATATATATATATGGCATTATTAGCGCAGGTTCCAAGCGAAGCCGGCCAGTCGCTAATAAATTTTGCCTAGTCATTGGAATGGAAATTATTCCTATCAATTTAACCTGATAATCCAAATTCAATAAAATCCTTTAGTACAGGGGCGGATCTAGGATTCCCGTTATCAGAATGTCACAAAAAGCTTTATTAAATAATAATTTATATATATATATATATATATATATAAATATAAATAAATAATATATATATATATATATATATATATATATATATATATATATATATATATATATATATATATATATATGTACGAGTATATGTATACATTTATACGTATATATATATATATATATATATATATATATATATATATATATATATATATATATACATATACGAGTATATGTATACATTTATACGTATATATATATATATATATATATATATATATATATATACATATATATATATATATATATATATATATATATATATATATATATATATATATATATATATATATACAGTGTGACAATTTAAGTCCGCATCATATGGGATTTTTTTATTTTTTTAAATAATCACTTTAGCCGAGATCTGGTTATGGCATCCATTTGTGCTTCAAATAATATCGGAAATAAAGTATAGTAAGTAGTCATTTTTACGGATGACGTCACCTGTCAAAAATGACATTTTAAAATTTGGCTAAATTATACGTTTTTTTCAAAAATTTTTACGAGAATGTCTTTTTTGACAGGTGATGTCATGCGTAAAAATGACTTACTATATAGTAACTATAGTTTATTTCTGATATTATTTGAAGCACAAATGGATGCTATAACCAGATCTGGGCTAAAGTGATTATTAAAAAAAAATCCCATATGATGCGGACTTAAATTGTCACACTGTATATATATATATATATATATATATATATATATATATATATATATATATATATATATATATACATATATATATATACATATATATATATATATATATATATATATATATATATATATATATATATATATATATATATATATATACATATATATATATATATATACATATATATATATATATATATATATATATATATATATATATATATATATATATATATATATATATATATATATATATATATATATATATATATATATATAGAAGAAAGGAGAGTTTTGAGGTTGCAGTCGCGAAGGATTGGTCAAAAAATTAACTACTTTTGTTTAATATCAAGCTTTCGAATATGGATTTTATTCTTCCTCAAGATATCTGAAATCACATTGTCCCTATAAGTATAATTTTACAATCAAAAAAGTAAACAAAACTTACAAAACGATGAGTTCAATCGTGTAATACATGTCGCCCTAAACAATGGTTTCGAATCTTAAGACTAAAAACTGCACAGCATTTTGTTATTTAGTTTCTGATTAATTAACTGACTAAAGAAAAGAAAATGAAGTTGTTTTCCATCCTTTATTTTCCCTGTTCACTAAGAGGAAAAATCCCACTGGAAAGAATAATATTTTGTTTCTGTATTATGGCGGGAAATCTATAGTATTGAACGGAAGAAAAGGGTTATATGTGAGAAATGTCAAGCGTCAGGATTGAAGAGGTTTCTTTTAATCAGTTCCTAAAACGCGTTTAACGGCAATGCGGCTGAAGGTAATGGAATCGTAAAAAGCAAGCAAGAGAGTACCAGGAAATTATGACCCACTGAATCAAAGACGAGGAACTGCGAGGGTGGAAAATGTTGAAGGATGGAAATTGCAAAAACTTGAAGATTACGATCGAATATAAGCGAAATAGGGGTATTCAAAGGGAGTCTAATGAGTTGTTTGGCAAGGAGTTTTTTGTCAAATTTAAAATATAACAATAAATCGTGGAGAGATCTTCAGTGTCAGATCTTTTATTCATGTTGTTCGGATTGTTGTTGATTGCTACCATTTCAAGGAATTTTCTTTTTTGGTAATTCGGTTCAGTATACAAAATTGAAGCCCCTCCGTAATTCATTCTGTGATCTTTTTTCATTACATGCTCTGCAAGAGAGCATGAAGATATGCCTCTTCTACAATCACTTTTATGTGAAATAATACGTCCTTTCAGGCTTCTAGAGGTTTGACCGACATAGGAAAGGTCACAGTCTGAACAAGGAAGGCTGTAAACAACGTTGCATTTCTGTTCAATTCTAACAGCTCGAGGTTAGGTTATCCAAGACAAAACTACTGATGATCAGAGATATATTGGCACCCATGGCTCTACCCAAGATTCATAAACCTAACTTAGCTCTTAGACCAATTATATCCTCTCTGCGAGCACCTAATGGGAATATAGAAAAATACCTTACCAGTGTTCTAACCAAATCCTACAATAAAACGAACGAACATTATATCAGTGACTCTTTCGCCTTCAACTCATTTATTAATGAATTCCAACTACCTCAGGACTACATCCTTATCAGTTTAGACGTGGTATCTCTTTTCACCAACCTCCCTCTTAACTTGGCAAAGTCTAGCGTTATGGATAATTGGAACTACATTGAACAACATACAACTTTAGATCGACCATCCTTTATGAAATTACTTGACTTCACTTTTGACTCAACTTTCTTTGTGTTCAACGATAGGTTTTATAAGCAAGTGTTTGGTACACCCATGGGTGCCAGTATATCTCCGATCATCAGTAGTTTTGTCTTGGATAACCTAATCTCGAGCTGCATAACGAAACTCCCCTTTTCCCTACCTTTCTTAAAAAGATACGTGGACGATCTCATACTTTCTGTTCCCCGTAACATGATCCAAGACACTCTTAGAATCTTTAATCAAGGCAATGAGTACTTACAGTTTACTGTCGAAGTAGAAGTGAACAAGTCGATTCCATTCTTAGACATGGTTTTAACTCGTAACGACGACAATAAGATTCTTTCCAGATGGTATAGGAAACCTGTTAGTAGCGGCAGATATGTAAATTTTAATTCAAACCATCCAACTAAAATGAAACTGAATATTTTGTCAGCAATGGGATCCAGAGTTCGAAGACTAACACACCCCTCTTTTCTAAAAGATAGTTTAAATGAACTCAAAACCCTCTTCATCGAAAACTCATACCCTCCTAAGTTGGTTCACAGACTTCTTTTTTCTACTCCTCTTCCATTTAATGAAAATAACCCTTCTCCACCTAATAACGAACTTGTCAATAATCATGAGATCATTTTTAGAACCCTTCCGTATTATAAAGACCTTACTCCACGTTTGGTTAATGTTTTCAAAGATCACAATATAAAATTTGCAAAGAAACTTCACAACAATCTTAGTTTCCTTTATTCCAAGCTAAAAACTCCTGTTAGAATTGAACAGAAATGCAACGTTGTTTACAGCCTTCCTTGTTCAGACTGTGACCTTTCCTATGTCGGTCAAACCTCTAGAAGCCTGAAAGGACGTATTATTTCACATAAAAGTGATTGTAGAAGAGGCATATCTTCATGCTCTCTTGCAGAGCATGTAATGAAAAAGGATCACAGAATGAATTACGGAGGGGCTTCAATTTTGTATACTGAACCGAATTACCAAAAAAAGAAAATTCCTTGAAATGGTAGCAATCAACAACAATCCGAACAACATGAATAAAAGATCTGACACTGAAGATCTCTCCACGATTTATTGTTATATTTTAAATTTGACAAAAAAACTCCTTGCCAAACAACTCATTAGACTCCCTTTAAATACCCCTATTTCGCTTATATTCGATCGTAATCTTCAAGTTTTTGCAATTTCCATCCTTCAACATTTTCCACCCTCGCAGTTCCTCGTCTTTGATTCAGTGGGTCATAATTTCCTGGTACTCTCTTGCTTGTTTACGATTCCATTACCTTCAGCCGCATTGCCGTTAAACGCGTTTTAGGAACTGATTAAAAGAAACCTCTTCAATCCTGACGCTTGACATTTCTCACATATAACCCTTTTCTTCCGTTCAATACTATAGATTTCCCGCCATAATACAGAAACAAAATATTATTCTTTCCAGTGGGATTTTTCCTCTTAGTGAACAGGGAAAATAAAGGATGGAAAACAACTTTATATTTTCTTTTCTTTAGTCAGTTAATTAATCAGAAACTAAATAACAAAATGCTGTGCAGTTTTTAGTCTTAAGATTCGAAACCATTGTTTAGGGCGACATGTATTACACGATTGAACTCATCGTTTTGTAAGTTTTGTTTACTTTTTTGATTGTAAAATTATACTTATAGGGACAATGTGATTTCAGATATCTTGAGGAAGAATAAAATCCATATTCGAAAGCTTGATATTAAACAAAAGTAGTTAATTTTTTGGCCAATCCTTCGCGACTGCAACCTCAAAACTCTCCTTTCTTCTTAGTAGCCAGTCAAAAGAAAAGTTACATCTATATATATATATATATATATATATATATATATATATATATATATATATATATATATATATATATATATATATATATATATATATATATATATATATATGAAGCTGTTTGTTTGTTTTTGATACTCATCTTGTTCTTGGATTGGTGGAGATTCTTCTGTTTGTTTGCCCTATGTACAATTTGTGGCAGCCTCCGCATGGGATGCTGTAAACTTCATGGTTTTCCAGTTTTATTTTGTCCTTGCGGTTACCCTCGCAGACATCCTGCCAGGTATAATCATAGCAGTTTCGCTGCCAAAAAACAGTCTAAACTGTTTGAACGATCTTAATTTGACTTCTTGTTAATAATTTTTTTTCAACACGCAAGTTTACTTTCGGGCAGTATTGACAACTGTATAAATTAATATTACTAGATTATTTTAAAATGGCCGAGCACGTGTCAGCTGAGATAAAAACGTGATGGAGTAACTTTTAAATTAAAAAAAAAAATTAAAAATTCTATTAATTCCCAAGTATGATTTTTATCTAATTTAAAATAATTTAATTAACAAACCTATGTTTATTATTTTGCCGTATGTGATGGAGCATTGTCTTGAAGAAAAATGACTTTGTGTTGCCTCTTTCAGTATTCTGGCCTTTCTTCAAGCAGCGAACGGTTCAAATCGGTCAATTGTTGTTGGTAACGTTTAGTATTAACCGTTTCCCCAGGTTTTAGCAGCTCATAATAGACCACGCCCCTCTGGTCCCACCAAACACAGAGCATCGTCTTTCTGCCAAAGCGATTTGGTCTTGCGGTCGATGTGGATGGTGCGCCTGGGTCTACCCATGATTTTTTGCGCTTCGGATTCTCAAAATAAATCCACTTTTTATCCCCTGTAACTATAGGATGCAAAAACGACTTCCTTTTGTACCGAGCGAGCAAAATGTCACACGTATTTTTGTGCTTTTCCATTTGCCTGTTGTTCAACTCATGTGGTACCCATCTACTGGCTTCTGAATCTTTCCCATCTCTCGTAGCCGATTGGAAACAGCTTGTTGACTAACGCCCAATTGCTCGGCGAGTTGTTTTTCTGTTTGCGAATCATCTTCGTCCAACAATGGTTGCAATTCCACATCTTCATATTTTTTTGGCGGTTTTCCACATTCCTTGTCTGCAGCATCGAAGTCACCACTTTTGAAATGCCGAACCATCGTTCACACGTATCTTGCGATGGAGGATGTTCACCATAAGCTTCTCGAAGTAATCGGTATGATTCAAGCGCAGTTTTCTTCAAATGAAAACAAAGAATTAATGCTGTCCGCGAATGCTCTTTCTTCGGTATACATTTCGACATATTAAACACAACACTGTGCAAACACTTTTCCAATTTATTACTCGTGCGCGTCTGACACTTGTTGATGACATAACAAAATGGAGCAGTGTCAAATCTTTATAGCACAAACTGCATTGGTGCACCATCTGCATCCGCATTTCATACTTGTACACCTGGTGTATATATATATATATATATATATATATATATATATATATATATATATATATATATGTATATATACATATATATACATATATATATATATATATATATATATATATATATATATATATATATATATATATATATATATATATATATATATATATATATATACATATATACATGCACACACATAATTATAAGTAATTGTACTTAAAGTTTTCATTATCTCCACAAGAAACCAAAAATGATACTGAAAATATACAAATCTTATCGACTCTCATTGCCCTGCTCCAAATCGATTTGCTTAAAAAAACGGTTGGTTCATCATTACGTCAAATATATGTGTTCCATTATATTGGCAGTCAAACAGACTGACAAAAGAGGGGACTATGTTTTTTTGTGATCTAGGGAACGTGAAAAAAATGCGAAAATCTCGGGACATGTCACTAATACAATTCCTGCGCAAGGGAAAAAACAAAATATATAGTGGTATAGCCTGTCCCAAAATATAACATCCTAATTTTTGCCGCTTAAGTGGGCAATATAAAAATTCTGACCTTTTGTTTATGATAGGTTGCAGAGATGGACTTAAAAATTTTATTTATTAATGCAAATAAATAGATAAGAAGTACAAATATAGAGTTTGAATGAATGGGGTTTACAAGAGGGGACATATTGTATAAATAAAAATATATTTTAACTTAAGCCTAATTCGGTTTCACTATCACTGTCATCAGCTGAGGTAATTATCAGTGATTTTATATTATTTACATAAATATATGAATCTTCAACTTTAACAACTTGCTGAATGGAATTTTTCCAGCTTTCACAAGGTGTATCATCTATAACTTTTTTTACTAATTTAACCACTGACACGCTTAAAGTAGGAGAAACATTTCGTGCCCTTATCTTTGATTTAATTTGATGCCAAATATGTTCAATTGGATTAAACACACAATAATACGGAGGAAGCCGCAAAACCGTGTGTCCCATTTTCTCAGCCATACTATCACAAACATATTTCTTTTTCAATTTATAGTCTTTTAAAAGATCACTTTTTTATAACTAAAGTCAAAATAAATGTCATTTTCTAACATATATTCCTGTATTTCCGATTTGGTGTTGGCCTTATTTAGTAGGCGACTATGGTAACTTGCATTGTCCATAACTATAACACTCTGTTCGGAAACTTTTGGCAAAAGGGAATTTTGTCTTCGTGATAGTCCAAACTAGAATCTTTTATGTTTTTTGCAGATAATAGTAGACAGTTTGAAACCCAGCCCTTTTCAGATCCAACATGCAAAATGGTTATTCGTTCACCTTTGTGCCCTTATTTTTGATTTAACTTGATGCTAAATATATTCAATTGGATTAAACACACAATAATACGGAGGAAGCCGCAAAACAATGTGTCTCATTTTATCAGCCATACATACAGTCTTTCAAAACTTCTAAAAGATCACTTTTTTATAACTAAAGGCAAAATAAATGTCATTTCCTAACATATATGTTCCTGTATTTCCGATTTGGTGTTGGGTGCATTAGGAACCTTATTTAGTAGGCGACTATGGTAACTTGCATTGTCCATAACTATAACACTCTGTTCGGGAACATTTGGCAAAAGGGAATTTTGAAACCAAATTCTGCGGTCGTGTCTTTATGATAGTTCAAACTAGAATCTTTTACGTTTTTTGCAGATAATAGTAGACAATTTGAAACCCAGCCCTTTTCAAATCCAGCAAGCAAAATTGTCGTTTACCTTTATTTGAAGGTGCGTTAGTCTGACATTTTGTACTGCTGTCAGCCCACCCTTTTTGCACAGTGTCATGGGTATCGAACTATGTTCCGTCAAGGTAAATTATTGACCAATTCTCTGATCGATACTTTTTAATTTCTTGTAAATAAGTATGTCGCAAGATTCGTAATCTTTGTGACTCCACCACTACTTGCCTTTTGTTGATTTTTCGGAACGTGAATCCCATTCTTAAGAGAATTCTGTGAAAGGTTGATCAGCCACAATGTATACTGGTTTCGTCCTGCACCAGTCTTAATTTTATTCTGTCTAGTGTCGGCACCAACTGCTCTTCATACATAGAATATATGTTTTTCTCCTGATGACGTCTTTTTCACAATCGTCTACATGATTTTACCAAACTGTCGTAAACATTTTTCACTATTTTTTAGCGTCAAGTAATAAATGTTTTCTCTTGCGATGACCACTGTTGCAATTTTCCCACGGACGCCACATAATTAAAAAAGAACCGTTACGTTGTAAGTAAAACTAAAAATAAAAATAATAAAAAGTATCTTTCGATTCTTAATGGGGACCTGTGGTCATTAGGCCTATATTATCAAATACTTAAAAGGGCTCCAAACCGGGTTGCCAGGTAGTAAATATACAGGTAAAAATAGATCCAATATGATTGCAGGTGCAAGTGAGGGCGGTATACAAAGCAGGTAAAATAAAAATACGTTTATCGTAATACCTGGCAACTATGCACAAAAACTCTCAACTGAGCCGTGATACAGCGAAACGCGTCGTGGGATAACGAATACGAGAACAGTGGGTAGACTGCTGAAATATGAGCCTTGTCCGTTTTCAGTTGTTTTACATTAAACCATTTAAAAATATAATTAAATTTAAATCAAATAAAATGAAATATATAAATGAATATTCCATCCTTGTTTCGACGAGATTCTGATCAGAACGGAAGATGGTCATGCCTCTTCTCCCGTCCCTCCTAAATCCGCCACTGCTCTAGAACGATTATACACTACAATATGTAAAACATTGTACTGTGTTCCAGTAATTGTTAATAAAACAATAATTGATTGATTTATTTTTAAATGTGTTAATGTATCGGTTTCAATTAATCGGTATGTTACGTCATTGTTGATTTTTATTTCATTATCAATTGAATATAACAGACAAAGGTAATTTTTTAATTATCCTCCAATACTCATTTTATAGACCTTATTTAACAGGATCTAGATTAAATGATTTTCTATTAATTCTTATCAATCATTCTATCATATATCTATTTTTATAAATGAGACAAGCACATCCGTGGTGTTTAATTAGGCAGATTTATCATAAATGGTCTAAATAAAGAAAATTATTTTTTGGGCCAGAACAGAAAAGAAATTTGTTCATATTTAAATGCAGCCTTGCTGTAAAAAAATAACACTGTGAAAGCAAAGTTACATTTAAACATAGAAACCGGTTAAGTGCAAGTTGGACTTGCTCAATTCGTATTCTGGACCGTGATTACCTTTAAAATAAAAATTAGCTACCTAATAGCCAATAAATGAATCTAGCTCAATCTAAAATCTAGTAGTAAAAGTTTAAAACAAATATTTACTACCTAAATATTTTGTTTAATTATAATATAACTAGCCGTGCCCGCGGCTCCGCTCGCATGGACTTCATTCACTCTTATCGTCACTGCTCATTCTTTATATTACCTAACGTAATAAAATCTATCTTATAACCTGGCCAGAGAACATATGTATGAATTAAAAAAAAACACTGGTTCTCGAGTGATAAGCGCACTAAAAGACAGACAGACAGACATACATAGAGACGTGGCATTTTATATACGAGTATATTATATGCTTTGCTACATGATATTGTTTCATATATAATGGTTTAGGCAGCGTATTGCAAAATAGAAACTTTTTTTCCGACTTGATTCACTATTATCGTCACTGTTTGTTCCTTATGTTACCTGATGTAATAAAATATATCCTATAACCTGGCCATAGAACATATGTGTAAATAAAAGAAGCACGTAAATCG
>CM032449.1:28201401-28259558 GCA_019049505.1 Pachyrhynchus sulphureomaculatus
GTTTCTTGACAGCGAAATATTTTGAATTATTGACTTTTGAAATGGAAATGAAACATCGGCAACTTTCAACATACAGTCTTTAATAAAATCACCATCAGTGAAAGGTTTTGATCTCTTCGCGATTTCTAATGCAATAATAAAACTTGATTTCAGGGCATCTTCGCTCTCAGTATTAGCTTTAGTAAACATCGATTGTTGACCTTGAAGTTTAGATTTTAAAGATGACAATGTGTCCATTCTTATTTTTTCAGTGTAACAATCGAATTTTGATTTATGATTCGTATCATAGTATCTCTTCAACTTAAAACTCCTTACAAACAGCAACTGTTTGATTGCAAATCAAACACAGTGGTTTACCTTTCCATTCTATGAAAAAATATGCAATTTCCCATTTAGACTGAAAAACTCTTCACTCACTATCAACTTTACGTTTTTGTGACATTATGCCAAAATCGTAACAATTATGGAACTCGACACAACAATTATGGATATCGCACGCGCACGACACAAACAAATGCACAATACCTTCACAATCACTACTTCGCAGTACAACTAAAATCCTTCTCCGACCGTATCGCTTCGATTACTCGACTCACACTCAACTGACTCACGTCGCCCCGACGTACTCCTTTTATAATATCGATAAGGAAGGTTCTAGTCTAGACTCGAAGCGCGTGGAAGATTCTATTGTTCTCAACAAAAATAATAGGATATTTCCGCTTGTTGCTAAGAGATGGCGTTACTGTCTATCTCTCTCGCTTGTCCAGGCACGCGCTGGCCTTGAAATTACTTATAAATGTAGTGTGCGCATTTTAAAACTTCCGTAGAGGAATCGAGTGAAGTCTAAAAGCTCTAAAAAACATGATTCTTCTTTCTGTGACACATTGCGATCGCGGGCCTTATTGATACGTCCCGGGGGCCGGATGCGGCCCGCGGGCCGTATCTTTGACATCCCTGATATATATATATATATATATATATATATATATATATATATATATATATATACATATATATATATATATATATATATATATATATATATATATGTATATATATATATATATATATATATATATATATATATATATATTTATATATATATATATATATATATATATATATATATATATATATATATATATATATATATATATATATATAATATATATTATATATATATAAAGAAGAGTAACGTGAACTAAAAAATATTTTTTATAAAATTAGAACTCATTATATTTTTAATACTGTAAGGCTCAAAGGAAAATTCCTAAAACGTTCCAGAAGTGACCCGTGTGCGGAAAAGCGATTCACGTTGGTTTTGAATCTCGGCAAATTGTACTCTGTGGGAACCCCAGTCCTGAGCATATCATTTTAAGGGGATGAGGTTTTCCATATAAAAGAATTCTTGAAAAGGGTTGTACGAGGAGTGATAAGTTGAACTCTATCCGGGTGTGATGAATTAGCGCAACGTGTATTCCTAGCATCCACTGCTCTGGAAGGAATTAAGCCGACTACATCCATCGAACGCTTCCCATGAAGGTACTTGTAATTGATTCAAGTCAAGATGTTCTAAGAAATCAAGTTTTTGGTGAGTTCTGGATCTTCAATCAATCATCACATATAGCTCTCTTCTGAATAGTATATAACAAAAGCAACGTATATTTGGGAGCACAATCTGAAATATGGGTGCAGTATTCCATCGTTGTTCGAACTTGATGTAGAGTGTGAGCCTTTTTAGTACGACAGAATATTTATTGTTATGCATGCAACATGACCAGAAGATATATTTGCTTAAAATGTTTACGTCCATCTAGTTGAGTGACAATGGAATGGAGTATCTCGACATAACTATGTCGTATTCTACAAGGTTTACTTTTTTTTAGAAGGAACTCTTGCCTGGGTTTGTGTGCCTTTAAATTCTACTTGGTTACTATCACCCCAGGATCAAATTTCTTCCAGATCTTTGTTAGGTTAAATAACTTCCTGTTGTGTTTTTGGATATTCGCATGAGCAGGGATTAAGCGTTTAAATTAAATGAAGAAATAATCTCTAGAGAGGATTAGCTGTGTTTTCCAGCAGATCGTTAATGTAAAGGAGAAAGAGAGTAGGATGCAGTATGGAGCCTTAGGATACACCGGTATGGTATGCTTCATTGTACAGAGTGAGTCAAGGATAGAGTAATGTTCATTATTTCATTTGTTTCGAGAATGACGAAAAAGCGTTAAATAGTTTAAGGGAATGTTAAGGTCCAAAGTTTAAAATTATTTTTAAGTATACAGGGTACTTCAAAAAAGTGTGGCCGATATAACATATGTTTTTTTTAAACGAATCATTCTATTTTCTAATTTATTTTTAAGTTCTGCGTAAAATTTTATAACTTTTTTATTAATAATGTTATATACCTAACCCTAGTAGTTTTTGTAATATTTCAATTTTTTTTTTTTTAAATACTAGTTTTCACTTTTGTAAAAAATTGCCAGTAGCGCCATTATTTCTGAAGGTAGAATACTCATAATTGGTACGAGCGTTCTATAGAGATAAACAATAAGATATATGTAAAGAATTTTTGAGTTAGATGTTACAGGGTGTTCAAAATAAATTTATGCATTTCGAATATTTTAAATTGAAAAATCTCAAATTTTTTAAATGTCACACCCTGTATATTATTACTTTTTCCGATAGATAGAAAGATACAAAACCCTCCAACTTTTATTAAGTATGTATACCTATTTCTAATAGTTTTTCGATTTATTTTGAATTTTTACCCTTGTTTTTAATATACTTACGCTATTGTGAAAACACAAACAAATAATTAATAATAATTTTAATATAGTTTAACTTATCTAATGATTAATTATTATGACGTAATAAGTGTTCAAAAATATGCCCGTCTACTTGAATACATATGTTTAGTCGTTTCACTATATTTTTCTTCATTGTCTTAAGCATAAAGGGCGTTATTGTCCTGCACGTATCCCGTATCCTATTTTCCATATCTACTGGTGTTGTAGGGGGATTCACATAAACACGATCTTTAATGTAGCCCCACGAAAAGAATTCTAAAGGTGTTAAGTCACATGATCGAGGGGACCATTGAATGAATCCATCCCTACCGATCCATTTTTGTGGGTAACGATCGTTTAAAAATTTCCGAACTTCCCGGTGGTAATGAGCAGGAGCTCCGTCTTGGTGAATCCACATTTGTTCCTTTTCAAAGTTATCAACTTCTTCAAGAAGCTGGGGTAATTCGTTTTGCAAAAAAATTGGATATCTAGGCCCGTTAAACGGTTCGCGGAAAAAATATAAACCAATAATTCGAAAATTTAATATTCCACAACATACATTAAGCTACCAATGGTTTTGGTTTTGAACTTCCCGGACCCAAAATGGATTACCTGTTGAATAATAATGCATGTTATGGCTGTTAAGTGCTTCATTACTGCGAAAAGTACGAGGCTGGTTTGAAAAGTCCGTGCATAAATAAAAACTACTTATGTGTTTGGGTAAACCTTTTTTATTTTTCGACATAGTCTCCTTTTAGACTTATACACTTCGTCCAACGATGTTCTACTTTGTTGATCCCTTCCGAATAATAGGATTTGTCCAAGTCTGCAAAATATCCATTAGTGTCTGCAATCACCTCCTCGTTTGAATAAAATCTTTATCCCGCCAGCCATTTCTTCAAATTGGGGAACAAGTAGTAGTCCGAGGGAGCCAAGTCTGGAGAATAGGGGGGATGTGAAACGAGTTGGAATCCTATTTCCATAATTTTGCGACCACAACTGCTGAGGTGTGTGCTGGTGCGTTGTCGTGATGGAAAAGGACTTTCTTGTGGGCCAATCGCGGGCGTTTTTCTTGCAGCTCGGTTTTCAAACGGTCCAATAACGATGAATAATATTCACCTGTACTAGTTTTACCCTTTTCCAGATAGTCGATGAGGATTATCCCTTGCGAATCCCAAAAGACAGTCGCCATAACTTTTCCGGCCGGAGGAACGGTCTTCGCCTTTTTTGGTGCAGATTCCCCCTTGGTAATCCATTGTTTAGATTGTTGTTTGGTCTCAGGAGTATAGTAATGTATCCATGTTTCATCCACAGTGACGAAACGACGCTTAAAGTCCTCCGGATTCTTCTGGAACAGCTGCAAACCATCCTTGCAACACTTCACACGATTCCGTTTTTGGTCAAGCGTGAGCAATCGCGGCACCCATCTTGCGGATAGCTTTCTCATGTCCAAATGTTTATGCAAAATATTATGTACCCGTTCAGTCGAGATGCCCACAGCACTAGCAATCTCACGCACCTTAACTCTTCTGTCATCCATCACCATATCATGGATTTGATCAATGATTTCTGGAGTCGTAACCTCCACAGGCAGTCCAGAACGTTCAGCGTCACTTGTGCCCATATGGCCAGTCCGAAAATTTTGAAACCACTTATAAACTGTTCTAATCGAAGGTTCAGAGTCACCATAATGTTTATCAAGCTTCTCTTTAGTATCCTGAGGCGTTTTGCCTTTCATAAAGTAATGTTTAATCACCACACGAAATTCTTTTTCGTCCATTTCTTAAAAATCACTCGACTTCCTTGATTCATACGGATGCCAAACACAAAGAAATAGACCAATATGGCTGAAACTTGGTGTGCGTTCATTCAAGAGATGCTACTAACTAAACATGACCTCGATACGAGCCGGTGGTGCCATCTCTCGGACTTTGCACGGACTTTTCAAACCAGCCTCGTAGCTTCATCAGAAAACATTATTTTGGATAAAAAAATACAACTCGTTTCACATCCCCCCTATTCTCCAGACTTGGCTCCCTCGGACTACTATTTGTTCCCTAATTTGAAGAAATGGCTGGCGGGACAAAGATTTTATTCAAACGAGGAGGTGATTGCAGACACTAAATGGATATTTTGCAGACTTGGACAAATCCTATTATTCGGAAGGGATCAACAAACTAGAACATCGTTGGACGAAGTGTATAAGCCTAAAAGGAGACTATGTCGAAAAATAGAAAAGGTTTACCCCAAACACATAAGTAGTTTTTATTTTTGCACGGACTTTTCAAACCAGCCTCGTATTTATCGGCCTCTATTGTTCAAAATCACGGTCTTGAAGTTCTTGGTGTAGTTCCATATGAAAGGGATGACACTTGTATTTTCTCGTGGTGCGATTAGCCGTAGATTGGGATGTGTCAGATAAGTCAGCTAGTTGACGGCTGCTGACCTGGGGATTATTTTCAACATGAAGTAAAATTTCCATTTCTTTTTCTTCATTGGTAGCATTCTAGTTTACTACTTTCCGTTTCGTATACTCAACGCTACAACTACCTTCAAACCGTTCCATTAAGCACTGAAAAGATTTTCTAGATGGTATACGTCTATTAGGGTACTTCGCTCCGTAAAGCCTTACTACCAAGAGACAGTTTTTTCCCGCCTCGCCCACTATATAAACCATATCAAGTAATTCATTTTTAGGAAAATCCATAACTATTACCTTTATACGTCACTTACTATTAAACTATTTTACTTGCTTAATAGACATGTCAAAATTTGACAATGCCTACATTTTTGTTTTGTCTGGGCAATTATGATGTTACAGCGTAAGTGTATTAAAAAACAAGGGTAAAAATTGAAAAATTCAAATAAATCGGAAACTATTAGAAATGGGTATATGACATACTTAATAAAAGTTGGAGGGTTTTGTAAAATCTATCAGAAAAAATAATAATATACAGGGTGTGCCACTTAAACAATTAGAGATTTTTCAGTTTAAAATAGTCGAAATGCATAAATTTATTTTAAACAGCCTGTAGCATCTAACTCAAATTTCTTTACATGTATCTTTTTTTTTCATCTCTATAGAACGCTCGTACCAATTATAAGTATTCCTCCTTCAGAAACAACGGTGCTACTTGCAATTTTTTACAAAACTGAAAATTAGTATTTTTTTTTTAAACTGAAATATTAGAAAAACTACTAGGTTTAGGTATATAACATTATTAATATAAAAGTTACAAAATTTTACGCAGAATTTAAAAATAAATTAGAAATAGGATTTAATAAAAAAAAATATGTTATATCGGCTACCATTTTTTGAAATACCTTGTATACTCAAAAATAATTTTAAACTGTGCACCTTAACATCCCCTAATACTATTGTATATAACAGTTTTTCGTCATTCCCGGAACAAATGAGATAATGAACTTTACTCTATCGTTGACTCACCCTGTACATTAAATTAATTAATTTGAACTGATTGTCGTATATATATTTCAATTTTTTACAAACGACCCCTAGATGGCGGTATTGAGATCGTTATAAAATTTGTTATTGTTAAAACAGTGGCAGCTCAGAAATTGGTTTGTTTAGAGTGAGCTTTTAAAGAAAACAGTTTTATGAACAAATGGAACATTCACATGAAGGTTTTCATTGGATGATTTTTTACGATTTTAGTAAAGGCCTAACTCAACAATGATGCATCGAATCGCTTCGTTCAACTTTTGGTAATGAATCACCATCAGAAAAGAATGTTTACAATTGGTTTGCAGAATTTCATCATGGTCGTACTTCCGTCAGCGATGAATTTCGTGAAAATCGACCAAAATCGGTTGTTGTTCCAAAATTCTGTGCGCAACATGATTGAAGAGGATAGACATGTAACTTACCGTGAGACAATTTGACCGAAACTCAAAAATAGGCTCATGCCAATTGGTGTAAGGAAATGTTCAAAAAATTTGACCGAGGTCATGCAATTTCCGTATACAACATCATAACAGGAGATGAAACTTGGATATATTCGTACGAACCGGAAACTAAGCAACAATCTACTGTTTGGGTGTTCCAAGATGAACTGAATCCAACAAAAGTGGTTCGTTCGTGAAACACTTCCGAGAAGATGATCGCTTGTTTCTTTGGTTGTTGATGTTACAACCATTACTTTAGAGGATCAAAGAACACTTAATGCTGATGGTATACAACAATTTGTTTGCCAGAAGTCATCGATGAAATCAGGAAAAACAACCGAAAACCTCACATCATTCTTCATTATGACAATGCCAGCTCTCACATGGTACTTCAAAAAATTGGACGGAGAAAAACATCGAATTAAAGTCTCATTGCCCGTATTCACATGCTTAATAGCCTAACGATTTCCGAATGTTAAAAAAAATGCGTGGACAGCGATTTTTATCACCTCAAGAAGCTGTTGAATCCTTCCAAACCATTTCAGAGTAGAAAAAAATGTTTCAAGAATTGGTTCGAACGCATGCAAAAGTGTATAAATCTTAATGGCGAATATTGTGTGAAATAATAAAACGATTTTCACCAAAATTTTTTTTTTCTTTAATTGTTTTTATAAAAACTTAACAGGTAGCCCTCGTATATCGATACGTCTGTCGCTGAGCAATATCTGAACACCATATTACACTTTTTTTTTTACCAAATTACCCGTGATTATGTTTAATTATAATCTGATTATACCTGAATAATACCCGAGATTAGTTATGTTTACAAGAAAAGTTATTAATTAACTTAATTATCTTTTAAATTTGTTTGTTGTGTATGTATTTTCTTGCTTCGTTTAAAATACAATAATGTAGGATGTCCAATCTCACCAACTGAACCTCAACATATGCATGCATAATTTTAGCGAACTGCTTGTTCAAACTAAAATAAGTTTTTCAGTGCAAACTGTCAATTTTAATAACGAATGTCTAAACACTGAGATCATCGCTCAACAGGATTACCAATAAAAGAAAATAATGTTAGTCAGGGGACACCGAGACCTGCGAACATATTAGAAAATATATATAGTCAAAGATACAATCATAAGTGAATGGAAAAAGTTTCTCGATGCTGATGAGTCTCAACCCAACGATTTCTGGGTTTTTGCTCGGGCGTTGTTACCAACTCAACCACACCACTAATGAAACATAGAGAGAGCCGAAATTTTTGGGTGATTTTCAAGAAGCTGTATCTCAGCGAAAAATGGGCGTAGAGCGATGAAAAAAAGCAAATTGTAGCCTAAATATTTTTATCATTTCGATCATTTTCGAGTAATCAGAAGAAAACTATCGGGAAAAAAAGTTTCCAAACTTTTATTTGCCTTTCAAAGGGTTCACGGACTTCGATAATTTTTTTTTCAGTGATTCCACCTTAGAGCATTCAGCATTTTTTGTCCTTTTTAATTTGAACGGTCCAAAAGCGTTGTACGATGATTTTTGGCAGAGTTATTGTCATTCAAAGCAAAAATAACACTTCTGATTTTGATAACTAATTACTCGGGAACTAATGATCGTACAGACAATTCAAGTGGAGTTTTGAAAACTTCAAAATATACTCTAGGATACGTCAGCACAATGATGTATTCTAGAGTATATTTTTTTTTGATCAACACACAAGTTTTGATCAAAATTTTTTTTGACAATTCGAGAAAGTCGATTCAAAAAATCGTGAAAAATTGCGTATTCACTTAACTTGAAATAACTTTGTAAATAATGGTTAGACTAAGGATATTTTCGTTTTTTGTTAACCCCAAAATATACTCGAGAAACTCTCAAAATTTCAAACCGCTGCGATTTTTTTTCATTATGTTCTGCATACTTTTGTTAAAAGTCAATTAAAGGATAAATTTATCGTTTTTTGAGGTTGAAAACGTTTTTTTAGCAATTAACATTTGTTTTTATCGGACAAGGTTAATTATTAACAAAAGAAAAAAAAATGAAAAAAAAAAAACTTTTTTTTTTTCGAAACTCGCTGAAAACTAGAAACTTGAAGCTACAATTTACTTTTTTGTCCGTTAGTGCGCTTATCACTGGAGAACCACTTATCCGATTTACGTACTTTTTTTTTTAAAGATACATATGTTCTCTGGCCAGGTTATAGGCTATATTTTATTACGATAGGTAGCATAAGAAATGAGCAGTGACGATAATAGCGAATGAAGTCGGAAAAAAATTTGCCGCTAGCGCGTTCCCTTGCAATATACAGCCTAAACCATTAAATATGGAACAATATTATGTAGCAGAGAATATCCATAATCTATAATATATATAAAATGCAATGTCTCTCTTTGTTTGTCTGTCCATTAGTGCGAGAATCACTTATCCGATTTACGTGTATTTTTTTAAATTCGTACATATATTCTTTGGCCAGGTTATATAATAATAATAATAATAATAATATATATATATATATATATATATATATATATATATATATATATATATATAAAATGCAACGTCTCTCTGTCTATCTGTCTGTCCGTTAGTGCGCTTATCCCTCGAGAATCACTTATCCGATTTACGTGATTTTCTAACTTCATACATATGTTCTCTGACCAGGTTATAGATACATATTTTATTACATCTATAATATATATAAAATGCAACTTATCTCTGTCTGTCCGTTAGTGCGCTTATCACTGGAGAACCACTTATCCGATTTACGTACTTTTTTTTTAAACATACATATGGCCAGGTTACAAGCTATATTTTATTACGATAGGTAGCATAAGGAATGAGCAGTGACGATAATAGTGAATGAAGTCGGAAAAAAGTTTGTCGCTAGCGCGTTCTCTTGTAATACACAGCCTAAACCATTAAATATGGAACAATATTATGTAGCAGAGAATATCTATAATATATATAAAATGCAACGTCTCTCTGTCTGTTTGTCCGTTTGTGCGCTTATCACTGGAGAACCACTTATCCGATTTACGTGCTTTTTTTTAAACATGATAAACCATTAAATATGGAACAATATGATGTAGCAAAGAATATCTATAATATATATAAAATGCAACGTTTCTCTGTCTGCCTGTCCGTTAGTGCGCTTATCACTGGAGAACCACTTATCCGATTTACGTGCTTTTTTTTAAAAAATATACATATGTTCTCTGGCCAGGTTATAGGATATATTTTATTATGTTAGGTGGCATAAGGAATAAGCAGTGACGATAATAGTGAATCAAGTCGGAAACTTTGCCGCTAGCGTGTAGCATGTAGCATGTAGCAAAGAATATAATAAATATATATATATATATATATATATATATATATATATATATATATATATAATATGCAACGTTTCTCTATCTGTCTGTCTGTCCGTTAGTGCGCTTATCACTTGAGAACCGATTTACGTGTTTTTATAAATTTATACATATGTTCTATATAATTCGATATAAGCCTAGATAATGGGAGATAAAGTGAGATAATGGGAGATAAGTATAAATAATGAGAGATAAGGAGAAATAATGGGAGATAAGCAGAGATAAGTCTAGATAATGGGAGTTATGGTGAGATAATGAGAAATAATGGGGGATAAGGAGAAATATTGCGAGATAAGTCGAGATAAGCCTAGATAATGGGAGATAAGGTGAGATAATGGGAGATAAGGAGAAATAATAGGAGATGAGCAGAGATAAGCTTAGATAATGGAAGTTATGTAAAGATAATGGGAGATAAGAGAAAATAATGGGAGATAAGGGGAAATAATGGCAGATATTTTATTACGTTAGGTAACATAAGGAATAAGCAGTGACGATAGTAGTAAATCAAGTCCACGCGAGCTGAGCCGCGGGCACTGCTAGTATATATATATATATATATATATATATATATATATATATATATATATATATATATATATATATATATGTATATATATATATATATATATATATATATATATATATATATATATATATGTATATGTATATATGTATGTATATATATATATATATATATATATATATATATATATATATATATATATATATATATATATATATATATATATATATATATATATATATATATATATTTATATGAATATCAGTATTTCGTGCTAATAAACTAAGTTTGTGAGGCCAATATGTCGGAAAAGAAGAATAAGTACCACTTAGGGGATAAAGCAAAAAAACTACTTATTATTTAATTAATAATATTCAAATTTTTCCATCTATTAAAAGTGTCGCGACGTCAAATATGAATTAGAAAAATTTATAATACGTAAGTATAAAACAATTTTTATAAAACAAAAACAGACATTTAATTTCTGGAACCATCTAAACTTGAAAAACACTTTAGCATGTCCTTACGACGTCAAACTTTTCAAGTGGATTGTACTTGGTGAATCTCAAAAATGACTTATTTAATGACTTATACCTTCTTTTAGAGATAACAAAATACTTATTTATATATACACACACACACACACACACACACACACACACACACATATATATATATATATATATATATATATATATATATATACATATATATATATATATATCATATATCAATCAGTACATACCTGGATTTATGAGGCAAAGGGTGTGGGCATATGGATACAAAAGATACTTCTTTAAAGCAAAAGAGATCACTAAAGACGAAGTTGCTTACAAAGGAATTAGGCGTTAATCGACAACCAATGAAGAAAAAAACCCTGTTGCAGTGGAATTCTAAAAGCTGAAACCCGCTCAAGCATAGTACCACAAAATATTGACGAGGTTTTTCAAAAATGAACAGTGGCTCTAAAACCTTACATTCTACTTAAAAATTAATAACCGGGGGAGAGACGGAAGAATTAAAAAAAAAATCTTTTCCTTCAGTAAAACTCTAAAAACTTGCACAAAATTTAAAAATCGATTACCGGGGGTAAACATTTTTTTTAAAAAAAAAGAACCACCAATAAAAAAAGCTCTGTTTCTAAGGGGTACTATTTTTTATATCCGTAATAGCAAGGAGGGAGGATATGACCCTCTGACCCTCCTTTGGGTATGCCACAACAAGAAATTGATATTCTCATCTACTCTCATATGTTTTACTATAAATAATATGCCTAAAATTTACCCATTACCTCAACCAAAAAGAAACCACATCTATAATCTATAATATATATAAAACGCAACGTCTCTCTGTCTGTCTGTCCGTTAGTGTGCTTATCACTCGAGAAACACTTATCCGATTTACATGTTTTTTTTTTAATTCATACATATATTCTCTGGCCAGGTTTTAGTATATATTTTGTTACGTTGCTTGGGTAACAGAAGGAATAAGCAGTGACGGCAATAGTTAATCAAGTCGTCAATGTTTGCCGCTAGCGCGCTCTCTTGCATTGCACACTGTAATGGTGTCTACGATGGACAAAGGCTCAAGCAGAGAGTAACACAACACAGGAGTGATTGCTTAATAGGAAAGAACTCTTGTGCTGCAACGAACCATCATATATATCAATGGGACACCAATTGGATTTTAAGAATGTAAAGATTCGGGAACAAGAAAACAATCACAAAAAACGCTTGTTCCTTGAGATGTGTCACATTAACAAAGAAACACACTTCATAAATTATAAGTTAGACACCAACAATTTGACTAATATATACTGTAATATTTTAAATAACTTAAATCACACAATTAATAGTCATATCTCATTTACTAACAATCAACACACGTCCATCTCTTTTTCATGTTATTTACTAACAAATACAAAATAACTTTCCCTATACTGAACCACTGTTCAGATTTCTGAAGAAATAAACACAATAAATAACAACAGTGTCATTGCAGCCAGAGCCACAGTATGTTGTTTCGTCTTGTCTGTTCGTAGTTCTGTTAGTTATATATATTTAAATTGAATATATTTTTCTGTGATACCTCTTCCAATGGAGGAATACTTTGGTTGGTGAGTTTTTCCTTTTTTTTTTAACGTGATAAACTTACCAAAAGACTGCTTTGTTATTTTCTAGTTTTTAACTCCAGATGAAGCTGAAAAAATATCAGCGAAATATAGAGTTTTTCTTTAACAACAAATAAGTATTTTATTCAAGACCGCTTTCTCGAAATCTCTACACTTTCTTATACTTTTAACGGTCGAAACATTTACTAAAATTTTATATATGTATCGAGAATATTTACTAAAATATAAAAAATATATATATATGTATATATATATATATATATATATATATATATATATATATATATATATATATATATATATATATATATATATATATATATATATATATATATATCTATATATATATATATATATATATATATATATATATATATATATATATATATACTATTTCGTTTTATACTTTAATAGGGTAAAATTAGCTACCAACAATCTTTGACTAATAACTGTAAATAAATATACGAAACTGCTTATATAAATCTACTTTGCATGGGGCATAGCCCTCAGCAATAAGTCGTCTATCACAAAGTCTAAAGTTGTCTCAATATTTTACTTTCCATTTGTCCAAAAATTGATACTAAGTTGGGAATCTGGAATCTTTGGTACAATGACACTACTCAGTATATATAACCACTACACCAAATACTTTATTTTTCGCCGCGCGTTTCGCTAACCATGTTAGCTACTGACTGAAACGCGCGTCGAGTGCAAAAATAAAGTGTTTGGTGTAGTGGTGATATATACTGAGTAGCAAAAATTGATAGAACAAATGGTTAATGCCTTTCTAGTACCTAAAATTGGCTTAAAAGTAAAAGCAAAAGCCACTCAAACGCTTAAAAAAAAATTAAAAAGCACCTTGGGCGTTTACTGAAGTTTCTCGATATGGTAACGAGAAAAAGTGCTTGAAAATTTAAGTAAGAGTTTGGGAGTATTTGGTCAAGTATAAAAGAAAAAGTGCTTCAAGTCTTTTTAAAAGTATGCTCACACTCGTTGGACTTCAACTTCCTTGAAAAAAATATGAAACTCCTTAAAAAACCTGAAAGTCTTTGAAGGATCTTGAAGCGCTATTTTTAATTATCAACTTCAGTAAAAGAGTTCAATTTACATGTTCTAATTATCACAACTTTAAAAATAAGCTTGAAGAACAGTGCCATAGAATATGGACATTTTGGGAACACATTTACATGCAAGGAGAGCAAAAAATATTTAATGTGAATTTTATAATTTTTTCAAATAGTCCTAATCAAACAATTTATTAAAATTTGGTTTAAAATTTTCTATTGTTCTGTACTAGACAAAGCGGTAAATACGCAAGCACTCGTACTTAAGTACCTAAATAAATCCAAACATTACATAACATATCTAAGATAAAATAGTTTTATGTATAGGTAAACAATAGGTAGCGGGGTAATTAGGATTAAGGGAAAAATGTAAGAGAGAAGTCCCAAAGTGATTGTATATATATATATATATATATATATATATATATATATATATATATATATATATATATATATATATATGTATATATGTATGTATGTATGTATGTGTATATATATATATATATATATATATATATATATATATATATATATATATATATATATATATATATATATATATATAAAATACAACGTCTCTCTGTCTGTTTGTCTGTCCGTTCGGCGCTTATCACTCAAGAACCACTTATCCGATTTACGTGCTTTTTTTTTTAAACATTTATATGTTCTCTGGCCAGGTTCTAGGCTATATTTTATTACGTTAGGTAACATAAGGAATAAGCGGTGGCGATAATAGTGAACTAAGTCGGAAAAAAGCTTGCCGTTAGCGCGTTCTTTTGCAATACACTGCCTAAACCCATGTATGACTCTTTTAAGTTGCGAATGTGGAATCTTTAGCACAATGATACTACTCAGTATATATCACCACTACCCCAAACACTTTATTTTTGCGCTCGACGCGCGTTTCGCTAACCATGTTGGCTTCATCAGGAGCGATGATTGACTGCCATCGCTCCTGATGAAGCTAACATGGTTAGCGAAACGCGCGTCGAGTGCAAAAATAAAGTGTTTGGTGTAGTGGTGATATATACTGAGTAGTATGTCTCTTTGTCTGTCTGTCTGTCTGTTCGTTAGTGCGCTCACTCGAAAACCACTTATCCGATTTACTTGTTTTTTTTATTCATACATTTGTTCTCTTTCCAGTTTATATAATAATAATAATAATCTATATTCTACAATATATATAAAATGTAACGTCTCTCTGTCTGTTTCTCTGTCCGTTAGTGCGCTTAACAGTTAAGTACCACTTATTCAATTTAGGTATTTTTTTTAGATTTATACATATGTTCTCTGGCCTGGTTATAGGATATATTTTATTACGTTAAGTAATATAAGAAATAAGCAGTGACGATAATTGTGAATCAAGTCGGAAAAAATTTTGCCGCTAGCGCACTCTCTTGTAATACGCTGTCCGTTAAATATGGAACAATATCATGTAAAAAAGAATATAATATATATAAAATGCAATGTCTCTTTGTCTGTCTGTCCGTTAGTGCGCTTAGCACTCAAGAACCCCTTACCGATTGACGTTTTTTTTTTATAAAATACATGTGTTCTATGTTACGTTAGGTAACATAAGGAATAAGCAGTGATGATAATAGTGAATCAAGCCCACGGGAGCGGAGCCGCGGGCACAGCTAGTATATATATATATATATATATATATATATATATATATATATATATATATATATATATATACGAGGCTGATTTGAAAAGTCCGTGCAAAGTCCGAGAGATGGCACCACCGGCGCGTATCGAGGTCATGTTTAGTTAGTAGCATCTCTTGAATGAACGCACACCAAGTTTCAGCCATATTGGTCTATTTCTTTGTGTTTGGCATTCGAATGAATCAAGGAAGTCGAGTGATTTTCAAGAAATGGACGAAAAAGAATTTCGTGTGGTGATTAAACATTACTTTATGAAAGGCAAAACGCCTCAGGAGACTAAAGAGAAGCTTGATAAACATTATGCTGACTCTGCACCTTCGATTAGAATAGTTTATAAGTGGTTTCAAAATTTTCGGACTGGCCATATGGGCACAAGTGACGCTGAACGTTCTGGACGACCTGTGGAGGTTACGACTCCAGAAATAATTGATCGAATCCATGATATGGTGATGGATGACAGAAGAGTTAAGGTGCGTGAGATTGCTAGTGCTGTGGGCATCTCGACTGAACGGGTACATAATATTTTGCATAAACATTTGGACATGAGAAAGCTATCCGCAAGATGGGTGCCGCGATTGCTCACGCTTGACCAAAAACGGAATCGTGTGAAGTGTTGCAAGGATGGTTTGCAGCTGTTCCAGAAGAATCCGGAGGACTTTAAGCGTCGTTTCGTCACTGTGGATGAAACATGGATACATTACTATACTCTTGAGACCAAACAACAATCTAAACAATGGGTTACCAAGGGGGAATCTGCACCAAAAAAGGCGAAGACCGTTCCTTCGGCCGGAAAGGTTATGGCGACTGTCTTTTGGGATTCGCAAGGGATAATCCTCGTCGACTATCTGGAAAAGGGTAAAACTATTACAGGTGAATATTATTCATCATTATTGGACCGTTTGAAAACCGAGCTGCAAGAAAAATGCCCGCGATTGGCCCACAAGAAAGTCCTTTTCCATCACGACAACGCACCAGCACACACCTCAGCACTTGTGGTCGCAAAATTAATGGAAATAGGATTCCAACTCGTTTCACATCCCCCCTATTCTCCAGACTTGGCTCCCTCGACTACTATTTGTTCCCCAATTTGAAGAAATGGCTGGCGGGACAAAGATTTTATTCAAACGAGGAGGTGATTGCAGACACTAATGGATATTTTGCAGATTTGGACAAATCCTATTATTCGGAAGGGATCAACAAACTAGAACATCGTTGGACGAAGTGTATAAGCCTAAAAGGAGATTATGTCGAAAAATAAAAAAGGTTTACCCCAAACACATAAGTAGTTTTTATTTTTGCACGGACTTTTCAAACCAGCCTCGTATATATATATATATATATATATATATATATATATATATATATATATATATATATATATATATATATATATATATATATATATTAGACTGGCCCCAAAAAAACAAAGTATCGTTTTTTTAGACGCACTTTTTTTTAGGTTACATTACCAGGTGTACAAGTATGAAATGCGGATTTTTTTCTAAAAAAACATGTTAAATTCGGAAGAATGATAAAAAGTGCTTTATTCAAAGTATGCTCTATCGCTTGTTATACATTTTTCCCATCTTTCGGGCAATTTGTGAATACCACGCCAGTAAAAATCTGCTGCGAACCATTCATCGAGCCATTTTTTTTTTTTTTTTTCGCGAACCAAAGCGCTGCTCAGCAAGTGCGTGACCCATCGATGCAAACAAGTGGTAATCGGAAGAAGCCAAGTCTGGTGAGTAAGCCGCATGGGGTAGAACTTCCGAGCTGAGTGCTTCCAACGTGTCGCGAACTAGTTTCGCCGTATGTGATGGAGCATTGTCATGAAGAAAAATGACTTTGTGTTGCCTCTTTCGGTATTCTGGCCTTTTTTCAAGCAGCGAACGGTTCAAATCGGTCAATTGTTGTTTGTAACGTTTAGTATTAACCGTTTCCCCAGGTTTTAACAGCTCATAATAGACCACGCTCCTCCGGTCCCACCAAACACAGAGAATCGTCTTTCTGCCAAAGCGATTCGGTCTTGCGGTCGATGTGGATGGTGCGCCTGGGTCTACACATGATTTTTTGCGCTTGGGATTCTCAAAATAAATCCACTTTTTATCCCCTATAACTATACGATGCAAAAACGACTCCCTTTTGAACCGAGCGAGCAAAATGTCACACGTGTTTTTGCGCTTTTCCATTTGCCGGTCGTTCAACTCATGTGGTACCCATCTACCGGTCTTCTGAATCTTCCCATCTCTCGTAGCCGATTGGAAACAGCTTGTTGACTAACGCTCAATTGCTCAGCGAGTTGTTTTTGTGTTTGCGCATCATCTTCGTCCAACAATGCTTGCAATTCCACATCTTCGTATTTTTTTGGCGGTTTTCCACGTTCCTTGTCTGCAACATCGAAGTCACCACTTTTGAAAGGCCGAAACCATTGTTCGCACGTATCTTGCGATGGAGCATGTTCACCATAAGCTTCTCGAAGTAATCGGTATGATTCAACAGCAGTATTCTTCAAATGAAAACAAAAAATTAACGCTGCGAATGCTCTTTGTTCGGTAAAAATTTCGACATATTGAACACAACAATACAACACTATGCACACATTTTTCCAATTTATCACTCGTGCGCGTCTGACACTTGTTGATGACACAACAAAATTGCGCAGTGTTAAATCTTTATAGCACAAACTGCATTGGTGCACCATCTGTTGTCTGAAATCCGCATTTCATACTTGTACACCTGGTATATGTCAGGAATAAACCCTCCAAATTTTATCAAAAAATAAAGGTCGCTCAAGCCCGGTTTTTACCAGAATGTCACATCTTTTTAAGCATCAGAGGTTAAATTCGACAGAAAAAAAGTATTTTGAGCTTTCATTATGTTTTTGAGGCCTCTGAACATGATTCTATTAAAAACTTGGCTCTTACTATACTATTTTGTTATTATCTAATGAATTTAAAAAAAAAAACATTTTTGAAGTATAAGTTTCTGGAAAAAGTAATTATTAAGATTTAAAAAAAAAAGTTAAATAATATTAAAAATTGGCTAAGTAATATTGCAGACAGTGTTTGAAGACCGGTAGCTGCCCCAATCTGACGCCAGGTCATATTTAATGCTATAACTTTTTATTGGAATGGAATTTTCTTAATTTTTTTTTTTTTGAATAATTCTTAGAAGTGAAGAAGAAAAATGGAAATTTAAGGTGTATGTAACCCCTTATTTAACAGCAAAACACATCGGAAAATGAGATTTAGTATCCTTGTTATTAAACGCGATTAAGATACTAATATCACCACTGAATGAAGAGCAGTAGTTGTAAAAATAGAGAACTAATACTGCTATTGTTTGTTTAGGGTTAACTCTGAAAATACAAATCAATATAAACAGGAATATTGGTGATCTCGGTATAGAAATCTCTTTTGGTAAACCCTCTAAAAAATTTTAAAATGTGGGAGATAGGGGGCGAAGTCCTAAAGAGATCTCTATGCCAAGATCAACAGTGTTTTATTGATCTACATACTCAGAGTTACGATTAAACATCCAATAGTGAAATTAGTCCTCTATTTTTACCGACCATGCTATTCATTTAATGGCGGTATTCTAACGAATATTAACAAATTTCATTTCCTGATGTTTTTTTCCCTTGAATTAGTTTTGAGGACTTCACATCGGATAGCACTGAGGTATGTTGTTTACTGACACTTTTGTATATATGCTTCTTAAATCTCTCTTTTAATTTGCTATTTGCCTTTTCACTCAGGCTGGCTGATAAGTTGTGATATGGAGCGAAACATGTTTGTCGTCGTTTGGTATGTTAGAGATGACACGCGAGAGTAAGCTATAACTATGAACGCCAGTATCTTTAATGCCAGAGTAAAGCATTTACTGGACGGTCTTGGTCCGCTAAGTCGATATGTATCTTATCCTTGTTCCTTGACCTTCCTCCTCCAGAGAGTGTTCTTTAAGAGTGAAAGTCGACGGATTCCAACACCTTCGCTATTAACGCCGGTGTGCCCAAAATCTCCATACTGTCTCCTACTCCCTATCTCATTTACATTAACGATCTGCTGGAAAAGACCGGGAATTCAATCTACAGCTTTGCAGATGACAGTACACTTATCTCTTCATTCACTTTGAACGCTCGGACACCGGCTACTCAGACGAATATCCGCATACAGCAGGAAGTCATTCAACTTAACAAAGACCTGGAAGAAATTCTATCTTGGGGAGACAGTAACCAAGTGGAATTTAACGCTACAAAAACCCAGGCGGCAGTTTTTTCTAAAAAAGTTAACGTTGCTGAACCCGACATAGTTATGTCGGGACACTCCATTCCGCTAACATCGTCATTCAATTTGTTGGGCGTTAATTTGGGAGCAGATATGTCCTGGCATGACCATGTTGCAGGCATAGCAAGGAGAGCTTCTCAAAAGTTGGGAATATTATTTCGAACCAGAAAGCTTTACACTCCACAACAACTCATTATTTTAAAGTGAAACTAGTTGCTAAATATATTGATCTAAAGTTTGAAAATAACAAAGTCGTTCTAAATGTCTGTGATTTCCTATATACCAGGTATCCTATCAAAATTAAGCACTCGTCGATGCTAATTATCGAATCTTTGGTCTAAAGTTCTCTTCTACCCCTTTGACATAAATAATTATGAATAAAATGAAATAACTCTCATAATGCTATGGAAAACATAACAAATTTGTCGACCTCCACTATGTTTACCTCTTCCTCCAAATTATGGGTTTCTAATATATTTCAAGTATTATGTGTGTACCGAATTTAAAATCGATATCTCGTTCGGGGGCTGTCGTATTAACAGATAGACCAGCAGACAGACAGACAGACCACCGGACAAACACACATGTCTTTCGTGATCTGGGGTTCATGAAACGTGAAAAAATGCATTAAATATCTTGAAGGGCAAATTTCTCACAAATATAACATGAATTACCTAGGGAAAAAAAAGTTTAAGTTTATTAATGAGCTTATTGCTACATTTTGGCCTTATTGCGTCTCCAAAGCGAAATACGTTTCTTTTTAATGGGTAACCTCTATTTAGTCATTCTGTATGAGTTTTCTTATCTCATAGGCATCTATATACGTATAGGAGCCAACCTCTGTTTGTATATTTGTGTAGTTGCATGTACAGATATTATAGAGAACAAATAATCCAATCTTCAGGCGAAGGTACATTATCTAGCGAGGTTTCCCTCCATATTTGAGTAAAATTGGTTTAAAAAACAAGGGAAATATGGTAAAAATAATACGGAACGATTTTATTTTTGACGTCATTAACATCTATAACATACTTAATCATATATATATATATATATATATATATATATATATATATATATATATATATATATATATATATATATATATATATATATATATATGTGTATGTGTGTGTTGAGAGAACTTACGATATTTTATCAACATAAAACTTAAAATTAAACTTAATGTTAATTATGACCAACTTAAGCTAATCCAGAGGTAGTGGGTCGCTGGGTCTAGGAAGACGGTGTGAGAGAGGGCGGTAAAAAAAAAAATCGGAGGGGTCCCACCTCCACTTCCTGAAGGGAACTCGACGATGCCCCTTCTTAATGCAAAATTTTGATCGAATTAATTTATTTCCTCTTTCGATTTTGTTTCACTGTAGTTTATATATTCATGTATCTCTCTTGTTAAAATGGTGAGGTATCCTTCCTCAATGTGGGACTTTGTCCCGGGGTACCTACAACCCCCATTCTACTACTTTTTGAAATATTTATTTATAATTAGTGAAAAATATGAACTTTAAATTAGGTTTATTTTTCAAATCTTTGCTCACAATTTTTATTATAATTACTCTGAATATGCAAACCAAAGATATATCTATCATTATTTATAAATATCATTCGTATAATATAAAAATGATCCATTGAATATATAATTTACAAAGAATACTTAATTACTAACTTATACTCTATTTGGCTCAACAAAATTTTACTATTTACACATTCCCGGCTACAGACGGAGCACCCCAGTCGGAACGAAGTCTTCTAAGGCTTCGATCTTTTCTCTTTTACAAAGTTCTTCTAATAACGTGCTCGGTGTTATGTCGTTTACTTCTTCAACATCTAGTATCACTTTTAGTTTGTTTCTGGCTCTGAAAAAGTCGCAATAATATAGCCTATGTAGCGGTCGTCTTCCATTTGCATGCAATCTCGGCATTTTAGGTTTACCGTTTTGCCAATTCTCCCATAATGGGTTGCAAATTGTCCGTGCCCAGTTAAAATTTGTGTTAATTTTTGATTAAATCGAATATATAGGTTTTGCTTTTTCCTGATTTCCGGAACAAAGCAGTGCGACACCCTGCCTTTTTCGCTCATCTGCCATTCTCTTTGCCATTTACTGATGGTTCTATCTCTTAGCCAATTGTTCAGTGCCCTTTTGTTCATTCTCGGTGGTTCGGCTGTTAGTGTGAACTCATTCTCACTGTCTCGAATCATTTCACCGGCTTTGTACCGTATATAATTCAGTCTTTCTTTTATGAGTTCGAGAGGGGGCGGTAAGTGTTCCTGACTGCGGTGTTCGGATGATGTGTGGCTTTGTACAGGAATTTGAACTGAGTGTTGCTCATAAATTCCACGATTGTGGGCATCTGGAGGTCTCTATGAAGCTGGGTGTTGCGAATGGACCGTGCGGCTTTGGCGATCATACGGAGGGTCTTGTTTTGGACTGTCTGGAGCGTAGATCTATATGGTCGTGATATTTGGCACCATGCTGGGCTAGAGTAAGTGAATCCTGCTCGGATGATCATCTTGTAAATTGTCAACTTGTTGCGGGTTGACATCTTACTCGACTTGTTGACGATTCGGTGGAGCTTGCCGAGGAATTGGTTTGCTTTCTTGATGGAGGTGGCGACCGGGTCCTTCCATACTATCCGCTATAATTAATCATATATGATATAATTAGAAATGTAGAATCTATCAACTAGTTCATGATTTAAATTTTGTTTAACCTATATTACCACAATGATGCAAATCACGTAGTTCACGCTGGTTATATATGCTTATCCCTTATAGAGTAATTGTTTTAGAACAAACATAAAGTAAATAAACACAGTGCGACCTCGATAATCCAGACTAATTAAAACCGCGGTGAACCGAATTAGTAAATAATTCGAATTACTGAAGCAGGACATTATTTTTATTAAAAAACGAATCATTTAATACGAAACAACTAAAAAATATTACATACATAGAATAATATTTAAAATAGAAGCATATGTTATCAAGTTTCATCTTATTTTGTAAAAAAAATTGTAATTTTTGTTTGCTTGACCCTTCTCTGGTTCATCATAAAAGCAATTTCTTTTAATCTTTGAAGTACAAGAACATCACTTAGAGGGATATCATTTTCTTCTGCCCATCTCATGCACACATTGAAACTTTTAACTGCCTAATCATTCTTCACAGTGTTCTTAATAGTGGTTTGTATTAGTATTTAACTCTGAACCTTCATTATCACTCTCGTGTTGTGCATCTGTATCATCTATGTCTTCCAGTGGTAACAAATCATTTTCAAGCTAATTACATATTTCCACGTTCGTGAGATTCTGCTCAGTGAGAACATTCAGCATATCTGAAACATCTGTTAAATATTTACGAATTAACCAAAAAAATACTAAAAGAAAAATTTCAGTCTTTACCTCTCATCTCTTCATTCGTGGAAAGCAAATTGTGCCGCAATTCACTCAGAGGAATCAGATCTTCAGCATCATATTCAGTGTCTGGGTTGGTATCTGCCACATAAGCCATAATTTTGTGCCAGCACTTTTTCAAGACTTCAGGGGAGACTTTTTCCCATGAATTGCATAGTAGACATACAGTATCTTTTAGGTTAATGCTTTTTAATAACCTAACAAGGTTCTTTGAATTGTTGTGGCTGTTACTTGATGGAAATTCATAACGAATGTAACGAAAGACTTGTTTTGTCAAATTTCCACTTTATTTAGTTTCACAGAAACTGTATGACGCGTTTCGCTATACTATAGCTTCGTCTGATACAAAATTATGTATGTGTGATAAAATAATTTTGTCAGTCTGATTGCATTCTGGTCCATAGGCTGCAAAAGTGCGGTACAATTTGGTGGAAGAAATAATGTTGTAAACTGTCTATCCTCACTAGTTAGCTCTTCTATAGTTTCATGGCTCAAAGCGTTATCAATGATTAGCAGGGCTCTTTCAGGCAAGTTGAGACTTCTTAAATGACTTTTGACTTGACGAATAAAATAATTCAAGAATAACGTGAATCGTTTTTTCCTCGCACATGCCGCTCCTGGAGCGCTTTAGGGACTTCCCTACAGCACGTAAACTAGACCAATAAAAAAAAAAAATGATGAAACCAGTCTAAGAAAATTGCTGTAGTCATCCATCCATTGGTAGATGATTTGTACTCAACAGGTATGTTTACATTTTTAAAAGCCCTCGGATTTTTTGCCTTTCCTATCACTAACAACTTTAATTTTTGTGATCCATCAGCATTGTAACATGCTAGAAAGGTAACGCGTTTTTTGTTTATTTTTCGACCTGGTGCGGTCTTTTCCTGAGAACGAACCAGCGTTTTTTCAAGCAACATTTTCCAGTACAGAGCCGATTCATCTGCATTGTATATTTGAGTAGGTCCAAGGTTTAATTCTTTTATCTTATCTGCGAATAAAGTTATGAAAAGATGTTTTTAAAAAATTTGCATTTTGGAAAAATGTTTGTGTAATTCTTTTCCTATTGAAAATCTTTGATTTCTGTAAAAAACATTCTCAAAGCACTTTTTCACGTGGATTTCAACAGTGTAAGTTACATTTTTTTACAACTAATATTTTAATAGTTATTAGCGCAAAAATATATTTTTTAAATGGGATACCCTGTATATCTTTCCTTATCCGAATAGAGGTTTAAATTACCATTCTAAAAATATAGCACACTTTATATTTTGCTTAAATCTACTTGAAAATATAAAGGTCTTCAGTTTTTACGCGAATTTTAAATGCACATTTTGTTAAGTAGGCTCTGGACGGAGCGGCCATATGGTTTATTTCAATTGTTTACTCGTAGTTGTTAAATTTTACTTCAGGATCAGTTATTGAATTGTCAAATAAATCGCAATGAAGTTTGAAAATTACGAAGAATGGGATATGATAGAGTGTTTCATACAAACCGGAGAAAATTCGGAAGTGGCAAATAATTTTTACCACGAACGGTATCCAGAGAGGTGTCAACCCTTCAAGGATATATTCGCTCGATTGCGACATAACCTAGTTAATAGTGGCCCGTTTTAAAAGAAACGACTCAAAAAGTATGCATCAAACAGGGATAAGGAATTAGAAGGAATAGTAGTTTTAGGAACTATCGGAAATAATCCCAACACTTCAACCCGACAATTAAAAGAATCCACTGGACTACCAAGAACTAACGTAAGTCGTACTTTGAAGAAGCACAAATTCAGGCCATATAGGACAAGAAAAGTTTATCACCTTAGAGACGGAGATTTTCAACGGCGTATGGATTTTTGCCAATGGTTTCTGGAGAATTGTAACCATGTTCCGGAATTTTTCATTAAATTGCATTTGGACAGACGAAGCTTATGTAAGCAATGCAGGTATTTTTAACCGTTACAATTCTTATACGTGGGCACAAGAAAATCCTCATTTAGTTGTGGAGCAAAGAAATCAAGGCAGATTTGAATTTAACGTGTGGGCAGGAATTTTTAGAGGCAGGGTTATAGGTCCATTTATTTACAAGGGAACATTCACCTCTCAGAGATATTTAGAAATTTTAAGGCAGCAAATAGAACCTCTTGTTGATGAAGAGCCGTTAATGGACCTTAGAAATATATTTTTTCAACACGACGGGGCACGTCCTCATAACGCTGCAGTTATCAGTAATTTTTTATCGGCCAATTTCGACAATAACTGAATAGCCAACCAAGGTCCGAACCGTTGGCCGGCAAGGTCACCGAATTTAACACCCATGAACCTCTATCTCTGGGGAAGATTGAAAGGCCTAATTTTTAAATTGCCGACAAACACCAGGCAAGAATTAGAAGTCGCAGTGATACAAAGTTTTGCAGCTCTCACTCCTCTTGAACTAATCAACTCGGTAAGAAGTGTCCAGAAAGGGTGTCGTCTGTGTGTAAACAAAACTGGTCGACATTTCAAACATCTCTTATAGAAAATTGTTTTGTTTTAGTTTGCTCTATTCGGAATAAATTGTTTTATTGTTGTTTTGTTTTATTTTCTACATATATTAAAGTACTATAGCACTTAGTAAATTTCATTATAGTTATGACTCTTAGAGTTACTTCTGGGAATTTTTTTTTTACGATTTGACTGCTATCGGTAAACAATTGATATTGCCGTTCCGTCCAAAGCCTACTTCACAAAAAGGGCATTTAAAACTCGCGTAAAAACTTAAAACCTTTATATTTTGAAGTAGATTTAAGCAAAATATAAAGTGTGTATATTTTTAGAATGGTAATTTAAAGCTCTATTCGGATAAGGAAAAATATACAGGGTATCCCATTTAAAAAAATATGTTTTTGCGTTAATAACTATAAAAATATAAGTTGTAAAAAAATTTAACTTGCATTGTTGAAATCCACGTGAGAAAGTGCTTTGAGAATGTTTTTACAGAAATCAAAAATTTTCAATAGGAAAAGAAATATAAACATTTTTCTAAAATGCAGATTTTTGAAGAACACCCCATATATCTGAAACGATACTAGATATCGATATGCGGTTTTCACCATTGAGTTTATCATAAAAATTGAGCTTCAGACACCGTCATCAGTTCTCGTTTATCTCCTTTAGATAAAGGAGTTTACCTTTAAAAGTGTCCAATTTGGATCACCCTGTACAGATTTTAAAATGAGTTTTATTTAAGTTAAATTATTGATATAACGCCGGTCGTATTGACGTCAGCAACAACTATTTGGTTATATCACCTCAAAATTACGTGCTCTCTACTTTTCATAATTAATTTCCTAATACAAAATAAATTAAATTTGAACAATAATATTTATCTACATACGAATATTTAACAAGGACATTATAAAAAATAATTTGAATTAAAGTTTAATTATGTCAAACAGCAATTAGATAAAATTTAAACAATCGTTACATAAATATTTATCTGTTTTGCATATTATGTATTATCTTTATTCTCGGGTAGCTAGAGAGAAAGCATGATCCCAGTGATTTATTCAAAAGAGCAGATCAAAAAGTTTATTATATACTACCTTTATTCAGGGTATATTTAACAGTTAAGCCTATTTCAGTAATTTAATGGATAAAGTGAAAAAGTACAACATATTTGAATTAACATCATGGAAAGTTTTAAAGAGGCCGAAAAAAGAAAAACTAATGAAAGGAAAAATCCGTATGTAGAAGCTGGTTTCTTCAGTAAACTTGGGTTCACGTAAGTAAAATATCATTTTAATAACTCTTTGATAAATAGATTGATTTATTTAATAATTTTTATTTAATACATTATTAATTGTATGAATAGATTAGTTTATCCTTGAAATGTTACGTTTATTTATAATAAAATATAAACAATTTTTGCACAGAGCAGATTTTATTTACTTGGTAAATGCTTCGTACAACCTGATTATACTGACGGCATTATCTTATTAGTTGTCTATTTTAAAGGGCCTTTTACACGGTCATGTCAGTTCTCAGTCTCGTTTCAGTTTCAGTTTTCGATTCATTTCAGTCCGGAAAGAGGTTTGTTTTTTTACACTGTCCGTTCAGTTCTCAGTCCGAGTTACGCTTTCCAATTGTATGTGTTTCGCTTTCAAATACGTATTGTCATACTGTTCAAAAGTGTACTTGTGTAAAATAGTTCATGGAGACTGTCTCATTGCAGTAGCCTTAGCTGTGGTGCTGAAGAAACGACGGAAGAAAAGAAGCCTATGGAATAAAGCTTGGTACCTTCAAAGGAATTCATTGTCGCATGTAAATTTAATGAAAGAACTTCATTTAGAACCATGTGATTGAACTATTTACGGATGAATGAGGATGCGTATCTCCTGTTATTACGCCTTGTGCCTATACAAAAGCAGGGAGGCTATTACTCCCCATAGTATTGACACTTCTTAGAATCGGCTGTTGGTCGCTGACGAACGAAAGGAGGTCATAATATCATAGGGATGGTTTGTATACTTGTCCATTTCCTACTCCACTTCTTTCACTATATTTAACTTCTTTGTTATACGTTGAATATAGGCTATTAATTTTGGATTTTACCATCGCCTTTGTTGCCTTTTCGTCGCATTCTCGATATTTATCCAATACGAGAGTGTAGGCGGCCTCTCTAACGTTTATATTGTGATAGTTTGTGTTCGTTTTGTTTCTCAAACACGCAGACATTTTATAAATTTCAATGACTTCTACAACAAACTCGTGATCCTTTTTGGACATAGCGACAATTGCAATTAATATGTACACTGAGCTAGAGTTTCAAGAGAACTAACATTAGCGGACGGACCAAGGCATGACGCGTTTGTTTACACATAGGAATTCTAAGAACTGAAATGAAACAAATAGGTTTACCCCATCCCATCAGATCCCAGTCTCTGTTACAGTTCTGCTTTCAGTTTTTCCTTTTTAGACATTCGCCTGAAACTGAAACGGAACTGAGAACTGATATGACCGTGTACAAGGGCCATAAGTGGTATTAATCCGCATCAAGATGTACACCATTAATTGAATATTATGTCAACTCGATCAGTATGTCTCGTATTGGTAAATGAAAAATCGACTATAAGTGTGATCCGAATTTTGGTAAATAACATAATTATCTAATGACGTAGGATCTACGTCAATTTTTATCAAATTAGCTTGAAATGTCTCAATGTCTCTTAATTCAATTTAAGCTGATTACACAGCCCCACAAAAAAAAGTGGGGTATACTTTTGATGCGATATATCAGATCCGTAGTATTTTTGCCCGCTGATCACGAATCTGACGTCAGAATATCGCCATCACATCTCAATTTTTTTCTAACCTCAAAAAATAGGTAAAAATTAAGAAAAAATTGATTCAAGCTTTTTCATGAATTCAAAGATGTATTAATATGTATTCGGACATGCTAAGCTAATATTGGATTGAGCCATATAGTTCTGTTTTCTTTCTAACCTCAATAAATCAGACAGATATAGTGCTTCTCGAATGCAAAAACGAATTCAAATTAAAATTCAACCGATCCTTACCAAATTTGGTACACGGGGTTTTTTTTGGGTCGCTGGTCACGAATCTGAGGTTGGATTTGCAAAATTCAAGATGGCAGATGTTTTCGCGCCATTTTGAACGCCGAGAAAATTCATCGGTCGATTTTTATTCTTCTACCTGCATCCAGGGCACCTCCACGTGGTGACGGTGGGCAACGGTGTTACTCTACTAGCCGGCAGAGTCCCTGGATAACGGCTTAGATGCCGTCATGGCAGGTAGAAGAAAGAGAATTACGATGCAGGGACTCGGAAACCCAGTATCGGCGGTTGGTCAGGGTGGGAAAGCGGGCCCGCAGCCGTCGTCATCCAGCGACCGTAGCTCTTCATGTGTGGGTGACTTGGCTCATATAGAGTATAATGCTACAAGAAAACGGTCTCACGGTACAAGGACTTTTCATAAGTGCGATAAAAACAGTGATTCATTTTGTTATATTTGCTGTCAACATGTATTGAGTAAAATGGGGTCACCGATAATGGATAAGATTAAAACCTTATATGAGGATTGTTTTAACATTGAAATACAGCACCAGGATAAAGATTGGGTTCCCCACATCATTTGCAGTTCTTGCAAAATAATGTTGTACATCAATAAGAAGGCGATTAAATATTCCAGAACAGCAATATGGAATAGACCATACAGTGAAAATGATTGCTACTTTTGTATGAATGTTGTATCTAGGCATAACCGAAAAAATAAAAGCACTATTATAACGATGTTTCGACAGTAACAAGACCAACTAAACTAATTCCGCCTCCTGAACCACTTGATGCTGATGTTATGGAAACAAATGATTTCACCCTATCAGTTCATGCCGAAAACATTGAGACTGTCGAAAAAGATTCAAACACTGTTACTAATGAATGTTCTAGTGACAACCTATCATATACTAGTGACACAGATAAAGAATTTCTACCATACAACCGTAAACCAGAACCAATACTCGTATCACAGTCAGAACTTAGTGATCTAGTCAGAGATTTAGG
The DNA here is from genome assembly GCA_019049505.1 of Pachyrhynchus sulphureomaculatus. Classification (NCBI taxonomy): domain Eukaryota; kingdom Metazoa; phylum Arthropoda; class Insecta; order Coleoptera; family Curculionidae; genus Pachyrhynchus; species Pachyrhynchus sulphureomaculatus. Next base: position 28,231,115 of record CM032449.1, read on the forward strand.
CTTATCCAAAGATGGTTCAGAGCATCTTGCTTCCTTTTTAAAGAAAAGACATTTACTTAAGCCAGAAGCTACGATTTCTTATTATAGAAACAGAGATGAAGAATTTCGAAAATATTTCACAATGGACGAGGAATTGTCACTTTCATATTGTACCGATGTAAAAGGTCTAATGGATGAATTTCAAAATAACTCATACGATCCTGAAGAATGGAGACTGTTCATTGATTCTTCTAAACGGAGCATTAAGGCAGTTTTGCTGCATAATACCAACGTTTACGCTCCCATTCCGATTGCTCATTCCACAGTTATGGAAGAGCAATATGAAAAAATGAAGCAGCTTTTGATAAAAATAAAATATGCTGATCATAACTGGAAAATTTGTGGAGATCTGAAAATTGTAACAATATTGCTTGGCCAACAGTCAGGGTTTACACTTTATCCCTGTTATAAATGTCTGTCGAATAGCAGAGACAGGGAACGTCATTATAAGAAAAAAATTTGGCCAACAAGAGAATCGTTCACTCCTGGTGAAAATAATGTATTGTTTCCACCATTGGTAGATCCAGGAAAAGTTCTTATTCCCCCGCTTCACATTAAGCTTGGACTTATGAAGCAATTCACGAGAGCATTAGATACAAACATGTTTCAAATATTTGCATAAAAAATTTCCGAAATTTTCTGAAGCTAAAATTAAGGCAGGCGTATTTGACGGGCCACAAATAAGAAAATTGTTTCAAGATTCATTATTTGTTACTAAAATGAATAAAGTTGAAAAAGCTGCTTGGCTTAGTTTTAAAGAAGTCGCAACAAACTTTTTGGGAAATAATAAAAGTCCTAAGTACAAAGAAACAGTCGAGAAAATGGTAAAAAATTTTCAAACATTAGGTTGCTTAATGAATCTAAAATTACATTTCCTGGACTCCCACATCGATGATTTCCCAGATAATCTTGGCGACTACAGTGAGGAGCAAGGGGAACGTTTTCACCAAGATCTGAAAATCATAGAAAATCGGTATCAAGGACGATGGGATGACTATATGCTAGCAGACTATTGCTGGTTGCTAAAAAGAGAAACAAGTCCTCAAAAGCGTTTGGGTAGAAAGCCTTTGAATAGGTCATTCGCGGAAAAAAGAACAAGATACAGCCAAAAAAAGGAAAGTTAGGCGCGGGTCTAACCTTCGCAATTCTAGGGCTTAAGGGTCTACTATTTGAGAGTATATGGTTTAAAAGTCCTGGTTTTGAGTTTATTGGGTCTCATTTTTAAAGTTACAGGGTTATTGAGGTCTATTTTTTGAGGTTACAGGGTGTGGGAGTCTAAGGTTTCAGGGTTTAGGGTTTAAGAGTATCAGGTTTGAGGATTCCCCAACTGTATACTAAATTTGGTAGGAATCGGTTGGTTTTCAAAAATTTTGTCCGCCATCTTGGATCCGCCATTTTGAATTTTGCAAATCCGACCTCAGATTCATGATCAGCAACCCAAAAAACCCCCGTGTACCAAATTTGGTAAGAATCGGTTGAATTTTAATTTGAATTCGTTTTTGCATTCGAGAAGCACTATATCTGTCTGATTTATTGAGATTAGAAAGAAAACAGAACTGTATGGCTTAATCCAACCGATGAATATTAGCTTAGCGTGTCCGAATACATATTAATACATCTTTAGATTCATGAAAAAGCTTGAATCAATTTTTTAGGAGTATATTTTTCTTAATTTTTACTAATTTTTACCTATTTTTTGAGGTTAGAAAAAAATTGAGATGTGATGGCGATATTCTGACGTCAGATTCGTGATCAACGGGCAAAAATACTACGGATCTGATATATCGCATCAAAAGTATACCCCACTTTTTTTTTGTGGGGCTGTGTTATAATTAGGATTAACCGTCAATTTAAAGAGTTTTTTAAATTTTGATATATTTACAACTTCTGTCCAAAAAGATAGAATATAAAAACCGGCCAAGTGCAAGTCGGATTATACTTAAAATTCGCCCATTCTTATATCCAAAAATTTGAGATTCTCTCTTTCACCTCCTTGCCTTATTAGAATTAAAAGTAATGAAAAAATACCACCATTTTCATATTCTACGGCCAAGAACCCTGAAAAGAACCCCTCTAGCTCCCTATTATACCCCAGTAACCACTTATATATTTTACTGTTAAAATTTGACAATTATATCAACTAAAAACCTAGAAAATTTCTTTCATTCCACCATCCATTTTACCCTTTCCTTGGGTTAAAATTATTGATTAATAAAAAGAAAAAACTAATTTGTGTGTTGGGAGAGCTTAAGACATTTCATGAATATAAGACAGTTTAAACTGAAATTTAATTAACAGTCCTTGCAGTGCTAATGAAACAAATGTCTTTAAAATAGCTGACACAGCAGTAATATAGACTGTCGATTTCAACAAACAAAAAAACGGTTGGCGCTAATATAAGTTTTGTTATTTAAAAAAAAAACTGAAATATTTTTAGATGGATTTTTCCACTATTCTACAAAGGCTACAAAACGGGAATAACAGAAGATGACATCTATCCCCACTTAACATCACATGACTCAGAAATACTTGGAAATAAATTAGAAAATGAGTGGAATCAGGAAGTTAAAAATAATAAAGATCCTTCGCTATGGAGAGCATTTATTCGAGTTTTTGGAAAAGAGATGATGTTTCTGGGTTTGGGTATTTTTGGATTCGAATTAATAAGGTATAATTTTTGTTTTCTTAATTTTTCTAAACGCATTGACACTGTTAATAATCAATAATTTTCAACAGTGTTAAAAACAGAATAATAAAAATTTATAGAACATGTCCATATGTACGATCGTTTCTCCCCTCTCCACCCAAAAAAATAAAAGAGTATGTTGAATTAATTATAATCTGACTTGCATCAAGACATGACTTTCCTTCCAGACCAGATAATGACGTTTTAACTTCGATGTGTAAGCTTGTTTGGAGGGCGATGGGCAAATAGTATGTAAGTTTTAAATCTACACTGGGTCCTAAAACTAAGTATGCAGTGTGTGTCAGTAAGATGGTTGCCATAACAATAAGAGCCAGAAAATAGGTCTTATACAAAAGTTAAAATATTTATCAAGACGTTGCATAACATAAAAATATCTTTTAACATACTCTTCTTCTTCATGTGCCCTGTCCTCCTAGACTGTCAACAACCATACGCATGATTTAAAATCTATCGGCAGGGGCTCTAAAAAGTGAGGTGGTACTCAATTTAGAATTTACACTAATGGTACGGACCATTAGTGTAAATTCTTCAGTCAGGATGTTCTCTTTCTGCCGCAACTGCGTTTACCTTCAATCTTTCCTGTGTTGTTTCTCAACACATGCTCGAGATATTCCAATTTTCTCTTTTTAATTGTATTAATGATCTATTAAGAGCTATCTCGAGAACAGAACACAGTGTGTAAAACTTAATCGTAAACAATCCAGTTAAGTAGTCGCTAAGTATGGTGTGCCTCAGGGGTCAATCCTTGGGCCGCTACTTTTCACATTGTACACTTCTCAACTCACTGTCAACCTGAAGAACGTCTCAACGCACCTATATGCAGATGACACGCAGATTTATATGTCATTTCGACCCGTACAAATTCTGGAGGCGAATGATAAACTTTCGAATGAGCTTGAGCATCTTCGGAAAGTTTCGCTAAACCATTGTCTTGAATTGAATCCTAAAAGTCAGTTACTTTTATTTGGACGAGAGCAATGTAGGGATCAATATCAGGATCTGATACATGTCAGTATAAATAATGACACAGTACAGGTTTCCAGTGTTGCCAGGAACTTGGGATTATTGCTGGACGTTAAATTGAGATTCTCAGAACATATTAGCCGCTGTATCAGAAAAGCATTTGCAAATTTAAAACTTATTTTTAACCAACGACACCTCTTGAATGCCGCTCTGAAAAAATCCTTGTGCGAATCATTGGTGCTGTCGCACTTTGCTTTCTGCGACACTGTGTATGGACCCTGTCTTGTGGAGCGAGATGTCAAACGTATACAGCGTATGCAAAACTGTTGTGTGCGTCTGATTGGTGGCATAGGAAAGTATGAGAGGGGACTGAGTGCTGGAATGAAAGAGATTGGGTGGCTAATTATGAGCGAAAGAAGGCATTTACATAGTTTGGTTCTATTTAATAAGATAATTTTCCAAAAAATTCCCAATTATTTGTATCAGAAAGTTAAATTTAGATATGATGCTCATGCTTTAGATTTGAGGCATAAATTTACCATCACTCCTCCTTATCATAGAACAAGTTTATTCGAACGATCATTTAGCTATCAGATATCAATGTCTTACAATAAGTTGCCTGCAGACTTAAGACAGTTAAAACCCACCGCGTTTAAACATAGGGCACGCAACATGTTGATAACATTGTCGTCCCGTGCATGATTTGCTTTCTGTTTTGATCCGGACTCTTATGTCACCGTTGCGTCAAAATGTAGTATTATTGTGTTTGTACCATGTCTCAAATAACATTTGTGTCACAGTTGTATTTATGTCTTAGTTTTTAGTTCACATATACAAATTTAGTTATTATTATATATATATATGTATAGGTTAAATGAGGAAGCCTGGCTTCAATTTCGCCTTTTGTAATTTTACCCTGTAAATTACAATAAAGACATTATTATGATTGTTTTTGTTCTTCTTTCTCACATCCGTTCAATGTGGTTCCATGTTCGGCTGACGGGCGCAAACCAAGTCAGCACAAACGCATCACCATTGTGTATTAAGGAATGACCTGACAATGTTACATGTTTTCAAAATCACTGACCTCTGAATGTTTTTGTGTGGTTGCATCTTGTCCTTGCAAAACATACGCGGTTTGGCCTGGCTTTGGTGGTTGTATTTGTCCCGCATCTACGTCGGTTGCGCTTGGGATTGGTGGTGGGTCCAAGTGGCGAATGATTCTCTTGTCAGTGATTTCTTTGTCAGGTGTGATTTCATTAGAGCAACGCATGGCGTGTTCATTGATTCCTGTGGTGCAACTCATGCGTTGCTGTGACTTTCCCGCCTTGGTGGGTGTCGGCTTACTCGCCGGCACAACGCTTTTGGCAGGTCCATTTTCGGTTGCCCGGTCTTCATCGTTTTGGTCGAGCTGCCATTTCCCGCGACGTCCTCGACCGTTACGTCGCTCGCCCGATGCTTCTTTTATTGGTCTGCTGTTGTCTGGAATGTTCTCAATGTTTTGTGGTGTCAGAAGCTCAAAGTGTCCCGACATTGGGTTGCCTGTTAGTAGAAGGTAAATAGTTTTGTTGTATTTTCCCGTGCTTATTATTGTTGATCTGTCCGTAAAAGTTATTTTTGTATGTCTTGTTCTTCGTTGTTTTGAGAACATTATTATTATTATTATTACAAAAAAGTTCTTCTTTCTCACATTTGGTCAATGTGGTTCCATGTTTGGCTGACGGGCGCAAACCAAGTCAGCACAAACGCATTACCATTGTGTATTCAGGAATGACCTGACAATGTTACATGTTTTCAAAATCACTGACTTCTGAATGTTTTTGTGTATGTTTGTGTTGAGTCCTAATTGTACTAAATGTGGTGTGAATGTTATTGGTGTAAGGCCTGTGGCTGATATAATGAGGGGGACAATGATGACTTTTTCTTGTCTCCATAGACTTTTTATTTCCGTTGCAAGGTCTGTGTATTTGGAAATTTTTTCTGTGTATTTCGTTTGGATGTTTGTGTCGTTGGGGACAGCTATGTCAATTAGATAGGCGACTTTTCCTTTTTTGCACTGAAAAGTAATATCGGGTCTATTGGCGGAGACTGTTTTATCTGTATGGATACCGATGTCCCAGTATAGCTTGTAATCTTCATTTTCAAGTATGGATGTTGGCGTGTATTTGTAGTAGGGATCTGTGTTTTCTATGAGTTTGTATGTTGTGGCTAGTGCTTGGTGAACTACTTTGGCACCTGAATCATGCCTGGCTGTGTATTCTGTTCCGGCCAATATTTTACATCCACTCGTTATGTGTTCGATCGTTTCTTTCTGCTGGTGGCACTTCCTGCATCTGTCTTCTGTAATAGTTGGGTCTTTGATGATATGCTTTTGGTAGTTTCTGGTTAATATGACTTTATCCTGGATGGCAAGTAAGAAGCCTTCTGTTTCAGGGAATAGCTGCCCATCGTGTAACCAAGTGTATGATTGTTTTTTTATTTACGTGGTCTTGTTCTATGTGGTATCTGTGTTTTCCGTGGAGTGTTTTCTCTGACCACGTTTTCATCTTTTCCTGTTGTAATTGGGTGTGACTATGTGTGTCTGCTGAGTGGTCTGCCCGGGATAAGTCGAGAGGTGTGTAGTTTTTGTCTGCTTTCACTGTCGCTGTGTGGAGGCTGGTTTGCTTGATGTGAAAGAATTTCCTAAGTGCTTGTATTTGTTTTGTGTGTAATGATCTGATGTCTATAATTCCTCTTCCTCCTGCCTTCCTCTCGATGGTAAGTCTTTCTTTGCATGCGTTGGGGTGTAATTTCCTGTATTTGGTGAATTGAGATCGTATAAGGATGTGAATATTTTCTATGTCTGTTTGTGACCATTTGATGATACCAAATGAATATGTGAGTATAGGTATAGCGAACGTGTTGATGGCTTTAGTGAGATTCTTAGAGTTGAGTTTTGTTTGTAAAAGTTTCGTCAGTCTGTTTTTGAATTCGGTTCTGAGCTCTGTTTTGATGTGAGTGTGGTTGAGTTTGGTGCTTTGTTGGAAGCCTAGATATTTGTATGTTTCTTTGTCGAACATGTTATCGAGTGTTTCATTGTTGGTGGTTTCTGTCTCATGGTGGTACTTCCATTGGCCTTTGTTGATGTGGAGCACTTTGCATTTACTTATACCAAATTCCATATTGACATCTAAGGTGAATATTTCTGTGATTTTGAGGAGTTCTTTCAGCTGTGTTTGTGTGGCAGCGTAGAGTTTTATGTCGTCCATATAGGAGGTGGTTTATTTTATGTTGATTCACTTTTTGGTGTCTGATATTAAAGCCATGCTCTGTTCTGTTTAGTATATTTGAGAGTGGATTGAGACAGAGGCAAAACCATAGAGCGCTGAGCGAGTCTCCCTGAAATATACCCCGTCTGATGTACAGCTCTTCTGTTTGGATGCGTTCGGTTTGTGTTTCTAGGCGTATTTTGGTTTTCCATGTTTTCATAATTTGCGCGAGAAACTGCCTGTGGTGTTGGTTGATTTTATAGATTTCTAGGGCTCTGATTAACCAGCTGTGGGGTATGGAGTCGAAGGCTTTTTTATAGTCTATGTAACCGATGTGAAGATTTCTGTGTTCTTTTCTGCTTTGTCCCATAATCATGCTATCTATAATCATATATATATATATCATACCGATATCCCAGTAGAGCTTGTAATCTTCATTTTCAAGTATGGATGTTGGCGTGTATTTGTAGTAGGGATCTGTGTTTTCTATGAGTCTGTATGTTGTAGCCAGTGCTTGGTGAACCACTTTGGCAGCTGAATCATGCCTGGCTGTGTACTCCGTTCCGGCCAATATTTTACATCCGCTCGTTATGTGTGCGATCGTTTCTTTCTGCTGGTGGCATTTCCTACATCTGTCCTCTGCAATAGTCGGGTCTTTGATGATATGCTTATATTATTATTATTACAAAACGTTCTTCTTTCTCACATTTGATCAATGTGGTTCCATGTTTGGCTGACGGGCCAAAACCAAGTCAGCACAAACGCTATTACCATTCCGTATTATTATTATTATTATTATTATTATCTGTGTCTTTGCCCATTTGCTGTAATACGTGAATATTGGTTTCATTAGCTACATAAGGTGTTTTTAACATTATTCTGTAAGTCCACATCTCAAATGCCTCCAGTTTTTTATACATAGTTTCAGTAAGAGCCCATGCCTCAACACAGCAAAGAAAGATACTGAAAACATAGTATCTCAGTAACCGGACACGGAGTTGTATTTAAATATCACAGCTGGTTAAGACTTTTTTCATTCTTATACACTATGTCAAGTAAGAACGTGTCCGCGTTAATTCATTTTTGGTAGATGTGATTCTAGCGATTCAACAAAAAATTGGTAGAGGGAACCTTTGTCTACGACGCATTTTATTAAAATATCACTCGACTCCGAACTTTCGTCGAAATCACGTAAAATTTAAAATGAGTCACTTATTTGCGCGTTGGTTAGAGGCATTTTTTTTTGTTCTCATTTAAAGGAGCATAAAATGACACATTCTGCGGCCCCTAAATTTATTAAAAAGTCGGTGTCGTTTGTGAAGAAGTGGGTAAATCGTCTTAATACTGACTTAGTAGACAAGGTCACTCTGAAAGTTGAAAATCGGCTATAAATGTGTTCCATGAGACCATTCGACAACATCGTCATGCTCATGATGTCAAATTCTGAAGCACGTTGAAGAAACCTTTGTTGGAAAAATTACGTCGCGAAGCAGCTCGCTTGCTCCCACGATAAGATACTAGAGTAGCCCTTATAACCGTTGGACGCCAACCCTATTGAAAACTTTTAGTCCCTTGTAAAGAGAAAACTCAGAGAAAAGACTCTGAGGTCCTTAATTCAGTTGTCTCGCAAAATTCGAAAAATTTGGAGATCATTGCCGCGCGAGTGTGCAGAAAATCCTGTCGACAGCATGCCTCGACGATGTCAGGCGATTATTGATGTAGGAAGCGATTGGACAACTTACTGAGGTAATTGCGCCGTTGTTAGCACATCAAAGTTGATGGCAAAAAATGTTCTTGAAACACATTTTTTCAAGAATACGAGCAGTCACGTTCTTACTTGACATACTGTAAATGCATGCATCGCTTGTTCGATGCTGCGTCTGATAACATGCATGTGGTCCCAATTTTCAGTAAGTGGGGAACCCAAGTATTTAAAAGTCTTAACCCTATCCTTACTAGCATTGCCTATTGTAAGTGGCCTTTGAGATTAATTTGAAGAATATTTTTTGCCGACCTCCATCCATTTCGTCTTGTTAACATTTAGTTTCAGTCTGTACTCTGCGCTTTTGAATACAACCATATTCGTTAATACTCTAGTAGTCATAAAACTGCATCATCAGCGTATCTCAAGTTGTTAATATTGACGTTAATTATTACACCAATATCTGTTTATTTCAGGGGCTCATCAAATATTTTTTCCGCATATAAATTAAAGAGCAAAGGAGAAAGGATGTAACCCTCTCTGACTCCCTTTAAAATCTGTAGCTTTTCTGAAACGGTGTCTTCAACACGGACTGCAGCACTTTGATTCCAATATAAATTTGCTATTAAACGAATATTTCTACCATCGCATCGAGTCCCAACTTTTTTAGAATTTTCATAAGCTTGTCATGTGGTACTGTATCGAAGGCCATTTCAAAATCCAAAAAACAAGCAAATTCATCAACATTAACATCACGACAACGCTGCATACCTTAATACTGAACAAGGCCTCTCGAGTACCGACACCATCCCTAAATCCAGATTGAGTATCGCTTATATTTTCTTCACATTTGGGATAGTTACGAAGGTGAATAAATAATATACTGAAACTGCGATAATGTAGTCTTTAAAAAGTCCTTCTATAAATAGTCTTCCTGTACAACGTGGTTAATGACAATAAAATGTCATTTTGTAGTTTTCAATATCTCGATAAACAATGTAATTCAGGTATAGGCTATGTAGCATAATAATAAAAAAAATATTATTTAAAAACGAATTCAAATTTAATTTTTGTATACAACATTCGTTAAACCTTTGGTTTCCGTTATATACCCATGCACATAGTACTACTATAAATACTGTTACAAACTTTCACGCACGCCCTCTATAAACATTAACACTTTTTTGGTAAATTTATTTATAGGTTATGTTACTCAGTTATTATGTGTAAGTATATTTACAATTTGAATTCTTTAGATAATGCAGTAGGGTTATCGAGAGAATAGAATTGTTGTTATAGCTTTATTTAAGTGCGCTATGGAAAAATGCGGCATTTTTAAGACCTTAGAACCGCTTAAAATGAGTCGTATGTTTGTTTACCGGGCGATAAAATTATTTGCTGAGACGGGAGACATAAAAGGCGGGCAACGTTCAGGAAGACCAGACAATTCATACATCACAAGTTGTTAAAGCTGTAAAAACGCGAATTGACCGAAATCCATTCAGCAAACAAAAAAGTTTATCTCGTGAGATGAAAATTTCGAAAAATTCTATGTCTCGTATTATTAAAGAATACCTAAGACTTGGCATTTATAAGAGACACATTGGTCATTTGCTAGCGGAAGATTTAAAGCGAAAGCGGTGGCAAAAATCTAAAAGTTTGTTAAAGAAATACGCTAATGACAAACATAAATTTTGTTCACTGACGAAAATATTTCCAGTGTTGAACAATCTTTCAATTAAATTAAAATGAGAGGATATATGCCAGATCTTCTAAGGAAGTATCTGAACTTGTTCCAAAAGTTCAGAGGAGTCATCATCCAGCATCAGTTATGGTTTGGCGGGGAGTCAGTTTTCGTGGGGTTACAAGCATCCATTTTTGTGAAAAGGTGTGAAAACTTCAGCTAAAATCTATCAAGACAATATTCTAGAGAACGTTGTGAAACCTCTAAACCATACTCTTTTCAAAAATAAGCATTGGTTCTTCCAACAAGATTCTGCACCAGGAAACAAAGCTAAAATAACACAAGCATGGCTTCAATAAAATGTGCCTTCATTTATTGCCACAGAAGCCTTCTGCAATTCCTGATCTAAATCCTTTAGATTATAAACTATGGACCCTCTTAGAGGGTATGGTTTGCTCTAAAAAATCTTGACCTTTAAAACGAATTTTAACAAAAGCTGTGGACAATTTTCCGTTGGATCAAGTGCGTGCTGCCATCGACGAATGGCCTAATCATTTGAGGGCTTATGTAAAAGCAAGAGGAGGACATTTTGAGTAAATGTTAATTAATTTTGTCATTATGAATTATCATCATCATCAACATCATCATTACCTTATTCCATCCATAGTCGGATGTAAGCCTCCCCAAGTTGTCTCCAATGTGTTGTTTGCTTTTTGCATCCAATCGTGTCCTGCTAATCTTTTTTATGTCGTACGTCCCTCTTGTCTGTGATCTACCTCTGTATCTTTTGTGTTCTCTAGACTTCCATTCAGCTATACGGCGTGTCCATCTGTTATCATTCAGCCTTGTGATATACCTCGCCCGATTCCACCTTAATATACATATTCGTTGTATCACATCTGTCACTTTTGCTCTTCTTCGTATCTCCTTGCTCCTTGGCTTACCAGGAGTTTATTTATTATACTTTTATTTAAAGCTCACGTTTCAGTGACATATGTTAATACCGGCAGTACATATTGATCGAATACTTTGGCTTTTATTGTATTTGTGAATCCAATTTAAATATGGATTGTAACCTTCCGAACGTAGACCAAGCTAACCAGACTTTTCTATCCAAGTCAGTTTTTAAATTATTTTTTGATATTTCGATATTTTGTCCTAAATATATGAATGTTTGTACCTTTCCTATTCTTTCACTTTTTATTAATAGTTTCTGGCTGTTATCTTCATTTTCGTTGTTTAAATATTTGGTTTTGGCGAAGTTTATTTTTAGACCTGTTTCTTGAGACTTGTTATTTAATTCCATCAGCATTTCTTGTAATTCTTCTTTTGTGTTGGCGATCAGAGTGATATCATCTGCGAACCTTAGGTGATTTAATCGTTCACCATCCATTAGTATTCCTTTATTTTCCCACTTTAACGATTTGAACATGTCTTCTACAGTCAAAGTGAACAGCTTTGGGGATATCAAGTCGCCTTGTCTAACACAGTGCAACACATAAAATGTAAACTAAATTCTGACTTCAGTTTCTGGAAGTGCCCACCCAAACTAGCAAAACCCTATTTGGGTTCTGATAGTTTAGTTCGAATTTTTTTTTTTTGCCATCATCATTTTTTTGCTCGAGCTTTGGTTTTGCACGGCTATATCTCGTAAATTATTGGGAATTTCTCAATGCAATCTTTAGACGAAATGTTCTTCACACCAAAATACACAACTTTTGTGAACATGTCGAGGCCAGATTTTCACTCTTGTGCTAGGTAGGAATGGTAATTAAGAAAAACTGAGTAGAAGATATTATTTTTAATAAGAAACAAACATTTTACATTATTATTAATTTTCAATATGTATACAAATGTTCATAATACATATGTATTAAATTTTCATTTAGAAAGAAAATCGATAACTTTACCTTCTTTTTATTAAAGATTTCTTTTCTAATATCTGTTCTCATGGCCCGTAACGCGATGATTCTGCTATAATCGGCGTTCTCCTGTTCAAAATAATTTAACAGCAATTCCGGCGCCTCTAACGCTTGGTTGTGATTAATTTTCTTCGTTTCCGAAACAATAAATAAATGTTCGTTCTCATCGCTCTCGTTTCCATGGTTAATCGGCGAAGAGGTCGATGGCCCATCTTTTCTGTGGAGATCTGCTATTACGGTTTCTGTTAGTTTTTCGAAACCCTCTGCGTTCATGTCACTTTCCAGCCAATTTACCATACCATCCGTATCAACATGGATAAAATTCGGAAGCGCTTTAGCGATGTCAAGATATGAGTCAGTTTCAATATCTTCTGAGGTTTGCTGGGGTAAATCTTCTTGTTCTAATATTTTCGCCCATCAAAAAGTTTTAATGTCGTAGGGAGTAAATTTACCCAGACGTACTGAAGGTACAAATTTGTCTTAAACCACGACGTAAAAATTGCTTGATTCATCCAAGCTTTTGGATGATTATAATAATCACAAAAAAGACTTCTAATTTCGGTTCTTTTAAATAATCGAGGTTTTTTGTCTTCCCTATAACAATTAATTTTCACTTGTGTTCTTCTGAAGCATTAGAACAAGTCATAATTATGAGTTTGTGTGGGTGGGTGTTTTTAGTGCAGAAAGCCCGAAAAAATGTCATTTTTTCACATTTTCGACCATAACTCACAAACCTTGCATATTTTACCATAACTGTCTTCGACAAAAATGTTCTCTGCATCAACACGAGTAACTTTGCTGAACATTGCAATAACCTACAATCGATCCTTATAGTTCTTTTGGCCACCAAATAGTACATTTCACACCACGTATATACACACGAAAAAATTGACAACGTTTAAGTACTAAGTTCCTACTGTGCAACAATCCATATCAACACTAGTATGGAATTGGCGCAAACGGTGCTAGTATTGGTACTGTACCAATACTAGCACAGTGCGTGTCAATTCCATACTACACACAAGCGATTCCCCGTTCAAATGTGTGTGTATTTATTCCAGCGCGCGCGCGCGTGTGTGTGTGTGTATGTGTGTGTGTGTATGTGTGTACCAGAGCAGTTTACAAACAAAATTTTTTTTTTCAATTTCTTTTCTAAAAATAGATGCTAATGGTTAGTAAACATTCAAAAGTGAGCTAAAAACCAGTTTCTTGAACGTAAAACCTGAAAAAAAGCTGAAATTTTGGTGTGTAATTCCTTACAACGGCCAAAAGAACTATAAGGATCGATTGTAGGTTATTGCAATGTTCAGCAAAATTACTCGTGTTTATGCAGAAAACATACGTACTGAAGGTACAAATTTGTCTTAAACCACGACGTAAAAATTGCTTGATTCATCCAAGCTTTTGGATGATTATAATAATCACAAAAAAGACTTCTAATTTCGGTTCTTTTAAATAATCGAGGTTTTTTTGTCTTCCCTATAACAATTAATTTTCACTTGTGTTCTTCTGAAGCATTAGAACAAGTCATAATTATGAGTTTGTGTGGGTGGGTGTTTTTAGTGCAGAAAGCCCGAAAAAATGTCATTTTTTCACATTTTCGACCATAACTCACAAACCTTGCATATTTTACCATAACTGTCTTCGACAAAAATGTTCTCTGCATCAACACGAGTAACTTTGCTGAACATTGCAATAACCTACAATCGATCCTTATAGTTCTTTTGGCCACCAAATAGTACATTTCACACCACGTATACACACACGAAAAATTGACAACGTTTAAGTACTAAGTTCCTACTGTGCAACAATCCATATCAACACTAGTATGGAATTGGCGCAAACGGTGCTAGTATTGGTACTGTACCAATACTAGCACAGTGCGTGTCAATTCCATACTACACACAAGCGATTCCCCGTTCAAATGTGTGTGTATTTATTCCAGCGCGCGCGCGCGTGTGTGTGTGTGTGTGTGTATGTGTGTACCAGAGCAGTTTACAAACAAAATTTTTTTTTTCAATTTCTTTTCTAAAAATAGATGCTAATGGTTAGTAAACATTCAAAAGTGAGCTAAAAACCAGTTTCTTGAACGTAAAAACCTGAAAAAAGCTGAAATTTTGGTGTGTAATTCCTTACAACGGCCAAAAGAACTATAAGGATCGATTGTAGGTTATTGCAATGTTCAGCAAAATTACTCGTGTTTATGCAGAAAACATTTTTGTCGAAGACAGTTTATGCTAAAATATGCACGGTTTGTGAGTTATGATCGAAAATGTGAAAAAATGGCATTTTTTTCGGGCTTTCTGCACTAAAAACACCCCGAAAGAGTGAAAATCTGGCCTCGACATGTTCACAAAAATTGTGTATTTTAGTGTAAAGAACGTTTCGTCTGAAGATTGTATTGAAAAATTGCCAATAATTTACGAGATATAGCCGTGCAAAACCAAAGCTCGAGCAAAAAAATTGAAGATGCCAAAAAAAAAAAAATTCGAACTAAACTATCCAAGCCCAAATAGGGTTTTGCTAGTTTGGGTGGGCACTTCTAGAAACTGACGTCAGAATTTAGTTTACATTCAATAACCTCGAAAATGTTGCACAGTGTAATTTCTCTTTTAATTTTTTTTTTTTTTGTTTTTTCTTCAAACATTATTTGTGATGTGGCATTTTTATATATGTATTCAAGAAGAGCTGTGTACCTTTCATCGACTCTGCTGTTACTTAAGGCGTTAAGGACTGCCCATATTTCTACCGAATGCTTTTTCGTAGTCAACCATTGCTATCAACGAGGTGACCTTATATTCATTTGCTTTTTCCACTAGTAATCTAATTGTTTGAAGATGGTTCAAAATGCTGAATCCCCGTCTAAATCCCGCTTGTTCACGTGATAGATTCACGGTAGCGGGTATATACTCTTCTGCGATACCGGTAGGGAACAGATATACTTCAGGGAAGCGACTCTGCTAACTCCAGTCTTGGTCTCCTCCCACCTCCTAAGACAGGGAGGACATCGGGTCCTAAAAACATTAATCCTTCACCAAATCCAATCCTTCCAACTTCCTTACCCCACATTAAAAATGAATATGTCATTATGAATATATGAATTAATTCCATAATAATTTTCTAAATGAAATGAAACGAATTACTTTGTTATTTGTCACTTATTTTTTTATTTATCTGCTACTGCAGTTTCGTAGGTTTTCTACATTGTCAAGCGTAATAATGTAGAAAAACCTACGAAACTGCAGTAGCAGATAAATAATAAAATAAGTGGTGGCAAATAAATGCTTATGCTTTGGTGACTTCTAAAAATGCGAATCTTTTCGATTCGTCTTAGTTGTTATACCATGTCAAAAAAAATAAGTGACAAATAACAAAGTAATTCGTTTCATTTTCATTTAGAAATCTAAAATTTACTGTCACAAAGTAACAGACACCTCGGTTATATAATCCATAATAATTTGTTTAAATAAATTAAATTAAATGTTTAGGCAATGTTTTCATTGTAACAGTATTTATGAGATTACTAGATGGATATAGCATAAGTAAAGAGCATTAATTAAACGTTTAGTTTTAAAATTAAAACGAATATAATGGTTTCTTGCATTTTTAGGATAAGTTTACCACTGACACTGTCCAAACTACTAGAATACTTTGATCCCAACACCACGATGACCCTAAACGAAGCTTACATGTACGCAGGAATCATCAGTATAGCAACACTAGCCCAAATAATCATTATCCATCATACTAACTTCCACATATTTCATTTGGGCATGCGTATAAAGGTAGCTGCAGTTGCTCTGGTATATAGAAAAGCCATAAAATTAAGTAAACCGTCCCTAGTTGAAACTACCATTGGTCAGATGGTTAATTTGATATCCAATGATGTGAGCCGATTTCAGTCCTTCACTGTTAATGTGCATAATATATGGATTGGGCCTATTCAGTTGTTCATCATACTGGGTTTGTTGTATTCCAGAGCTGGTTGGTCGGGATTACCTGGAATTGGATTGTTGTTGTGTTTTATACCACTTCAGTGTTAGTATCATTAAGCTAGAAATAAAGTGCGTCTCTTTCTTCTGGTGTCGGTACCAGGATCTTGGATATCAGAAATGAAAAACGGATTGAGCCCAGTCGCCAGGGGTTTTGAGCTCTCATTAAATGTTAACAAGTTGCATTTTGGCACACATGTGGATGTAGAATACGATTAGAAAAAGTTTGCTAAAGTTTAATGTACTCTAAATCCACAAAATCCAAAATAAAATCAAAAATTCGGTTTTTCGGTAACATCTCGAAAAATAAAAAATATATTGAAAAACTAATAGCACCACGTGAAAGAACGGGAAATTTTACAAAAAATGGTTCATAGATTTTTTTTATTAGCGTGAGAATTTATTTTTTTGTTTTTAGATTTAAAAAAATTTTGAAGAGGTAACTTTCAGCTTTCCGATGATACTATTAGTTTTTGTTTTTGTTGCTTTATATTTGTAAAACTTAAAACGAAATTTTTGTTTGCATGATTTGAACGGGCATACAGTAAATTACAAATATTTAATAAAATATAGTATTGAAAAAAAATCCTTATGCATATATCATTATTATACCTTAAGTTTCAATATAAGAATAATTAAAAATACCGATGTGTGTTATTTAAAAATTGAGTTTTAAAATATGAAAATTTGCCTGATGTAGTGCGCCACCGGCAATTTTATGTTTAAAGTAGTACGAAATGGTAAAAAAAAATGCTTTATTTTTTTTTAGTTACACTTAAAAGTATACTTAATATTAGAAAATCATTAAAAACTTAAAAAAAACACTTTCTCATTTTTGTAATTTTGCTCTTAAAAAAGTATTCATGATAAACATATTTTTAGCTTATTATTAATCATACCACGTGAACTTAAAATAAAAAAAAAATTAAAGGGGGAGGTCTTAAGTGTAAAGTATTTATATTTCATTTAAACATCCAGGTACAAAGAAAACAATTATTGAAAACACAAAAATTTTAAATTATTCGAAGAAATTAAATGAATTACGGACTCTCTAGCCGTCATATTGGATTCGCTATTTTGAATTTTTCAAATCTGTCATCGGATTCTTAATCAGCATTTCACGAAACTCCTTAATAGCTAATTTCAAAATATTTAATGGTATACAGAAACGTTAAGTTAATCATAAATGAGGTTAGAAGCATGATTCCCACTACAACTGAAGGGTTAAACCAGCCATTTTATTTAAATTGCAGTCAAATTTAAAACAAAAAAAAAACTATATACTATATTATATAATTTCCCGTTCTTTCACGTGGTGCTACTAGTTTTTCAATTTCTTTTTAATTTTTAGTGATAATTGCGAAAAACCTAATTTTTCGTTTTATTTTGGATTTTAGAGGCTTAGCGTACACTTTAGAGCAGCCATCTTTTTTTAATCGTATTCTACGTCCAAAAAACTATCTGTGTGCCAAATGCAGCCTGCTAACATTTAATGAGAGTTTTCGTCAAAATTTACCTCTGACGATTGGACTAATAAACGAAGACAATTTTACAGAATTGGTTGCATAAAAATGATTGATCGTAACATTTTTAAGCATTCCTTTATTTTAAAAGATATTTCCAAAAAAATCGTTTATCAAATACTTCCCTTGCAAATACAAGTTGTAAAGCCAATATATATATTTTTTAAGTCACAACATTAATATGGGAAAATTCTTTTAACTTCAGTTTTATTGAAATAATAATTAAAAACTTTGAAAACGTTCTCAATTTAAATGCTCTCCTATTTCTTAAACTTTCCAAGACTACAACACTGGCACCACCGAAATAACACACTGTATTATTGCAAAATCTACTAGGACATTAACAATTCCTGTCGCAGACTGTGCCCGAATCATTTAATTCAAAAATAACCGGTCAAGTGCAAGTTGGACTTGCGCAATTGGTGTTCCGTACGTTGATTGCTTTTAGAATAAAAATTTTTGTTTTGGAGGTATAAAATGATGATGATAATGAGACTTCACGAAACACACCGCAAATGAGTTTTCAACAAGGTTTTTTTCTGATCTTTACTAAAAAAAAAGTTTTTTTCTTTTTTTTTTCACTTCCGATTTCATCCCCCAAAAGTAATTATATCAAAATTTAACTTTCAAAACTACACGGCCCTGATGAGGCCATCAGTTCCTATATTAGTGCCAAATTTCAACTGTCTATGTCAAATAGTTTCGGAAAGTATTGGATGTGACAGACGACAGGTAGACAGACAGACAGACACCGAAGTGATTTTATAAGTGTTCCGTAGGGAACACTAATAATATCTAAAATCAGTTTTACACTCTTACATTTTCAATGGATAATCAAAAACTGGAGGAAATTGTATACAGTTTTAATCAATAAGAATAATTAATCATTTTAACTGTTACAATTCGCAAGATAAGATTATTTGCGTATGAAACTTGGAATATTCTCTGCATTAAACAAGATTATTTTCAAATGAAACAGGCTTATTTCTCCTAAAGTTATTTGGCTATTTATTTTAACAAAATGCTAATAACCGAAGCTAAAATTATTAATGTTCTATTAAGACTTTTAATGACTTAATTTTCACGGAAACTGTTTTTATCGGAATTATGTTCAAATGGGTTACTTGGCTGCATGTTTTAATCAAACAGTCGTTGAACAACTCTAACTACAGACTACAATTATGATTGACCTTTTGGTACTAACAATTACAAAATTTCCATGAAGTCTGTTACTACAATTAAAATAATTTTACAATTTACTTCACAAACCGATAAAAACACCATTTTAGCACTAAAGTTTTTAATGTCTTGTTAGCGCTAATAGCTATATAATTTGAACTGAAATTGTTATTATTACGTGTACTACAATTTTTTATATAACTAACTACAGTCTGTCAAGTAAGAACGTGGCCACTCGCATTCTTGGAAAAATGTGTTTCGAGTACATTTTTTGCCATCAATGTATTCTTTGGTGTGTTAAAAACGGCACAATTACCTTAGTAAGTTGTCCAATCGCCTCCTGCATCAATAATCGCCTGGCATTTTCAAGACATGATGTCAGCCAGATTTTCTGCATACTCTGCAAATTTTTCGAATCTCGCAAGACAACTAAGTCAAAGTCCTTTGAGTTTTCTCTTTACAAGGAACCACACGTTTTCAATAGAGTTGGCACCCAGCGATTGTGAGGGTTACTCTAGTATCTTATCGTGGGCCCAAGCGAGCTTCTTTACGACGCCCAGCAAACGTTTCTGCAACGAGCTTCGGAACTGGACAGCATGAGCACGAAGATGTTGTCAAGTGGGCTCATAGGATACATTAATGTTAAAATGATTTACCCACTTCTTCACAATCGATACCGACTTTTTAATATATTTAGCGGCCGCAGAATGTGTCGTTTTAGGCCTCTTTGGATGGGAACAAAGAAAGATTGCCTCGAACCGACGCACAAACAAGTGACTCATTTTGAATTTCACCCGATTTTAACGAAAGTTCAGAATCGATTGACACTTTTACTAAAATGCGTCGTAGACAACGGTTCCCTCTGCCGATTTTTTGTTGATTCGCTAGAATCGCATCTACCAAAAATGGATTATCGCAGACACGTTCTTACTTGACAGACATAGCACTAACAGCTACATACTGTCAATAGAGACTATCGTTACTATAATAATTGTGTACAGAATTTTTTTGCACTATTTGTGTTAACAGCTCTAGCCTAAGGCTGTACTTATTAAAAATTTGTTAACACTGACTTATGGAAGCTATCGTTATTACAAAAATTCTCTAGTTATAGTTACAAAACAGTAATAACACAGGCCAACAAAAAAAATATTTGTAACAACTTTTTAAACCAATACATCTAACTGTTATGTATTTTTGGATGCTGGAACCGTATCTGGTATCAGTTTTTTTTTGTATCACCCACAGTTCTCTCACAATATGACATCGATTAAATTTCAAAATAGGGAAAATTTGATATGAGTGGCAGTAAACCAAACCCTCTTCCTGCTTGAAAAACTGCGCAAACTGTTGATATCTTGTTCTATAACGGTAAAGAGATGTTCCAGATTCCAATAAATGTTGTTCTTTCAGCCTAGAACCAAGCAATTCTGCTTTTTCCTTAGTCAAACCCAAATCTCTCACTAAATCATTTAATTCAGCTTGTGTAAACAACTGTGGTTTTAAATTTTCTAGAGAACATTGAAACTCATCATCATCCGGTCGACTTTCATTAAATTTGGGACTGGACTGTAAAACGTCATCAATAGACTGAGATGGCTCAGGGGCAGGAAGTCCCGGTCCATGTCCTACTGGCTGATTAGCTGAAGGACAGACAATTACTTTCTTATTTTTGGAGTTATATCCAGAAACATCAACGTTGCAAAAATAACAATCATTTGAATGGTTTTCTTGCTCTCTCCATACCATGGGTACTGCAAATCTAAAAGCTTTCTTTTCTCTCTGATACCATTTCCTAAGAACCTCGACACAAACATAACATACTTTGTGAGGAGCCCAACATTTTTCTTGATTACCGATTTCTACACTAAAATGTTCAAAGTATACTTTTTTTTACAAAGTCAGTAATGTTTCTTTGATGTTTTTTTAACTACAAACTTACCACATATATAACAAAAAGTGTTGGGAGAGTTTTTACAACTACGATTAGCCATAGTTTGAGTGACAATTAAAGCACATGGATTAAACACTACAATGCGAGGTTATATTAACTGGAAGAAA
Organism: Pachyrhynchus sulphureomaculatus; assembly: GCA_019049505.1. Lineage (NCBI taxonomy): Eukaryota > Metazoa > Arthropoda > Insecta > Coleoptera > Curculionidae > Pachyrhynchus > Pachyrhynchus sulphureomaculatus. The sequence goes on from CM032449.1 coordinate 28,252,135, forward strand.
ACAAACAGCTGTGACATTTATCGGAACTGCTAACCTAATAAAATTTTATTTTACTGCCAACCTTATAAAATTCTGATTTTATTGCCAACCTAATAACATTCAAATGATAAAAAATAAACTTTTCACATTTTGAATATTAAAATGTGAAAAATTGGTGGGTGATACGACTTTTTTATTATTATTTTCGGACTCAGCACACCAAAAAACATAGGAATCAGGTAAAATTATTAAAAAACTTTTTTCGTCGCTGGCCTGTGTAATCCAATACTGAAATTATTATAGTGTTACGTTAACACTACCAACCGAATAAATTCCGTAAAAAACTAGATTACAAGCAAGAGGTATTTGAGTTTTTAATATATTTTTTTTAAAATTTTAGCCTGGATGGCGAAGAAAACTTCTAGGTATCGTCTAAGAACTGCCCTAAGAACAGACGAAAGGATTCGTCTTATGAACGAAATTATTAGTGGTATTCAGGTCATTAAAATGTATACTTGGGAAAAACCATTTGCTAAAATAGTGGATTTTGTAAGACGGTAAGTTTGAAGTTGAAAAAGATAACAAATGTTATTTTTTAAAAGAAAAAAAAAAGAAAAATCCATCAAAGTCAAAATTCTGGATAGTATGAAAACTATGAACATAACTGAATTTTGAAAAAGTCTCCATTCGGGAAGTCACAAGTCGTCTTCTGTTTAAAATCGGTCATTCTCAAAACCTGCCTGTCTGAAACAGTTTCTAATGGTTTTATTCAGATACATCATTCCTAGCAGCACTCAGCATTATGACTGCATCTGGTATAGAAACATTAAAACCGTTTTATAGCAGTGATAAGTCTTAAATTCAAGGATTTTCTATGGTGGGAGACATTTTAAGTAACGAATGTTGCCCTGATCCATAGGCTGAAAAACCAACAAAACATTACGCGGGACATATATAAGTTTAACGTTTTGTAAATTTTTTAGCCTGACGGTGCAATTATTACCAGTAACACTATTTTAAGTTGGATTGAATCCAGCTTTTGTCCCAAACTTGCAACTCTACTTCAAATAACTCTGACGGCATCCAAGCTCGTCGATTTGTTTTGTATTTTACAAGAAGACTGTTGTAAATATCGTGGAGATCTTGGCTTTCCAGTAACGAGTAATTTTTCTGTTCTCGTATTTGCACTGCGTGTGTAATTAATGTTATATCGCTTTTTGAAAACAGTAAGTCCATGCAGACCCCTTCGTTGACTGTGCAGATTTGCTAAACCCTCGATCGAACCACTGAGAGGTACATTTGAACTTCTCTGCAGCGTAAACCATTTCAGTAAAGCCTTATCTAAGTCAGGTTATACAGGTTGTCTTAGTCGTTTTGGGTTAACATTACTCTTATTTGATACAGTTTGAGAAATCAAATCTTTTTATACTCATAATGACACTGTCGAACTAGACAATCGCATATTTTTGCAAAAATCGGCATTAGATTTTTGACTTTTTAAAACATCGGCATTTTTAATTTTTTTCGCAAAAGAAAAAGAGCGCCATTTTAAAGAGGAGATTGTTCCCTAGTACTGGAACAAGAACTGAACTTATTTATTTTTGTGATTTATCAACCATTTCTACCAAAACATCGAAGCAATGTGCAAAAGAAAAAACAATGTGATTGAACAATATGATTAAAGCTAAATTTAAAACTAATAGGTCAGAATGCAAGGTATTACAATTTAATTTAATTTAATTATTTATAAATATAAACAGTACTTGACATATAATAGTAAGAGAAAACTACACATCGAGGTCAGTTGCTTGATCATATTTTTGAATCGGTGAACTGGGCCATCAATTGGCAAATTATATTTACCAAAATTACCCTGCATTTTAAAGACTGGATTAATGCAAACCATAGTTTCTGGTGACATTAGCTGGGTAAAATAACGACCTTGCGCGAGTACGATGTACGACAAGAAAGGTAAGTACTCACAGTCAATATAGCCATTTAGCAGCTTAAATAAGAAATGTAGATGAGCTTGCATTCATCTGTCCTGAAGACTGCACATATTTAACAATGTTTGTACCAGGTCATAGTTAGTATGTCCCTAAATTAAAGAAATTTTCAATTTAAAAGAACATATATGTAACATAAGAATTTCTTTTTGACACTATGGACATTGTAAAAAGGAGACCACACCGGGCTTGCATACTCCAAAACCGGTCGACCGTAGGAGCAATACAATAATTTAAGCACATTACAAGAAAAATCGGTACTAAATCTATCAATAAAACCCAAACACCTACCGGCTCGCTGCACCACAATTCTTTAATGGCCGATGAAGGATAAAGAACAATCAAACATCACACCAAGATCCCTAATCTTATATATCCGTTTTAAAATGGTTGTATTTATATTATAATCAGACTTCATGGGACTTTTTAACCTGAAAAATGATATACAGGAACATTTATCAGTATTCAGACTTAAGCCGTTTAAAGTTGCCCATTGGAAAAATATGTCAATATCTGCTTGCAAAATAAGACTGTCCACACGACTAGAAAATAATTTTGAATAATTTCAGATCATCGACAAACATGAGAAAGGAAGTATTGGTCAGGAAATCCCTCAAGTCATTTACAAATAAGAGAAACAAAAGGGGGCCGAGGTGAGAGCTCTGGGGAACTCCCGAGGGCACTATAATTAGGTTAGAGATATAATTATTTATTTTTACGTTTTGCTGACGGCCCATTAAGAAACTTTCCAGCCAACGAAGAATGTGAATGCCAAATCCAAGCGATCCAAGTTTGCTCAACAATAACCGATGGTTCACTTTGTCGAACGCCTTGGAGAAGTTAGTATATATGGTATCAACTTGACAGCCTCTCTCAAATGCGCCCAACAGGTAATCCACATATGTCAGAAGATTAGATACGCAGGAGCGAGAACGCTGAGAGCCATACTGTTCATCCATGATTATCCGCCTACAATGCCAAGAAAGAGAAGAAGTGATCAATGAGTCAAAAAGCTTTGGTATGGTCGACTGTATGCAGATGCCTCTATAATTAGTTACGTCGCTACGATCACCAGATTTAAAAATTGGGGTTATATAGGACGTTTTCCAATAATCAGGAAATACCTCCAAATCCAATGAGATTGAACAGGAAGTGAAGTGGTTTGCTTAAGATGGACACACATTCCTTTAATAATAAAGGCCGTCACCATCAGGCTCACTTGAGGTTTTGGGCCTGAGCGACATCAGTTCATTAAAAACATCAACCAAACTAATATTCACGTTATTTAATGTTGTCAATTCAGTAAGGCTTGAGTAGTTGTCCGGTATTTTCAAAGGGGCAACCTCATAGACACACACTCTTCCAACCCCCTAAATGCAGGGAGTTAGGGTACCCATTCGATCTTTTACAGTTATTTACATGTTTCCAAAATTCTGCCGGATTTCTGTAGAGAGTGAATTCTATTCTATTTATGTAATCCTGATAACATGAGCGCGTCAGAGTTTTACATTCTTCCCTGAGTTGTGAGAATAACTCATAATCGGCAAATAGCATAGTCACCATCAGGCTCACTTGAGGTTTTAGGCCTGAGCGACATCAGTTGATTAAAAACATCAACCAAACTAATATTCACGTTATTTAATGTTGTCAATTCAGCAAGGCTTGAGTAGTTGTCCGGTATTTCCAAAGGGGCAACCTCATAGACACACACTCTTCCAACCCCCTAAATGCAGGGAGTTAGAGTACCCATTCGATCTTTTACAGTTATTTACATGTTTCCAAAATTCTGCCGGATTTCTGTAGAGATTGAATTCTATTCTATTTATGTAATCCTGATAACATGAGCGCTTCATAATAGGCAAATAGCATAGTCTGCTTGTAATCCCTATGGGCTATTTTTTTTTAACAATAAGACGTTTTAAACGGGGAGAAAACCATACTGGAAAATTCGAACTTTTAAACACCTTAAAAATTTATAATTCAAAAAACATTTTTCCTTCAAGGATCGGTGTTAAATGAAGCAAAATCGTTTGAGTCGATTTTTTTGCTTTTTTTTGAACTCCTTTAACAAATGATAAAAAATATATAAATTTTAAAACGGTTTAAATCTGTGAGCAATACTTTTAAAAATGATATTTTTTATTTACAGGTCAGAAATGAGAGAAATTCAACACAATTCAGTCCTTAAATCCATTACAGCGTGCATCAACGTCTTTCTCACAAGAGTTCTAGTATATTCTTCCATAGTTATTTACGTCTTCTCAGGAAACACTCTTAACGCGCAATATCTTTACGTCTTGTCGCTATTTTATGAATTATTAAGACAATGTGTAAGTCAAGCAATGTCTCAAGGGGTCACGCAACTGGCGGAAGCTACCATCCATATCTGCAAAACGAATTAAAAAATTGTTATTATATGAAGAAAACGAAACCGGAAACATATATTTCTGCAGCCGATATTATAGGGTACACTAAGGAATCTGGACAAAATGTAAAAAGTTTAACTGCCAAATCACCGATTGATAATAATAGATCAATTGGTATTCTTTTCGACAATGTTTCAACCAAGTGGATTAAATCTAAAGATGATAATGCTTTAGAAGGTATTAACTTTCACGTAACCACTGGTGAATTAGCTACTGTTATAGGTAAGTTGGCTATTTTTGGTTATGTTATTTTTTTTTTATGGTTATTAAAAATGTTAGATTGTTGTGTTACGACTTAAATAGCAGTCCCTCTCTTTCTCTCTCAATCCCCTCACCCGAATAGGAGCATCGGCGACACTATGCAGTTGCCGCCTCAACAGTCAATCTTCAGGCATCTCGATCCTGCGCGACCTGACTTGACTCGTGCATACCCATACCAAGGAGAGATCTTACTTGGTCTATCTTGTCCGAGACCGTCTCCTTGATCGTCTATTTTCTACGTTCCCCGTTACTACAAGTTTTTTCCATGGCATCCCCTTTCCTCATAATGTGACCTAAATATGTCAGGTACTATCTATTAATTCTATTTGAAAAATCGGTCATTTATACTAAGCTCTTCAAAGAATAGATACATTAGTACGGTGTTCGGTATATGATACTTTGAGGATTTCTTTGATGTATTGAAGTTGCAAGTATAACAGTATCATCCGCATATCTAAGGTTACTTAGCTTTTTCCACCGCTTGTCACATCCCCACTTCCGCCATCCAAAACAGACCTCATTATATGTTCACTATATATGTTAAAAAGTAAGGGTGACAGAATACAGCCCTGTCTGATTCTGGCTTCTACATTAGAGGGATCGGAAAAAGAATTATTCAGTTTAATTCTGCTATTTGTGGTCTCATATAGGAATCGGATAAGGTTTACAAGAAGTATAGGTGATTGTTCCATTGTATGCAGCCGAAAGCTTTAGACTGGTCTATAAAACAGATATAGGTTGTTATTTGGAATTCCCTGACTTTTTCTATTATCTGGCGTATGTTGAGAATTTGTTCTCTAGTCCCTCTTCCTGGAACGAAGCCTATTTGTTCAGTAGATATTTGCGGCCGCAGAAAAGTTTTGAGTATTTCATTTAGAATCCAGAGAAACACCTTAGCAGCGTGTGACACTTGAGCGATTGTTCTATATTTGCTGCAATCGAAAGAGGATCCTTTCTTATGCAAGGGTATAAATGCAACTTCGCACCAATCTTTCGGCCATCTTCCAGTCTTCCATATCACATTACACAGTTTATGTAGCATAGTCACGGCGGTTTCTTTCATCATCTTTATTATTTCCGCAGTGATCTTGTGAGTACCTGCTACTTTTCTATTCCTTAACCTTTGAATAGCCTTCCTGACTTCAGTTTTAAGAATACATGGCTCTTGTTCTTCTGAGGCTTCATTATCGACACTGCAGTCACGCACTAATTGAGCCACAAAAAGTTTTCTACAGTAATTCTTCCAAAAGTCAATGATTCCAGGCATGTCGGTGACTGTTCTACCTTCATTATTTCTGATTATTTTTGTTTTAGGTTTGAATTCTTTCGATAGGTATTTTTACTTTTTCATAAAGTTCTTGTGGTCGATTGTTCATAGCATGTTGTTCTAGCTCCTCACATATATTATTCAAATATGCGTTTTTGTCCTATTTGCAAGCCACCTTGATTACTTTATTGACTGATCTGATTCTCTCCTGACAATCCAATGTGTTGTTTGTTAAAATCATATTTCTTTTTTGTTTTTATAAACTTTAGAGTATCGTCGGTCATCCACTGTTTTTGAGGGTGTTTTTTTTATTGTATTTGCAGCATTTGTTATCCACTTCTTAATATCTGTCCACGTTTTGTCTGTATTTTCTGTGACTTCCGAAATGTTATAGTTGATTATTGTTTGGAAAAGAGTACTGTCCGACGCTGTAATTCTCTTGTTTGTTGCAGCAGTTCCTACATTTGCAATATTGCTCCGAATATATCGTATTATGCTTTCGGTTTAAGTCGAATTTAGTATTTACTTTAAAACGGCCCGTTTGCGAAAAAAATAACTTACTATACCGATTTTTATTGTAGGTAAGGTAGGCAGCGGAAAATCTACCCTGCTCCACGTTATCCTTAAAGAGCTACCGCCAGTAACCGGAATTGTTAACGTTAACGGAACAGTATCGTATGCATCTCAAGAACCCTGGTTATTTGTCGGAAGTGTTCGTCAGAATATTATATTTGGACAGGATTATGATATAGTCAAATACCATGAGGTAATTCGAGTGTGTGCTCTCGAAAGAGATTTCAAACTTTTTCCATATGGAGATAGAACTATTATAGGTAAAGTTTTGTACTTATTTTAGTAAAAAAAAACATTTTTGAAAGATACAGACTTTGATGCATAGGTGGCCCCAGTCAAATTCGTCCAAATTTGTGTATACTTTAGATTGTGTGTACAGGGTAGTCCAAATTGGACACTTTTGCAGGTGATAGACGAAAACTGAAGTAGGTGTCTAGGCTCAATTTTCATGATAAACTCAATGGTGAAAACCCGCATATCGATATCTAGTACCGTTTCAGATATACAGGGTGTTTCTCAAAAATCTACATTTTGGAAAAATGTTTGTAATTCTTTTCCTATTGAAAATTTTTTGATTTCTGTAAAAACATTCTCAAAGCACTTTTCACGTGGATTTTAACAGTGTAAGTTACATTTTTTTTACAACTAATATTTTAATAGTTATTAACGCAAAAATATATTTTTTTTAAATGGGATACCCTATATATTTTTCCTTATTCAAATAGAGCTTTAAATTACCATTCTAAAAATATAGCACACTTTTTATTTTGCTTAAATCTACTTCAAAATATAAAGGTTTTCAGTTTTTACGTGAGTTTTAAATGCACATTTTGCGAAGTAGGCTTTGGATGGAGCGGCAATATCAATTGTTTACCTATAGCAGTCAAATCGTAAAAAAATTCCTAAGAGTCA